>CM050648.1:14027165-14196093 GCA_027574665.1 Rhynochetos jubatus | reverse complement strand
GAAGGAAGGAAGGAAGGAAGGAAGGAGGAAGGAAGGAAGGAAGGAAGGAAGGAAGGAAGGAAGGAAGGAAGGAAGGAAGGAAGGAAGGAAGGAAGGAAGGAAGGAAGGAAGGAAGGAAGGAAGGAAGGAAGGGAGGAAGGAAGGAAGGAAACCGATTCCCTGCTTAGACCAGGGAAGATGGTCTGCTGAGAGCAATAGGAGGGTAAAGTGAAGCCGGGAAAAAATCAGAACTAACTAACAAATAAGCCAGGGTAGTTATAGCCAGGGTGCAGCACAGTACATCACATCAGTTTTCAATTCATGTTTTGTGTTTACACTTTGGTATCACCTAAGGTTCCCAGTTTGAACTGAGTCTCAAAAGTAGTGTCTTAACTGAGTACCAGACGCACCTGGGCGTGCATCCTGCATGTATGGGTCTCCTTGTTCTTCTTCTGTCATCAGAGCTTACTGCAGCTGCCTCCTGCCCGTACACCCTAGTTACCAAAAAACAAGCTGTGAAGAGAGATAGTGTGTCATCACATCACACAGCTGGACCCCAGAGGCAAAGTGGGCCTGGACCCCATGGTTAGATGTAGACGTAGTGTCTAGTATTGGTATGAACACAGAGCACTAGAAAGTTTACAGCTCAAGCAGCTTCTGGTCAGAAAGACAAGTCAGATAACTACATTCAACCACAAAAGCCACTTTTTGAAAGCTGAATCTGATACAAGATCTCTGCGTGTTTTCCCAGTTTCCTAATCCTAAATCATTCATTTCCCTTAACATCACCCACAGCATCCATTTGCCAGTCAAATGCCTTCATAGTTCACTTGAACAGTGCCCACACTCTTCAATTATCCTGTTTCCCTACTGTCATATCAACCACAGGGTAGCTGTGGCCACTTTTTATATGCATATTCTTTTGATACCATATGACGTCTATAAATGTGGGTGAGTTGGCCTTAGCAGTATGCCAGAACATGGAGTGAAATGTCCTTTGCCTGGAATTTTCCCACAGGCTGAAGTCTCAGCCCTCAGAAGATGTAAACCTGCAAAGTGAGGTCACAGACATGGACTAAGCAACAGTTAAAGGGTGATGGATTGTCCATCTCCTTTGTATTGGACAGTGGGGCATGTCACTTCCACTTGTGATACAGGGGCTGCACAGCTGTCAAGGGACATCGGACCTATGTTCATCATGCTTCCTCTGTGCTCTGCTGTTAAGGGTCCCCTGTTCTCCTGGGATCAAGACATCAGGCCAGACCTTCTCTGTTTTAACTCCTGCAATTGATAGGAGCTGTGTTGCACTGCCCCAGCACTAAGGAGGTTCCAAGAAAATTCCTAAGCAGCTATTGGAAATCTCGACAGCTCACCTGATGTACCAGACCTTGTAAAGATGTTGTAACTTAACAATACGTCTGAGCCTTCAGAGGAGCCCTATGATTTCCAACCAGAACAATTATGGCAGTTGACTCCTGGATAATTATTTTATCCCATGCCAGAAGGAAGTTGCTGGTACTGAGATATAGATTTTGCAAGCTACAGATGTGGGGAAACAACTCCAACCAAAATTGCCTGAATATGAGCCAATGAGATTTGGCACAATAGCTAACTTGGACAAAAAGTCTTGTTATCAACTTCTGCATCCTTCAGTTCACACATTTTTCGAATGATTCTCTTTTCTGCCGTGTAACTTACTGATAAAAATCACGCCATGCCAGCTCTCCATTCAAAATGTTAAAACCTGACAAAAAGTCAATCTTAAAATATTAGGTGGAGACTGTTGAGGGATCTTGAAGACGCATGTTTGTTTGTTCCTTAGAGTTTTCACAGGACTAGCAGGAAAACTGGTACAAACTGTGTGACTTGCATAGCCATTGAAATGCGAATCCACTGATCTCAGTGGTTTTCTTGTACTGTAGCAAGTTCTTTACAGATGTGGGATATTATTTTTTTTCTATGCAGTTATGAAATTCCTGGAATAATTGCACTTCTAACCCTTCTTAGTTCCTTTAAGTGTACAACTTCTCAAATCTAAGAGTAAGATCTTCACTCTGAGGGTTGCTCTGTTGAGCACTGGAGCGGGTTACCCAGAGTGGTTATGGAGTGTCCATCGCTGGAGATATTCAGAAGCCACCTGGACACAGTCCTGGGCAACTGGCTCTAGGTGGCTCTGTTTGATCAGGGGGGTTGGACCAGATGACCTCCAGAGGTCTCTTCCAACCTCAACAGTTCTGTGGTTCTGTGATTCTATACTAATAGGACAGGTTTTCATACAACAATATTGCATTCTTGGAAAAAACATGGAGGAGAGGGGGAAAGAAAGATTGAAACAATCATCAGGGGATGTACCTATCTAGCATCCCACCATCCAACAGTCTATGTAGGGTCCCTGATGCATCCTACTTTCCCATTACTATTTCAAGGGTCTATATTCTGGATATTAGTCTGTACCATTAATGAGATCCAGGTTATTTTCTCTGCTTCATGAAATGTGCTGTTAAACCCCAGTCAGTCTTATGGTCACATTCTTATAAAAATGAAGCCACTTTTGAACTTGTTTCAGCATTTCCATTTACCAGTCCCTATATCTGTACCTCAGAGGCAGCACACAGAAGCTCCATAGCTAACACTCTTCCTACGTTCTTTCTAACATTTTTTGAAATCATGTTACTTTGTGTGGGTGCGTGGGGGAAATGTTTCTGGGTTTGGGGTTTTTCTTGCTTTTTTTCTGGTGCTAATGCACACTAAATGAAAGAAAGGTGGGGTAAGGTGTGTAATTACATGGTTCATCTCAACTACTCACACACATCTCTCAGAAAATGGTTCTGTATCACCTCCACACTTGCCATAGTAATGAGAGAATGCTGATTTGAGAGAACGCTGGTTAATTCCTGTATTAACCAGGAGCACCTTAGTACCTCCCTTATACCACAGAAAATGAGAATAGCCAGGAAGAAAAAGTGGGGAAAAAAGTTTATCCTAATGAATATTGTAAATATTCAATTTCAGAGTGCACTGTCACTTTTTGCATATATTATTTGAACAATGTTTTCCTTGTATCACTCTGTGGTTGTGAACTTTGAACATTCTTTACTGGTTTATAGCAATTTTTTAAATTTTCACCAAAACTTAAAAATCACCTTGAGTATTTATAGTGCACCAAACGTCTTCGGATGAGGTTGTGACTCAAGACACAGCCGTGACATGCATGAGATGTTACTACAGATATTTTTTGATACAGTGACACAACTCTGAGTCAGACTTCCTTCTCGTTTTTCATTCATCTAGTGGGTGGGACATTAATTACTGCTATCCTATACTGTTAGCCGTTATAGTAGGGTGGATAAAAAGACGTCTCTGTCTGTTACTTAACTCTGTACAAGGAAAGTAAGCAAGCACAATATTTTAATTTATTCTTTAATATTTAATTCTGGTAACCTGTGGGAAATGGGTAGTCTAACTCACTGTGACTCAGCTCACACTTCTTCCAGCCTTGGTGTCCGTTTACAGCTCATCTGCATTCAGGGTTATGCCTCCCTTATCTGAAGACTCTTTGGCACTGATTTAGAGTGTTAGATACATACATGAAATACACACCACTTCAAATAATTTGGCAATTCTATTACTCTGAAGCTTGTTTTATATCAAATGTGACATTTCCTGTGTGGGGTACCATATCTTGCTTTAACACTATTAAGACAACTAAAGTGTTGTTGCTTTTCCATTTGGTCCTTTAACTGCCATTTAATGACAAGGGGCCAGGGGTGGGGGTGGGGATGTGTGGAATGGAGGGCAATACCTCATGCTAAATGTAGTGAGTATTTCAATCCTTCCACTGATAAGAAGGAAGGGATGCTTGGTGTTCCCTATCAATAAATTAGGTGCCTAAACAAAGGGCTTCATTGAGCTGGATGCCAGACTCTCATCCCAGTGGTCAAGCACTGCCTAGCTCCATCTCAGGAAGTGCCTGAACATATGGAGATAGTTAGCTTCCCAGAGACGGGAGAGTCAGAAACTTAAAGCAAGTTCTGCCAGGAAAACCAAACTGCTGCAAACCCAGGAGACTGAAAACTGTTGAATCTATATAGGAACATCCACAAGGCCATTGCTGTGTCCCAGACTTGCTGTGTTTCTCTGGTGCTGTATTTTCTCTGGTACATGTGTGATACTTGCATATCACAAAGGTCAGGATGAAAACAAAAGGAGCTAGAAATGAAAAGGAGCAATGATCAGATGTCAAAAAAATACCGTACATGCTTAGTTTTTACCCACTTTAATACTCTGAAAAGTAGAGAACAGCATATATACTGGCATTTGTAGGATAAACTCAAAGGTTCATGAAGAAATCAAAGTTGTCCAGTTTGAAGCATTATCCTAAGTTACTGAGCCTCCAAAGAACATTGGACATCTGTAGGTCATAAACAACCCAGGAGACAGGACAGAACATATCAGCCACAGGCAAAAATAAAATACATATTGTAGTATGGTCAGCAGGTAAATAAAGTATTGCCATAAGGATTACAGGATGTTTAGAGGGAGGTCAGAAAAGTTCAGGGCCAGATTTTGTTTCAGGATTAAATGTTCCCCAAAGTTCAGGTGTATGTTTTCCCTGGTTCTGAAATTGGTTCCATCTGCAGTTTTATGTCATGTTTTTCCTTGCTTTCCTTATTATTTTCATCATTTGGATATTCTAATCAAAACTAATAGAGTTACTTCTGAGGATGTGGTAATAAGAAATCTGGCACTCACCAAGTACTTTTGTACTGATAACACTGAGACGAGACTGATCCCTTCTTTAACTATTATAATGTTTAATGATTTTTACACATTTGTAGCAATTTCCTTGAAAAATTAGCATAATAGTGTCATTCTACTCCTTTGCTTAACAAAAAACTGTAGCACATAGACAAAGCTGATAAAGTAACATGATCCAAAAATATCAGCATTCACCCATTCATTCCATTTTTCTGAATAAGAGACAGTAGTCATTTTCTAGTGGGAACTTTACCCTGTACCCACCTTTACAGACATGCATAACCTTTATATCCATATGTGAGCCAGTCTCACACTGGAGCTGATCCTGTGTGGGAAGTTAGAAATAAATGCCCAGCTCCTCAGACATGTGCAGAAGAGTACATCAAGTACATCATGTTTAGTTAAGATGATACGATGTACTTCATAATCATAGGTATGATAACTATGCTTCTGGGTAGGGTTTAGTAATGGTAACCATCTTGCTGAATCTTTGGTGTCTACTCGTGAACTAGCTGTCATGTGTCCCTTTCCAGACAACGTAGATCTACCCAGTACAATTAGTAGTATGCAAAGGCCAATGGTCATTTCAGCATCAGACAAATCTACTCAGCACAAATGATGGTGACTGCATTGATGATCTCCACTGGTTACACAAGGAATCTAAGGTGCCTGACCCAGAGGCAGAGACCTTCACTGAAGACATCCACAGTTCAGATGAATACTCTTTCATTTTTCACCTCAGGAAAAAAGGTCCTGTGGGCAATGTCTGGAACACTCCTTGCTTTTCCTGAGCTGGGAAACATGGTTGACATTTATGACAAACAAATGCATTTCTAGAAATTATGGCCAAAGATACAATCTTGGAAATACTTCCCTACATGAGTGCTACATATCATATGGGCAAAACTACAAAGCCACGGAAGAGCAGTGCTCAGTTAGTGGCAGAACACTCTTTCTGCTTGACACAGGCAGATCAACAGTACAAAGGCTGAAATCAGTGAAGTGTAGTTTTGATGAGATATTTAAAAACCAGATAGGCCAGATACCAGCAGGACATTGCTGCTGGGTATCATCTGCAGAGAGTTCTGCTGAGTCCAACCGTTAAATCTGCTTCTGATGGTTTTTGCAGAGTGTCTGTGTGCTTGAGCTCACTGCAATATTTGCATGGAAGATTGACTAGTATACAAATGCCGCTCATTCTGCAAATGTGGTAACTATAAATGTAAGTCACCTCATCAGGCAGACCTTATTGTATCAGCAGAAATCCACTATTTTCCTGTTCTGGAAAAGAGAGGAGGTGGCTTGTGAGCTGGAGACATATCTCACATTTAGGATGAGAGTACCACAGCTGGCTCTGTTTCAAAGTGGATAACCTCTCCATCTCGCATTATCCCCAACCTCATCCACGAACCGATTGCAAAAGGGTGATGAAACCAGAAATGATGAAAGTTTTCTGGTGACGTCGACACTGAGCAAATGAGAGACAGACGAAGGCGGTGGTTTGTGCCAGATGGCTGTCCCAACCTCCACTGGCTGCTGCGGAGTATCCCAGGAACACCCCGCCATCCCGAGGGGATCCAGAGGAAGCGGAGTCACGGCCATTCACCTACCGCCTGCCCGTCACCGGCTGACGGAGCGGGCCGCAGGCACAGTAGGAAGTAATTATGACTACAAAAAGCCCACAAGATGACCTCAGAGGGGCCCCAGCTGTGCTGATCATGCTCCTGCATCCAAGCATTTTGCATAGCTGCCCAACTGTTCACGCTGTTTTGTTTTCTATAAAATGAAAGAAAAAAAGTTGTAAGGTGTCAGAGGTTCTTATGGTGATTGTATAATAATAGGAAGGTTGAAAAGACATGTCTACATTATATACCATTTAGATAAACAGAGGTTTCAGCCCTGTTTCATGGATATTAAAAAGGCTTAGGATCATTTTTGTATATGAAATGTTGAACGTGGAAATTAAATGCCTTCCTGTAGTGAGGAGATAAGATCTATAAACAGCCATGCATGTTAAAATGCTGCAACATCTTCTTTTAATTAAGTATTACTAAGCTGCCCTGATAGTCTTTTCTGTCTCCTCTGAGTCAGCCGGGGCATAAGGATCTATCAAATTTCTACTTGATTTGCAGTGGCCAGGGGTTAACAGATTCAAATAAGACAGGAAACACCCTGAACTTTCAAACAAATCTCACACCTGTTTGGTGCCCTGAAAACAGCTTTTTTTGTTGAATCTGCCTCCAAATTCCCAGCAGTTTGCAGGATAATTCTGGCTTGAATGGAAGTAGACAGACCCCTGGACCTCCAAAGAAAGTGAGCTGTCTTTCTCTCCTTTGCAAGTTCTCCAGTACAAAGTCAGCGGGCCAATAATATAAGCTTTATTCCTTACTGAATGAGTTGCAGACTGGCAGCCAGCTGAACTTTCAACTTTGGAGATGAACGACCATTTCTAGGTGGCCAAAAGTATAGCTTTCCTTAAAATAGGTATGGAGAGAGTCATCTCCTCTGCAGGGACTGTTATTATTACAGAGAGAATCAATATTGTAATACCAAGTTACAGAAGGAAATAGAAATTTAAAACTAGTATAATAGAAGAAACATCTGTGCGGCCTGTGTTATTCAATATAAAAATCCTGTTCAATAGGTCCCCTAACATATTACTTCTTATCTGCTTGAGGGTGGTCTAACAGCACTTTGGATTATATTACAAGCATAGATGCATTGGTTCAAAATGTCCCACAGGACCCCCTCCTCCTCTCCTCCCTGTTACCTACTATTATTTGGGATCTGACCCGAAAATATGTGATTCAGCCCTCCTATTAGAAGGTAACCAAAGTGTTTCATTGATGTCAGTAAGTAATGGGTTTTTCATATAGGAAAGAAATTTGGTTTGGGTCAAACCAGAACTGAATTTATCCATTTTATAGTGAAGTGAACAAAGTGAAAAAATGTGTTTTGGCTCAAGCTTTAATCTTTCCCTCAATCTGAAATGAAATTTTTTCTCTCATTGTCAGATTATTTAACCCTTTTGCTTACCTTTACTTTTTTTTTTTAAGATTGGGTTACTTTTGCTGGGATGAAGTGTCAAATTGGGTTAGTTTTGCCAATATAAGTATCAAATACAAAAAATTCAGCATTTCTGACAAAAAGGGATTTGATATTACTTAATTCTTTCCTTTGCTTTTCCCCTTTTTTTCAAGTCAGAACCATTTGACAATTTGAGGCTGAATTTTCCAAGGAAAATAATATCTTCTTAAAACAACATGCTGTGAGCAGTTTACTATTAGTAAATAGTTCAGCTGTAGGAATTGTTAGCAAATCCTTGCACGAGCAAGAGACTTGATCCAGCACTGAGGTCAGAGTTCCTTCGTTTTCCTTATCAAAGTGCCTACTATTTTGGCCTATATTGGAATAATCAGGTCCTAAAAAAAGATAATACTGTGATGTCTGTGTCCATTCCACTTTTCACAGTGGCTATTATTATTCCACTGCTTTTGTTCAATGAAGGATGCTAATGACTTCTTTAATGGGAGCTGGCAGCCCAATGGTACTCCAGGGATGGCGTGTGCTGAGGAGCATTTGGAAATGAAGCAGGTTATGATACTCCACATTGCAGTTAAGGATTTAATGTCAATGAAAGTGAAAGAAGAAATAAGCACAGGCAACTTAGTTTGCCATCTTAAAGACAGGGAAAGACACTCATAGCAAATGACTGGAGGGCTACTGTCAAATTCACCTACTTTTTGATTGTCATCAACACAAGGTCCCAAAGAAGGTAATTCCTAAGTACTAGAAATATAGAAACACTGCCAAAAACTTGCATCAACTATCATGTTCAGTGTGTGCATTTCAACTTATTTTACGGAATCGTAGAATCATAGAATGGTTTGGGTTGGAAGGGACCTTAAAGATCATCCAGTTCCAACCCCTCTGCCATGGGCACGGACACCCTCCACTAGACCAGGTTGCTGCAAGCCTCATCCAGCCTGGCCTTGAAGACACCCATGGATGGGGCACCCACATTTTTGATGTCTTGTTTCATTTGCTCTGTGGTTTACCTTCATGGTGTTCTGTTACAGCAATAATGGGGCTCTATACCATATTTTTCAGAGCTTTTCCTGGTAAATACTGAGATGACATACACAGTCACTAATATCCAGAACATGGTAAACACTCCCAGTCAGAAAGCACAGTCCTTAGATGATGTGCCAGGCAGGACTGCAAAAATATCTGTCTGCTTTTCAAGAACAAGCCCATGTCCCTGTATTTGAAGGAGAAAGTTGCCTGCTTCCTTGTTAATCAGGTGTTGTAAAAGGAAACTTCCCTCTTTACTGCAGGTTTCCTTGAATTATATTTTAAGAGCTGCAGGGAAGCAGTGAAACGAAATGAAAGGAGGGTGTTAGGAACAGGGAGAAAAAACCCTCAGTTTTTGAGCTGCAGAGTTTGCTGTACAGTGTTGTTCAGCTGTTTGAACAAGGCACAGATGTGCAACACATGAGCACAGGTGAACACATGACAGGGAAGAGAGTGGTGATGCCTCTGCATGCAGGCAACATCCACTCCCAGCATCTACTTCATCCTGATGTGTTTTCCCCATTCATCTCTCAGCCCCAGCAAGGACTCATCTGGTCACCCTCTTTGCCCCAATAACCCCAACACAGGGGGATTACTGGGACAGCACATCCAGAGTACTGGGACTTGAATGTCGTCACTGCAGGTGGGGACATGCCAGGAGCAAACTGCGAGTTGAGCAGTTCAGGGTCCTGTCCTTAGAGGTTCCTACTGAAGCACATTTTTTAACAGATTTTGTGTGCAATAACGCACAAGATCTTTGACCTAAGCTCCGAAGGATCACAGCAGTTGCCTCCGGATGTTTGATTATGGACACAAGGGAGCAAGCCTGGTTCATGCCTAAGGTGAAAGTCGGGTGCTCAGATATGAGCACCTAATGTCCCTTTGAGATTAGGGCATCCAGGACATTTGCTTGGAAGCTGGCCAGCATGACACAGCATCTCCGATGCACCTTCACCATTCTGGACTAACAGCCAGAGGCTGGATAAAATACACAAGACCCTCTATAATACCTCTAGAAAACCATCACTGAGCACTGTATTTGCTTACCTAGTGTCTCGTGTCTGGTGTTGCAACTAAGCCTGTTGCAAGGTAGGGGAGGGTAAGACCAATAAAACTCCTGTCTTGTGTCTGTTTTTTCTTGATGGGTGGAAAAGCAATCTTTCCCACTCTGGCAGTCATCCCTTTGCTCCTTCCTCATTTCTTTGTCCTGCTGTGGTGTAGCTGATTTCACGTGTGTTTACTCAGATGTTTTGACAGCAGAGAGTGCAATACAAGTGTATGATTTTCTGCTGAAGACGATTCTTTTGATACACAGATCCTCACATGGAAGGGAAAAGACAATGGATTTTATCACCTGTCTCTGCCCCTGATATATGCCTTACAGATATCAGACAAGCAACACCATATGCTCTAGAGGTCCTGTCTAAAGTTTTTTTCTGGCCTTCAAAACTGAGAATCCATGAGAAACTACTTGTGCCCTGCCACCCACTCTGGTGTTCAGCAGTGCTCCTCTTTAGGTAATAAAAGCCACAGAATACAATCAGATACAACAGAACCAGTATCTCCTACATGGCCAGTGTGTTGGTACCGGGTGGGGGTGACCAAGAAGTCACACAATGATGGTTGCACCATCTGGCCAGCAGCCATTGTGCATTACCCACTGAAGCTGTTGAAGATGGAGCATAGCCTCCAAGTGAATTCTGTGAAATACTTCCTTACCTTTCTTGTTTGTGGTGTAGTATGTTTAGGTTTTTTCTGCCAAGTGAATGCACAATGCTTTTGGTTGTGGCTATATCCTTTGCTAAGACCCACCAATGTTTTTTCTTACCCCAGTGATTCATTTCCTTCATGAGTAAACATTCTTACTTGCAATTTTCTTCTGATGTTAAACTCAGTCACCCCTTGTGTTCACATGGTGTTTGGGAGTTACTGCCCTGCATGGAAACCACGGCTGAGCTACGGGGCAGTGGCTGCAGCAGTGTTCACACACCCCATTTCCAGGTGTCGAATTGCAGCTGTGGGAAATGGAATTGCTTCATCTTGTCCTGTTCCTCTGTCAGCACAAAATTATACTTTTATTTCATTACCACAGTGATTTCTTTTTTAATTTTTCATTTGGGTTGTCAAGTGTTAACAGTTCCACCTGATCTAGAAATCTTTCTGATAGTAAATGCATTTGCTATATGAAAATGCTTGTATTTCTAGTTGATTGTTGAGCCAAGCAGAGAATCAGTCATCATAAACACAGCTTGAAGGACAATTCTCACTTTTGCTCACAGCAGGACAAAAAAATGGAAAATAGACAAAACAAGAAAGGAGAGAGTGGTATCTCCTCTCCATGAGGAATCTGTCATCCCCAACTATTTCTAATACAGCCAGCATTTTCCAAAGTATTATCGTGCATTGCAATTCATTAACTTCCTTTTTACATAAAATTACAAGGCAGCAAATGTATACTTAGCCGCTCAAAGATGGTATTTTCCTGGCACATGTAAGTTTTTTGCCTTGAAATTTAACCTTCCAGCACGAGTTCATGCAGAGGCAAAGCTTACATGTCACGCTGGCTCTGTTTCACATTCGTGGGAAGGTCCTTGGTAACTACCGAATGCAGAGGTGTCGGATCCCCCGGCGCACCCCCAGCAGCCCCCCAGCAGCCCCCCCAGCAGCCCCCCCACCAGGCACTGCTGCTGTTCCTGCGGGCTGCCAGCAGAGAGAGCAAAAGGTGCCCACACCCAGAACGTCGGTGTCAGCTCTCGCCTTCCACCTCGACACACACGGCACGGCGAGGAGAAAGCGCTTCCTTATGAGCTATAGGGAACACAGGATTTGCTCACGTACTATACAAAGAACGTATAGTTCAGCTACTTAACTGCAAAGAATATGGTTGGTTTAACCCTTTCAAAGGGCTACTGCAAAGTGGACTGACACACAAGCTGTGACACCGTGTGGAAGCAAACGCTGGGATTTATTCAGTTGAAGCTCCTGCCAGCACTTGGATTTCATCCATCCTGGGGCATGACCTCCATCCGTAAAATGATCATATAAACCCACCATTAGAAGACATGAACCCCCTTCAATCTTTTAACGTGTTCATTAAAAGGGGCTGACAGCTGGGCTCCGTGTTTGCATCAGTCTGGAGGCTGGAGCCTTAACTATCGACCCAGTCCTACAAATGTATAAAATTGCTGTTACAGTCAATAGCCTGTGGCTGGGCTGCTTCAAGAAGGGGGTCTGCATTTCACTCTCAGCAACACTGGCACTGTTTGCACCATCCTGCTCAGAAACACTTCCACTTGCTACCACGCAAAACTTTTTGGCGCTTCATGTTAGCAAAATCCACAGGGGAAAGGATTTGGGCTGACAGCTGGCAGCAGTCAATGTGTGTTGAGGATGTTGCGAGTGTTTCAGATCCCCATAGCCCCCAGTCTAAAGCTGAGAAATAACTAGTAGAGGTGGTACATGGCAGAATGGGAACGCAGGGTGAGGGGAATGACTGAAAAAGGGATTTTTTTCCCCCATTACCAGAGCAGGTCTGATATAGATTCACGTTTACAAACCAGAGAGGAGTGAGCCTTTAAGAAGGGTCTTACAAAGCGGCTCATTAGGCTAAACTCTTCTCACACAAAGATAGAAAACAAAGTACAGTCCCTGCAGAGGTTTACAGGGTGAGATGCCAACACCTGCCCTCTGCAGCAGGCAGGCAGGGGGGCCACCCGGCTTGCCACGCTGCGTTGCATTGATGGGCACTGAAAGATTTCCCACGAACTGACCCTGAGCAGGAGCACAGCGAGGGGGTAGTGGGAGGACATGTCCGCGGTGTGAACCAGGAGTCAGAAAGCAAAGCTTAATTCTCCATCAGCACTTCACAACCACGAGGTTGTTTTAACTGGGTTCATTATACAAATTCTTATACAGTACTTCTGACAATCCTGATATACGAAAAGACAGAAGAATAACAGTTTCCAAGAATAGTCACTTCAAAGGCAAACTAAAATACATAATATGTGAGTTAACAAGGAAAGGAACAGCCATCTTCAGTTTTGCTGGATTTGACAGTGAAATGTAAATTATTGTGGGATGAATCATTCAAACTTAGGGCCAGAACTATGGGAAAAGTGTTCTTAAAGTCAATCACAATATTAAGAATATGTAAATTCAGATAGCTGAAAATTCAAGATGGAGATCTTGTTCTTAAATTATTTTTAAAATATATTTAGCTACTATTTTCCTCCAGATTTTCATTATGGCTTCAGTCTATTCACTCCATAGATATTTTCATCTGAAATTATTTCTAGCATCTCATACCAGTGTAGAAACAGCAACTCGATTAATTTAGAATTGGAGAGTAACTGAGAAAAAGACAGCAGGGATTACATTCTGACCAAAATATAAATTTTTGCTTGATATAGTCATGGCCTGAACTGAATTGATCTTTCATGAGTTTTGCAGTGCTCTGTATCTCTGCAAATAAGACCATTTGAAGGCCTACATACAGATTAAAATTGAGAAACTTGTGTATGAGGGTTTTTAAAAAAATTATGCTTGCATTGATTTTGTTCTTTTTATTTGCAATGCTGGTCTAAAATATTGTTGTGTGAACTATATTATCATGAGGAAACCATGAAAAAAAAATCAGAAATCTTGTTCCTCTTTTTGACAGTGTTTTCATTTTGCTCATTTTATTCTCAATTCTTCAGATCAATATGAGACTTGAAAGCACTGACCAAATAGTTGAAAACCTTGCTTTTCACTTAGGTGATACTTACTTTGCATGCTGTGCAATTGTTCACATGTGAATTGTGATGATATTTCTGCCCTGCGAATGGAAGTTTTGCACTATGAATTTCCATTACAATCACTCACGCTAGGTTCAAGAAGAGTTTATACCTATGAATGCCTTCAAGGTGACCTGCCTGACAGTCAGATGTGTTTGAGTATCAAACCAACCCGTTAATAGTGACAAACCCCTAACTTATTTGCAAAATCTTTCTTAAGACATTTGGCCAGCCTTAATAAAGAATAAATATACATTTAAAAATTGAGCAGGCACCTTTTGCTTGGGTTTCTGATAATGTCCGAAAGACTGTTAATGGTGAGAAAGGTACCTGAAGTGTATTAGTTCAATGTTTCATCTCTCCTAACTCCTAGTATAGTGCACAGACATTTTACACAGGTGCTCCCTGTCATTATCTACTTTTCATTACACTTTAAGCTGAAATCTAAGGTTTATCTGAACAATACACTTTACCTCAAGGAAACTATAAAAATGCCACAAACTGGAGCCAGCTGGAACACGATTATCCATCATTAAAAGCAGCACAGTGTATTGGGGCTCTGCATGCACAGTACAGAGAGCTTGAGCCCTTCCTCCATGGTGCTGACTTTACATCTCCCACTTGTCACTTCTCGGCACTTCAGACACTTTTGCTGGAGTTTTCTTATGAGATTTTGCCTGAGGTCCTGAGATCACAAAAATTGCCGCTAGAAGCTCAGATTGCTGTTAAATACCCCTTTTCTCCCAGCAGTGTCATAAGCCCATTCTGTAATAAAAATGTTAAGGGAAGCAATGCTGCAGGATGGTAATGGGCATCTGTAACCTGGATGAAATATCAGTAAGACTGTCTAATGACCACTCCACCATATCTTGATGTTGTATGGTGAAAAAAAAACCCTTAGATTCTTGCATTCTGGATTTTAAGTTGCAACCAGGAAAATGTTTTCCAACATGAAGACAACCAGCAATACATAACTCAGGAAAATTTTGGAAAACTCTGGAAAACTGACTTGTATGATGGTGTCATAGGTGTGGAATCTGAGAAAACCTATGGATTTTAACCTATGCAGGAATCTGAGCAGACCTATGACTATAATTGTCAACAGCTAAGGTTATGAAATTATTTTTATGAGGGAACATGAAGCTGCATGGAGTAAATTGTAAATAGGATATAAATATATATATATACACACACCTTGTCCTTTTCCCTCAGCAAGGTCTGGTAGGTCTCCTACAGTCATCTCGTCATCTGTCATTATCAAGGGCCTCTGTTACCTTACTGCCACTTCTTCACTGCAGTATGTAACAGGAGAAAAATCCTCTTGCTATTGCTGGGACACTCCTCACTGTGAGGTTGCTCAATCTTCTACAGCTGGGTTCTAACTTCAGAGGAGTCATAGGGAGATGTCTGCTTTGAAAAAGAAGGGAGAAAGGATGGTAAAAAATAAGGAAACCATACACAGAATTGCAGAATGTTGTGGAGGCGAGACTGCAATTTCCTTTCACATGTTTTCAAGCTATTTCCTCAGTTATACCATGAGAAAGGGGTATTGGAAAGCAGGACAAAGCATTATAGGAAACCTCAAAGCTCAACTTAAGCCCAAACCAGCTAGTGTTTGCGCACTGCAAGAAAGGATTCTCTGTCTGCAGAACAGATAACCTAGGAGGTCACTTACACCTTTGTCGTGTGATCCAGGGAAAGTTGAATAGTTAGCACAGGATGAGGTGCATGGGAAGGAAAGACAATGAAGGGAGTTACCTTCCCCTGTAAAGTTTTCTTGGGCTTTTGGCCTCAATTACAGGGCCTAATAGGCACCCTCATTTGTTTCCCATTAGCTGCAGAAATGGAGGGGAAAAAAGCACTACCTTCACCTGAACCACAAGATGAAACAGCCCTCCAAGCACTGTAAAAGATATTGAATGTGTTCTGTTTCTTGAAGTAATCAGAAAGAAAAAAACATGCCAGCCTAAACGTTTTCTCTAACTCGCTATTAATTTCAATTAATTACACAAGAGAAGGATTATTTTTTTAGCATTTTCCCATTGAGATCAGTGACCCTAGTGTTCACAAAGGCAGAAACCTGATTAGCTGAGCGAAATACACACAAAAAATGGTGTTTGTAGATGATGATTAAATCCATACAGGTCTTCACTCTACAGGGCCTAGAGATTTCACCCTAGCTTATGTTTGATGCTTGTCTGGTGAATAAACTACTCATCTTTTATTAAGGTCATTATTAAGAAAAACTACAGCAACGAATTAAAATACATATTAATAACATGTATTATTACACTTCAGAGGAAACATTTACAAGCACAAGGAAACAATGCACTCTTTTATATTATTATGTGCAGTACTTTCCTGGTGCATGAAGCATATCTATTCTGCTAACCCTCACTGAATTTTAAAATGGAGCAGGAACATGCTACTAAATATATTGGTGTCTTTTAGTCACAAAAGGTTTAGTCTCTGAAGGAAGCTTATCTTCTAATTTTTCAGTTTCACAATATTTTCCTTCTTATATTGTGATATGCCTACCCTGAGACAGAGTGAATGTTCCATGGTGAGATCTGTAGTCCCAATGAAACAGTATTGAAAACCTTTGATTCAAGGGATGGTAATGTACAAGGTAAGGTACCTTACAATATTTTCTTACAAAGAAAAATAATCTCTTCTTAAAGGAATGCTTCCTAATCTAGGAAGAGGCAGCTAATTGTTATTAAAGGGTATAACATAGTGCTCTGCTTAATCATCACTAAGGTTATTGATTATTTGAAGTTGTTTTCCACATTATACATAAAATAATCATGGTATTATTTCTTTTACAAGATGAGCAGCTGAGAGAAATGGTTGAAGAAAATTTTACACTGTTTGCTACAATTAAATAATGAATGGTATAAATAAAAAACAAAGGAGTTTAATTCGCTTCATGAATGTAGACATTACCCATTTACATTTCTGAATATCTGAGATTATATTCCTGTGGTCAAGAAACTGGTGGCTTCACATCTCAGTTACACATACTCAATGCAAAACCGTGTCCCAGTCCCATATGTAAGACATAGATAACACTTCTTGCCTGATTTCACAGCTGTTTGTTAGAAAAGTCACACTCAGTAATGGCCATGAAATAATGGGATGCTCAGGTGAAGAGACAGGCGAGTGGGACAAATACAGGAATTCACCCATGAGACTGCTGTACTCTATTGCCCCTGCCGATGCAGAATTGCAAACCAGCTCTCTCTGGGCCAGCTGACAGGACTCCAAAGGAATCTCACCTGAGGCTGGCCACGTATTTGTAAAATACAAAACTTTTTCAGTGGTTTTCTGCTCATACCTGTGGTCCCTCCCCCAAGCCACCTTTGAGCTCAGAGCACAGCAAAGCTAAGATTGCTGAGATGTGCTCCTGACAGTGGCACAATGTGTGTGCCACATTCAAAATGACAGACCACCACAATTCATTAAATCCGAACTAGGTTTACAAGAATAGCGTGGGGTTTGTACAAAGCCACATGGATAGCTTACAGTGCTGGATTTTCTATGAACAGCTCATACTAGCACTCTTACTGGTAGAAAAATGGTGTGGAAATCTTCTTGCAACATCACTGTGATAATGTAGTTTGTCTCCACATTTTCAAACTTTATGGCATGCTGCCTGCTGAAAAAAAAACCACAATAGGCTGTAACCTGTGGTAGTACTGCAGTCTTTAATCTACAGTTTTATTAAACAAAAAGCCTTTAGATACTCAAGCTTGTTCCAAATTTGTGTGTAGATGTGAGTGATAAATACCGGACAAATTGTCAGAGCTGTTTAGAAGAGCTTTGATTTCTACTTTCAGCTGAGCCCACGCTTTATCTGGAATATCAAGCACTGGGATGCAATTCAGAAAATGGCAAACCACAACTTCAAGAAAATTCTACCTCCTAAGAGTACATTTTGCTGTTGGCAAAACACAGGAAACAAAATTCTTACCCTAGAGTGAAGCCCTTCTGCATATGTGTGAAAAGCCTGTTCCTCCAAGCAGTTTCAGATTCTTTTACAGAAGACCCAAAACTTAGTATTTTCATACAATTTAAAGAATTATAGGAAACACTCACTTCCTCATGTTTTGATTTTACTTTTCCTCTTCTAGTTGTTTTTCTTAGCATATTTGATACAGGAAGCACACTGATATCTGATTAAGGATCTGAGTCTTGGTTACTGTGAGAGAGGAAGGCCAAGAAATGGAACCAATTTGTAACATTGACCATAGTAGAAGCAATGTAGAATATTTGGATTAATTTTGTATAAAAGACTTCTGCATCCAGATAAGGTGTTACACAATCGTTATTGAATAAAAGTGGTGCTTTGGCACTCCCAGTGCTGGAGGAAATCTTGGAGAACAGAATCAAGGTCTACGCAAGAAGAGACAGAAAGATATACCAGCCCTGTGGGATTTTTTGACTGTGTCTGTATTGCAGTGCTGTTTCTGCTCTTCACAGACCTCTAGTATTTCAAGGATCCAGTGTGTGGATCTCAAATCCCCATACTAAAACAAAGGGTGGGCACCATCACTTCCATTTTAACAAAGCGTTAGATCTCAAATCCCCATGTCAAAGAAAGCAGTGGACACCATCACTTCCATTTTAATAAAATATTATATCTCATAATATTTATAAGGCATAGAATTGTAGAATCATAGAACAGTTTAGGCCAGTAGGGACCTTAAAGATCATCTAGTTCCAACCCCCCTGCCATGAGCAAGGACACACTCTACTAGATCTGGTTGCTCGAAGCCCAATCCAGCCTGGCCTTGAACACTTCCCACACGGCTCAGGTGTGTGACCAAATGCATCCCATCATTGCCATCAGCTTACATACACTTACATTTACAAGTGTCCCAGCAGCAGTGAAACACTGTAGTGCCTGTCTCAGGTTCACATGAAGTATTTACTGGCTTTTAACCTCCGTGCACCATGACATTGAGGCTCGTGGTCCATTTTACCAGCTAGGGAATTACAAGTCTGTACAGCAAGCCTTCAGCGGAATGAGGACATTTCTGGGCCACAGGATTGTGTCTGATTTAAAACATTGCCTGGTCTCATTGAATAAATTGAACTATTGTCTTTTTTATCAGGGCTGTAGCAGTGACAAAGTGAATGCGGAGACTGAATTCAAACAAAACAAACAGCTCAAGCTGTGTGTTGTGCCTGAGTACCCTAGAAACAAAGAAACAAAATATATTTAATGTTATAATGACTTAAAATATGACATCTGTGAATGTATCCAAAAAGAGATCTGTATATAAAAAATGTGGGAATGGGTTGTTTATATAAGCTTGGATAAGTACAAAACAAAGATCTAGCTACAGTCTCATATTAGTAGTTTCTTTTCTTTAAAAATGAGAGAGAGACACATTCAGGAATCATTGCAATATTAATAAAGTTATTTTTTCTTTAGCCCCATCACACTCTCTTCTCTTCTTTCCAACTACATATTAAACTGTCTGTTGAGAGGTACCCTATTTATGGTTTAGATCCTGCAACAGTCCATTTTTTTCCCTCTGATTCATGACCTTTCCCAACCATCTGGTTAGTAATGTGTTTACAAGTAATTTCATATTTTTTGGAGCTGCCTCCGGCCAAATCAATGTAGAAATAATAGTAACCATTTGGGATAAAACATATAATGTCAAATTCACCCAATATGGCTGATCAAAGACACAATATGAAAAACTGCTTCCTATAATTTTATGGCATATTTGTTTCAGTTTTTATATGATCTGCAGTTTTCCAAGACCACTTTCCTAATTCATTTAGAATAAATGTGTATTATTTCCACATACACCAGAATTTTTTTATTATTATCTAAGTTGCTGTAGATATTCAAGACAGGTACAGAATATACAATGACACTATATTTTTCTGCAAGTTATTTTCAAGACATTCCTGTAGCCTGACTCTGACATTCCATTTCAACATGATTGCTTTTTCATAGGTTTTGGCCACACCAAAAATCATGGTGGGAGTGTTTTTGTCTCTGTGTTCTTGTGTCTTTAACTAACAGATATACTACATCACCTCGAGCCTGCTGAGTTCCTCATAAAGTGGTGCTGGAAAGACTGGAGGCTGATACTACATGGGGCTTTGCTGTGGCAATCACAAGATCTAATAACGTAGTTAATTTTGTAAAAATTCTGTAACAGGGAGCTTGTGGCTTCAGGGTTGTCAACGGGATGTGTGAGGCAGAGCTTCAAGGGGCATGGAGGTACTCCTGCCCACTTCAGCCAGCCATGGAGATGCCAGTGGCCAACCATGACTCACAGAAGTTCTTCAGATACTGACATTTCTGTAGCTACATGCTCACAGCAGCCACATTTGTGTACTATCAAACAGCAGAAGGTTAAATGATAGATATGTGTCTGATCCATGAGGTTGCATTAGTGTTGAAGGAATGCAACAATAGTATTTCTTTCCTTAAAAGAAAGGGCAAAATCCTTTTTTAATCTTTAAAGCAAATGTATCTCTAGGAAATGAATATCTAATGGCTAGAAAGGGATACATTATTCCCTTCAGGTCATGAAAGAAACGCTGTAAATCCTATCCTCTCTCTTCATTGGTTCCTAATGAGAAGCTTAGGTTGCTCACTTTGGGTCAAACTTCTTTAAACCTGCTTTTGATCAACCAGCTCTCTTCCTGAATTGGGTAGCCACAGACTCTTCCAGTCACAAGTGGTCACATACGGTACTGCAACAGCAACACTGACATTTGCATCCTTTTTGTCAATCTTTCCCCCCTTTTGGTTTTTAGAGAGTCTCAGCAAACATTTAAAGAACTTTTGGGCCCTACATGTAGATGAGAACCCTTTGGCCGTTTGTGTTCAGCGTGAAACTACTCCGGTCTATTATCTTGATTTTCTGCGGATGTGAATTTTGTATGTGTGGAAAGACAAGAGCCACTTTTATTGCTGAATTGAGGAAGGACTGTGTCCACCAGACAGTGTAGAAATCAAGAAGAGCATAGGCAGAGGAAAAGGAGAAGGGAACTCTGTTATGGAAGTGGTGGTTGTTGTTCACAGCAGCATACAAAGACAAATGTAGACACTTCTCTGCAGTCCAAATTCTTGGACCTGGCCAAAGATTGCACTGGGTATTTTTAAGGGAAGCTTTGTGTACAGAATCATAGAATCATAGAATGGTTTGAGTTGGAAGGGACCTTAAAATCATTTAGTTCCAACGCCCCTGCCGTGACCAAGTTGCTCAAAGCCTCATCCAGCCTGGCCTAGAACACTTCCAGGGATGGGGCATCCACATTTTGGATTGGACAAGAAAAAAAAATTTGCAGTGAAAAGAAATTCAATGAAAAAATATCTTTCTTCAAGAACTGTCTCAAAAGGGGGCTAGCACTTTTTAGTACTGGCTCTTCTGTGGCACCACAAGGCTACACACAGGTTGTAATCTCCAACAGGAAGGGAATTCAGAGCTTTCTGTGCAAGCTAATTTAAAGTTGTCTTTACCCAGCTCTGCAGCCACTTCTTTTAGTGCTGTGTAAACTCAAGGTTAGTAACTGGATTGACACTTTTTGGTGTAAGCGTTCCCTGCTGTCTTGCAAGAGAAGAAGGTGCTCCCCAGTTTCAGAGGCATTGTCAAAGGGTGTGTGCAGTTTCCACCAATATTCACAGCAGGTACATTGACCTTTGTGGTATGTCCCAAAAGAAACAGCTCCAAATACTGCCATGAAAGAAATCAGCACAACAATATAGGCCAAACTGGTTTTCTGCTCATATTCCAGGTATGCCTGAGAGTCCCTGGAATACTACTGTCAGGCCTGTGGAATGTAACTATTAGTATAAGCCTCCTTGTTGCTAGGCATATATTCACTACACTTGAGCAATCATATTCACTGGAAAATACTTGTGAAAGACAGAAAATCCCAGATACAAGATAATACCCTCATCACTTTCCTTGTTACGATTATTGAGATTACACTCTGCAAGGCTGCAATCTTTGGATTTGGGTTATTGCTTTAAACTGAATATTTTGAGAGCTGAAACACAGTTCCCCTGCTCTGTATTTGTCTGTTCTGGAAGGTGAATGGGACCACTGAGTGTTCCACTCAACACAACACCCACAGCTTGGCCAAGCACCTGCACATACATGGAGGTCTGTATCTCCTCTCCTCCTCACCCCCTACAAAGTCCATCTCTGCTCCAGGCTGGTCATCTGCACCTGCATACTGTGTTCATTGCTGGACAGCAAGTGATTCTTGACAGACAGAAGGCAATTTAGAAAAAGATAGTTTAAAACAATTATGGCTGTAAAGTGAACTGATTTTATGAAGAACAAGTAAGAGTTAAGTATTTGCAGGTTGTCTAAAAGATGAAAAGCTGGAGC
The DNA here is from genome assembly GCA_027574665.1 of Rhynochetos jubatus. Lineage (NCBI taxonomy): Eukaryota > Metazoa > Chordata > Aves > Eurypygiformes > Rhynochetidae > Rhynochetos > Rhynochetos jubatus. The sequence continues at coordinate 14,174,135 of CM050648.1, read as the reverse complement.
ATGAAAATGCTCTACAGATATATGAAGAATGCAAGCAGACAAAGGAAAATCTATTACCTGCACACAGAAATTGTGGATCTGAATGTGAAATAAAAATCTAGGGCTTAGAGCCAGGAAAATCCCCATCTGAAAGGAACAGACACCCAAGGGAAAGTGATAAAAACAAAATTTGTGGAGGGGAAATGTTTAAAACAAAGTAAGGCTGCTTCCTATTTCTGTACGCAAGGGAACAATTTTTCACTGACAAGGACATAGATGACGTGACCTAGTAGACCTTTTCTACCAACAGCCTCCAGGACTGAAATCCAAGAGCTATATCCTGAACTACTGAAAACATGAATCAGGACACCAGTGTTATGCTTATTTCTATCACCTGAAGATCTGGTCTTACCTCAATTTTTTAAAGAATAAACTGGGAAAGTCACTTCCTGCATCAATAAACCTGTGTGTGATGTCTTGCATGCAAGGAAGTATCAGATGTACTGAACCTGTTCTGCAAAAATATTTTTCTGTTTAGAGGTACCACAACAGTGCCAAAAAAAATTAAGCCTAATCAGACTCGTTGGTGTATAAAGATTTATAGTTCATTCTTAGCCAAAAACTGTGGTAATTAGTACCACACCAGGGTCTGGACACAATCCAGTTCTTTAAGGCATAACTGGTAAAGTGCCACACAGAGAGGTTTTGCTGAAGTCAGATCTGGGACATTGTTATCCACTTGGAAAAAACAAGTCCCTGTCATTCTTTCTTCCCTTTATGGAGACTATTTTTTCTGTCACCAAAGAGGAAACTCAGAGTGAAACAGCCAGTAGCATAGAGACTGGAGTCAGGGCAGTAGGCAACAGAGACCCACCAGCCAACCTCCCTGCTACAGGAACAACAAAGGCTGATGGAAGTGGCAAAAATGCAGTTCATAAATTCAAGATAATTAATCCCAAAACAGGCAAAGGAATGACTGACATGACTCATGCCACTTTGTAATGAAATAATTTTTGCTCAGCCCGCTTGGATGTAAAACAGATTGACCTGGCCTTGATGCAACCCCCAGATGATACTGCTGCAAAAGGTAAGGGACACATGATCTTCTCTAAAAGAGTCTGGAAGTTACAAATAAGAAGTTAAAAAGCATTAAAGGGAAACTTAATATAGCTATACAATGAAATCCAGTAAGCCAAATGTTGGTTGAAAGGATGCATTCTGGCTTTGTGCCAAAACCCATCTCCGCCCTTCTTCCTCTAAAGATATCCTTCACAGGTGGCTTGAATGTATTTTTGAGCCCTTGGTGGGGCTGTAGATTCCACACATGGTTTACTGACTGAGTCAGTCTTTGTGTAAATAATACATCCACAGGTCAGGTAGAAAGTGAAATCCATCACTGTGATGCCTGCAGCCAGTGCGAAACATGAGTCAATGCAGTTATTTACAGCTGAAGCCCAGTACTTTCTGCTGGGGTGTAATGTAAGGCTGAAACACAAAAATAATAGTGGCAATGTCACTGCAATTTCTGAGGCTGCTCCCTCTCTCCTGCAGTTCTTGTAAAACATGTGTGATAGGAAGTTTTGCTGTTGTGTGGTGATGGGAAATACCTGACCGACACTCACACCTGGCTGATCTGGGAGAGAAAGCATTGTGGGTCAGGCAATCAGGGCACGAGTTCCTTGGCATGAGACAGCACATCATCTTTATTGGCTAACAGTCTAGCCTAGGAGGAAAACACAAACTCCAGCACTTTACCTCCAAGGTTATTTTTCCATCAGCTGTAGATCTTTCATGGCTGGCATTTTTCATGCATAGACGATGCACATAAAAAGCATGAAGATGGTCCAGACTTATGCCTTATGTTATGAACTTTTGTTCCGTGTAGCATTTTGGAAGTTGTTCTACTTTTACTGTGCCTGTAATTTTAATAGCAAGATTTACCATATTCATTTTCCTTTATCATACATCTTAGCTACAGAGAACTGATTTTACAAAAAAGAATTAGATTTAGATTGGATGTAAGGAAGAAATTCTTCACGGAATGGGTAGTGAGGCACTGGAACAGCTTGCCCAGAAAAGTTGTGGATGCCCCATCCCTGGATTTGTTATTATCTTACATAAGTTTTATTGGCTAGGAAGAAAGATATGAAATAATTTGGAAAAAAAAAGTTATTATTGAAATACAGGAAAAATGTTTAAAAAAACAGATGGAAGAAATCTTGATTTCTGGCTTCTTTTTCAGTTTCAATTAAAAAAAAGTGCAAGCAACAAGAAAAGGTCATCATCTCAGAAAACTCCTCTGCATAGGACAAATTCTGAGAAGTTTGTACCGCGTCTTCAGAATCCGGAGCAGTCTTTCAGGGAGGGACGAGAGAAAATCCCCGCCTTGATTCATCACTTTCTTATGCCTGCCCTTTCTGTGACAGCAGCAAACAGTGACTCTTGCATGAGCCAGCATGACAAGAATCTAATGTGAAAAAGGTTGATTTCATAGTTACATGCTTAGCCAATGACTACCTAGGGTCACCTGCAGGATACAGACCTAAATCCTATATGGTAATATTAAACTGTTCTCCCAAATGCTGCTCTTTAAATTACTCAACTCAAATGCTGTAAAATTTAGCTTAGAATTTTTCACACATTAGTGAGCTAACAGTAGTTTGTTCATATTACTTGTGGCTAGGGCTGGAGACTCATGCAGAGTTCCTTCAGCTCTTGAAGCTCCTCTTTAATAGCACATGCCAAGGATAAACTGTGCTCAGCCTCTGTTATGCCCCCACATTTGTGAAAGTGGCATCACTTATCTACTCTCTAAAAGCAGTTTGAAGATTATTTAATATCTGCAAAATGCTTTGAAAAAGTAAAGCACTGAATTTGTGCACTTCAAATCCCAGAAGGCAAAGATTCACCTCACTAGCTTCAGCACACTGGAGACTGTTCGGACAAATAGAAATAACTTTAAAAGCTGTCTATTGCCACCTAGTAAGATTTAACAGGGTTCTCATAAAGTTAAAGAGTTTCCTGCTTCAGAGCTTGCAAAACTCATCCTGAAACTGTTCCAGCTTGGAAAGAAAGATTGGGCCCATTTCAGGAGGAGTCCGAATCACAGTGCTCCTTTCTTCACTGGCGCATGAAGTTTGATGCTGTGTGATGCTGTGTACAGTGTAGTTAACAGCCGTAGATTTTGGATAACGGAGGACTCAACTTTTTGCATTTGACAAAGCAACTTCACGGTCAGCTGTTCACAGCACTGTCTGGGAACAGAGGAAGGGAAATCAGCTGCTGCTTGAGTGCCCTCTTTTCCCTGAGATTGCCAACTGCTGCTGTAAAGTCAAGGTCCATCGTGTCTGCACAGACCAGTAAAACCCCTTGTATTTCCTGCCACCGTTCCCCCTCACACTCACCCAGTCCCTCCTGTGTCAGGACAGATATGAAATTGTTAATTCTAAATAGAAGATGAGCTCTTTAGCAGGTTGAAAACTTCAGGGTGTATTTCACGCTTCACTGGAGGTCACAGCAGTGGGAGACTGCTTGGGCTTACTGGTGTCGATCTGTGCGGCATTTGAGACTGGCATTGAGTCTGGTGACTCCAGACCATGAGGTTAAAACTTCAATATCTATTTTTTACAGAATAGAGCAGTCACTTGAGCTTCAGCCTGACTCTGAAACCAGCCCACAAAGAGGTTTTACTGTCCACTCTGGTGTGGGAAACTGTCCCTGCCTCGATGAAATTGAGAGATGTTTCCGTACTGTATATGGTACAATATACAGTAGGCTTAACACAAAAGCTTTTCAAACCTTCTGTTTCATGGGTGTTTCATGGACCAGTCTGTTAAGACAGGCTGTAACATCAATTTCCCTTGAAGAAATAGATAAATATGGGCCTGAGCCCAGGAGTTGTACTCCTGGCAAACTCCATCAGTGTCATATCCATATAACCTGGGGGTATGGGAAAGCAAAATGTTATGAATTAAACTCTCTCCAACCTATCAAGACTATTCACTGTGGAAGCAAAACAGCTGTGTAAAACATCCACTAATTTGGGAATGTATGAAAGGAAATATCTACCTATTGGCCATTCTGACAAGAGAATAAAATATATTTGGAAAGGAAGATCAGCCCTTCCATGCCTGTTATCCTAATATTTCTGTGCTACTTTTCTTTTATATTTCTCAGTCCCTCTTTTAGTAAGACTCTTCTTACTCTCACTTGTACTGCAACTTCTATTTAAAAAATGAATTGGTGGATTAAGATTTGTTCTTCCTTTCTAATCACAAAGGAATAACAGTTTAGTACCAGTGCTTTACCTGCTGAAACAGGTGCAGACTGAGAGGAAGTCTGTATTTGTTACTCTTACATGTATAGCCTATTTACAATTTGTATCAAATCTTTGTTCATTCATAAGAATGCGGTCAACATTTATTTGCCCTCTAAAATCCTGTGACAGCCTTTTAGCAGAACTGTGGTACTTTGTGTGGTTGAGCATGGAATGAAATGGGTTACCCTAAGTATACAAAAGTTATTCCTATGGATTTTTATTTCTTATTATGATAATTTCATTCAGTCCTACTGGGTACACAGTATGGTGTAAATTTTGCCTGGATATACAAAAGGAACAGAAAAGAGACATCATTCAATCTCAAGCAGTATGTCTGGATATGTATGTCTGCAAATACTGATATGATACAAAATTTCTCCCCAAAACAGCTATAAGGATATTTCAAACAAGTACATATCTAAAGCAAATAGCATGCTAGATCACTGTGTGGAGTGTGGAGAGACCTGAACTATCTCTAAAGGAACTAACTCAGGTACCAGGAGCTTTTTACCCATGGCTTCTTTCTGACTAACTTACTCAGCTCTGTATTTGATGTTAGCTCAGGTAACACAGAACTGTGCAGCTTAAACTTGGCCTTTAACAGCATTACAGAACATTTATAGATCTTCATACACACTAAGATTTCATAACCTGAAAAGACCCTTTTCTCATAAATCTGTCAGGAATGCCAGGGCAGAAATTTAACTTACTGGAAAAGGTAAGTTGTTCTAATTTCACATTAGATACCACCATTTGTGAACATGTCGTTTCCTCCCCCGCCCGCTCCTCCTTCTAGGAGTGAGTATTCTGTCATAGATCATTGCTATTAAAAGAGACTCTGATAAACAGTCTTGTAATTAAAACCAGTTTTCTCACCAATCACATGCAATCCTTTTTAGCAATCTCAAGATGAGTCTGTCACAAGCCTAATTTGAAATACAGTGTTTGGTTGTAACAGTGGCTTCAGACCTATAAAATATCTACAGTAGGATGTCAAAATTCCACAAGTAATAGAGCTGGAAAATGATACATAAATGAATTTAAATGACGGTTAGAATGACACGGGAAAGTGAAAAATACTGGTTTATAAAAATAGAAGTTTTCAGTTTCTGAATGTAATTTTATGAGTCTCCTTGTTTACATGAGTTTGAACAGTCAACCTGTAGTTTAGTTTGGTATCTGAAACAGACTTATCAAATATTTGAAAGGAAATAACCTCCTCCTTCTTTACTGAAATTAGTACAGTTTCAAAGGATCTTTCCCCTTGTTTCTCAGGAAAACTCCAGTGCTTCTACTTCATTAACAAAATGTTGCAATCCTACCCAATTCTGGTGGGATCAACTCCATTTACTACTTTTGGCCATCTTTCTTGCTCGCCTATTCACATGACTGAAAAGTGATAAACCAATTTCAAGTTAAGAAGTTCAAAACTAAACCGAGATTGATGGCTGAGCATATCTAAGGAGACTGCAAAGCTGCTGGTGACTGACAAGATTAGATTTGTTTAAATGATGGGAAGTAATTTTTGCAAGATTTTTCACAGACACCATTTTAAGGTTTAGCTGAAAATTTTAATTAATAATTATAATCACGTTTATGCGTTTGCACCACCACTTTTCTGGGCACTTCAGTTATCTCAGTTGACATAAAAAATGGATCCGATAAATGGGGCATTCTGAAAACAATGGGAAGTGGTACAGGACATAAATTTTAGCTCAACTGTTTGAAACACTAGGCATTCTGACTGACCATTTTTTTTAATTACATCAATTTTAGAAAATGGCACTTTTCTAGGCAAATACCCATACTGTTTATTATATTATAACTTCCACAAAGTTATATGCAAGATCAAAATTTAGAACAGATGAAAGGGACAAGTCCTTTCTGACTGGTACTTTCAATGTAATGCATCTTGGATTTGACCTCATTCTGTCATTCCAAAGAACATAAATATTACTGAAGAAAACAGACTAGTGATATTCTTCAAAATTGTATAAATATATTCCATATTACCTTATGTATATGCGACTCTTGATCTTCCTCTACTGCAGCACTGATATTATTGTTACCATATGGTTGGCCATGTGCCTTCATTTACCCTGGTTCAGTGGTCCAACAAACAAGGGAGAAAAAGATTGGAATCATATTCAGTGCATATAACTGATGAAATAAGGATATGCAACAGAAAAAGCAGTATGCCAAAGGAGAAAAACCTTCTCCAACGAACATGAGAACATGCCAAAAAGCTAAGGAATTTCACTTTTAAAGACAATTCTAATTTGTGAGCAAAATCCAGTGGCTGTAAGGACGATATGTTCTTAATGCCTTCGCCTTAGCCCTTATGTTCAAGGTTTTTGACTTTGCTCTGCAAGACTTGCTTGATGAAGGAACCACTTAAAGTGATGAAATATACAATATCCCAATGCCCATCCAAGTGATGTATAACAAGGCTTGCCTGTATTATATTATTCTTTGGTCTGTGGATTAATCCTGGCAGTTGTTTTCTAGCAAATATCAGCCCTCGGTGGATCATGTTGAATCATTTACCTTGAAGTATGGGTTTCATTGTCATTCAACTAAACAATAATGCTTTGTTTACTTAAGTGGATTCAGGCAGTGTAAATTATCCAGGATATCTACAGAGTGAATTTTAGAGTATTATCTCTGTGAAACAATTCTGCCAACATGAAAATGCACGTCTGTATTCCTTTAAGACTTTGGGGTGAAATAGGCTCAGTTTACCACATCTAAACATTATGTTGCAACTGTATCCACTTCCTCTCCTCTCTCCCTCCAGTTAGCCCTCAAGCCAACCAAATGTCCTCATCTAAGCTAACAGAAGATTCTAATAAAAACTACGAATGTGCCTATGCTATACTAGTAGAAGATTGAGCCAGAGGACATTCACTGTAACAACCTTTATTGCCTGGGTTTAACAGTTTGAGTCTCTATTACATGCTTATTCCCGATACATCAGTTTGGCACTAGAACTTATTGCCATGTATCCCAGAAGAGTATCCCATGCAAAACAAAGCCCCTCAAAACTGACTTATAACATATGTAGGGCAAACGTTTCTGCTGCAGAACAAATGTTTGAGGAAATGCCTTTTTTGGGTGAATGCTGAACATGGGTGATATATACATGGAAGACTGCATAGATACAATTGATGATGTGATTGCTATACGAAAAACAAATGGGTATGAGTCACTCAGAATTAAAACAGCTAGCATAGGAAAATGGTCTTGGGTAATTCTGAAAAGGTCCAGGGTCAGCTTGGGGTCCAGATATTCTAGGCAATAAAGTCTATAAGAAGTAAAGAAAGGCATTGGAAATAAACAAGTCAGTTACACGTATTAGTAATTACAAGATTTTATTACACTGAGCATTTGGTAAGACAAGGACAAAGGTATATCATGGTGGAAATTTTCTGGAGTGCTTCCCACTGTTTGCTGAACAACATCTGAAGAACTAGATGTGAATACTCTTGCACAGGACTGTGCCAGAATAACAGGGAATTGCTGACTGAAGCTATACAAACAAGAAATGAACCTGTTGGCAATGAAGAAAGTTCAAAGAATATAAGAGGTTTAATGACTACTCTAGGCCTCAGATCTCCCACTGAACATGCTAATGTTACAGTTAATTGACTGAAAAGATCTGCTTTATTTACTGAATATCATTTGTCATACGGACCTGTGTGTCTTCTGTGTATTCCACATGGAATGGGGATAGCAAAAGGAAAGGCTGTTGTAATTTTTAGGTAGCTGACTGTTGTTGGTGAATTTGAATTTGGCCAGCATTCCACCCCCCACCTTGATTTCTGTATGTTGACTGTTTCTACTTACCGATTTTTGTTGGTCTTTTCCTGTCCAAGAGATTTGTATCATCTAATGCTTTCGTGCAATGCTTCTTCCATATGTATATCTAATTATCTGTTTCTACTTTGCAAATAGACACCCCTGTGGAGAATACTACATGTTTTTAAAGATAATGAGAAATGAGAACTGAAGCAATATTAATGTTGGAGCAGTTGGGTATGACAGTTTGGGGCTTCTAAGCAGGTAATGGCTACAGCCATAGAAGAGAGGTGCTTGAGTGTAGGACCATGCAGATAAAGAACATGGAGGGACTGCTGGTCTTTGCTAATGGAGAGTCCGGTGTCATTTTCTGAACCTGGGCCAAACATGCTACAGCCTTGTATATTGTAGTCTAAATGCTGAGAAGCAGCAAACCCAAACTCATTAAACTGAGGCACCACAAATGAAAGGAAAACAAAGAAAGAAGCCACCCAGGAGTCCCATAGTCCTGCTGTTGTGCTCTACCTGCCCATGAAAACTAGCAAATTCAGTTTCTGGGGGTTCCTACTGAAAATTTAAGTTGCTCCAGCTTGTTCTCCTACCTGGCAACATAGATACCTAAGTTGTACTATCAGGATGCACAAGGATAAACAATATTTCCCTGCAGGCAGACACTGTGTCCCTAGGCTGAAAACAAGCACAGTCAGACTGGGGCAAAGCAGAAACTTTAAACAACTGGGAAGGACCTGGATAATCAACAACTGAGGTTACTACTAAGTCTTGCTCCACCTTTTATCACACCACCAGTGTTTCCGCAGTCTTCCAACTGCATGCTGCTTCGTTTCGTCTTTTGCACCTAGATGCTTCATAAGGAAGTGAAAGAAATCACTAATGAAAAGTGTAAACCACATTAGAAATAAGGTCCTAAATCCCTTCTTTCACCTATTTCCTCACCTCAGTAGTGTGCTGGACATACTCTTACTTCTCCTCTACACAGACATAGATCTGTTTTAATAACAACTGTTGTGAGCTGTCCTGCTGTGAACATTAAGCACAGGTATTTTTCATGAAAACTGTAAAGTGAATTTGTTTGCATCTTACACAGGATTGGTACTTGTAATTTGTTTCCTAATGCTTCCGTTGGGTCATTGGTGAAAGCCTCAAACACTTGCTTTGCTTCCCTTGGAAAGCAATTGCATAAAAAACCAGGTCTCCTCAAGAAGCAGTCATTAATTTTATATTAATATTCTCTGCAGGGTTACTTTAATTTCACAAAGAAGTTATTTTTTTCCAATAACATCTACAGCAAGCTTATTAAATATACTTTTATTCCTATCATTATTATTTCTATTTCAGAGATGGGTGAAGCTCTAGTGGTTCATGTCTCCTTTTGCCAAATTTGCTTGCTACAAAATACCTACAAGGGCTTCACTGGCAACCAAGGCAGAAATGTAATTTCTTCAGCTGGCTGTACTGCTGGGTGGATACTGCCTTCAAATCCCTGCTTCCTAGACGTACTTCACACCCACATTAGAACAACCTCATTCACGCAACTGTGCAGTGAGTGTTTCCCCTGCCGAGAACACTGAGTGACCACGAAGGAATGGGAGGAATGTGTCCTCTTTCACACTTGGTTTGGTAATCTGCTACCGAGATGCAGCATTCGCCACTGGAAAAAAATGCCTTATAGTAACAAATCACTCGGATTCCTGGGAAACTAGTAGGAAAACCTACCATCAAACGAGACAGTATATCATATACTCTCATGTGAGTATTCACCCTCTCATTTTATGATATTGCATAAGCATGGCAAATACGTAGCCATTGTGTAATATATGCAGATATAAAATCATGTTTTGAAATCCTCTCAGGATACTTTATATTTGCTGGATTTCCTCATATAGTTTTGCTGTATTATTTCTAGGAAAGCATGCTGAATCTTACACGAAAAGAAATCTGATGTTCTGTTCCTATTCTCTGCCAAAATCTTCATACATCTCAAGATTGTACAAGTAGGTACATGTTGAATTCTCTATTAAATATTTTTTGGTTTTAGGGAAAATAATTCAACAGAATACATTATTCATCAGTCCTCCAACAAAAAACTGAAACTAAATAGAGACTGAGACATCCTTATCCACAGAAAGATTGACTATCATGTGAAAGGTCTGGAAGCCAGAGAGACATTGTCTCCCATGCACGTGAATAATTCATACAAAGTTTTTCAGACATGAAAAATAGTGAGATATGGAATCAACTCTCACTACAAGACAGCAACTGTATTTGAACCTATGTCCTCCCAAGGAGAATGCCAATATGTTCAGGGACAGAAGCAACTTTACCAGTTTCCATTTTAACACTGATGGGGTTTTTGAGCTTTTAAATACCTTTTTAAGACATGATACATGAAAGAGGCTTGGATGCCTTGGAGGACTACAGGGTCTAAAATGACAATGCACAGAAGTGGAAAAAAGATATTGCTGATCTTAAATGCTTAAGTTAAATTATATTAACTTCACTGGTTGTTGAATCAGGACCTGCTTCTTCACTGGTTTTTGAGATGGACTCAACAACTGGGCAGGAGATAAATGGAGCAGTCAGAACCTTTGAAGAATATCTGTACTCAGCTGATAATTGCTTTGACAGCTAACATCTGGCCTGACATATAAGAGGACAGGTTAGTAAGTGGGATTGTGCCAAAAAAGGTTATGAGTACAAATAATGCTTTGTGAGTGTTGGGAAATGACTGAGTTCATGTTTTATTCAACTGTAGGAGGTAATTGTGTGTAGAGTGTACATTCAACCAGGCAGGTTGCTGCCTTCTTTTCCCACTGGAACATGAGGATATCAATAATTCTGAAAACTGGCATAAATGAGGGAAACAGCAATAAACACATAGCCCTGTTCTGCTTTTAATATAGACTGTAAGATACCTAAAAGTGTGTTCACCAACAAAGAGCTTCCCTCATCAGATTTCATGCACAAAAATCAAAGCGAGCTGATAAAATCATAACATTTGAACACTTATATCCATCTCTGTCTATCAATTACAAATGTAAACCAGGCCAGCAATCTTCAGGGAAAGGTTATTCCTCTCTTTGGTTTTTTTTTTTTTTTTTGGTAAGAAAACTTATAAATAGATTAAATCCACCTCTGAGGGTAACAGTGGTGAACAAATGAATCTTACTGGATGTTTAGAGTTTGGATAATGAGGGCTTCTTTGTTTAGAAGGATATTCATAGTGGTTGGGGTTCGTATTAAATTTGGCTCTGTTATTGATTGTGGCTTATTTATGTTAATTTTTTATTCCTGTGGGGCAGATTGAAGGCAGAGATTTCAACAGTCCTTGCTGGTTAATATATCTTGTATTTCGTTCCAATTACTTTAGCAGATTTATTGTGTCAGAGAGACAGATGCAGGAAAACTTATGTACAAAGAAGCGTGCTTCTTAGCAGAAAAATTGAACTAACAAACTCAGGTGGTTTTCATTTAACATGAGTAGCAAAAATTGACTGTTTTTTACAACATTAATGTTTTTTAATTTCTTATTTTATTATTATTATTAATCTGTGGTTTTATTTTAAAATATTTATCTTCATGCATCCAGAAATGCTGCAGTCAGCTGACTCTTGGAAATGAGTTGATAAGTCCATTGAAATGAATTGCTACAAAACCCATTGGCTGACCCTAGCTGAAGGCTGTTATTTCAGGGATAAACAAGGAAGGAAAATCTATTTCTCTGAAGAAGTGGGACTATGTAACATTTGTGGATGCACTGGACAGCCGCTGTCCATATTCTTCCCTCATCACTTTGTATCTGTCATATGACCCTACATACCAGGTTTTACGTCTGCACGTGACATCTAGTCCCATGGTGGGAGAGAAAACTGCACAGCAGACACCCTGTCATGTGGTATCAGGGACTGCAGGGCCCTTCAAGAAAGAAGGCAGTGGAAAGTAAACTAGCACAGTTTTTCAGTCTTGCAACTTATTCTCTGAACATGTCTGAGAGGTTCCTGAAGAAGAGCAACAACAACTGAGCCATAGGTTCATTTCATAATTATGACGATCCTAAGCTGCGTGTTCCCCAGTGTGTGAAGATAAGTGCTCCGAAAATATATGATCAGAGTCCTGTATTCAGAAGGGAAGATGCCAGTTTTGTCTACCTAAATACACAGATAGACAAAAGGTAAAGAGGAAACAGAAGCACAGGAGATAGGTGACTTGTCCATCATCACTTGGAAGCTGTAAGTAAATGATGAGTTTTATAGTAGTGTCTTTGTCCATCAGACCATACTGTGGTGGCTTGACCTTGGTGGGCTGCCAGGAGCCCACCAACTCACTCTATGACTCCTCCTCAGCAGGACGGGTGAGACAATAAAAGAAAAACTTGTTTTTCTTTTATTTAAATTTAGTGTAAGGCAAAGAAAGGAAAAGGATTTATTTTCTATTTCCCATCAGCAGGAGATGTCCATCCACTTCCTGGGAAGCTGGACCCCAGTACACACAGTGGTTGCCTTGGAAAACAAACACTTTAATAATAAATACCCTCCCCTCCTCCTTTCTCTTAACATTTTTGCTGAACATGACATGGTATGATATGGCATATCCCTTTGGTCAGCGTGGGTCAGCTCTCCTGGCTATGTCCCCTCCAAGCCTTTTGCCTATCCCCAGTCTACTGGCTTTTGGGAGTGGGGTAGGGGTGGAGACAACCTTGATGCTGTGGGATCACTGCTCAGCAGTGGCCAAAACACTGGTTTGTTCTCAACATCGTTCTAGCTGCAGCTACAAAGCACAGATCTACGAGGGTTACTGTGGGTAAAGTTAACTCCATCCCAGCCAGACCACATACACAAACTAAACAAAATGTATGCCTTGAGTCATATTGGAGCCAAGAAAATGTATTAACAAGAAATTAAAAAGAAAGGTAGATAACTAGAGAGAGGGAAAGATAGGGAAATAGGGAAATTGATTGGGTTTCCTTTGGTACCGTCCAGAAAATAATTGCAACAAGAAAACATAAGCTGTATGTTGCACAAGTTTTTGGACAAGGATTTTCCACTCAACCTATGAATTTTTACTTTGCAATAGCCTGAAATTTCATCTGTTGCGAAGTGTATTTTTACTCATTGATAGGATGCATCTCAAAACCTGTCTGTACACTGGGCAGAACAGAATGACACCAAAACTACAATTAGAGCAGTAGAAAATCTAAAGATGATACCATGAACATGAAAGAAGACAAATACTCTGATACACAAAAAAGACTGCAAACATGGGGCCTGTGTAAATAAATTCTTGTGGGTTTTTTGCAGCTGACCATAGCTGGGGCCCTTGCCATCTTACTTGTACCTTACCACCTGGCCCAGTTTAACAGGGCTAACTCTAGTTTCTTTCACCTCTTGATGTTTTGTATATAAAAAAGCCCAGCTCTGAGTCTATCTCTACCTACTTTGTATTGCTCTGACTATGCAAGACCATCTGGGCCCCAACACTTCCAGAGTCCATGACTCAAGGTCAGGCTACAAACTAATTACACTGGGGTAATTCATATATAGAAACTAAGACTTTAATGTTTCCAGGTTTTCTTTTTGGGGGCTAATTTCATTTCTAAAACAGGGGTGTTCGAAATACCTCTAGAGCTATCATTTTAACCAGCTCTCCTAATTCATGTAAGGATAGCTGGCAGCATGCAGCAATTATTATAGAAGCTCTATAGTTTTGTCCTCTGTCAAGAAACTGGGTAAAAAAGCTTGCCAGACACAAAAGGAGTGCCTCTGTATTGTCATTTCAACCTGGTAAATCCTGGATGCAGGAGCTGCCTGCCTTCATGACAGCCCATAGTCCTCTCTTTGCTGCTGCCTGGCCAGCCCAGAGCCAGCCACAGACGTGCAGAGCGCAGCCTTGTCCTGGGGCTGCCAGTGCTCCCCACCCCCTAGCCATATCTGGTATAATGATTTAGCTCATTGTGTTTGTATGGGCAACATATAAGCTCATTGTTCTTGTATGTTTGCATAGTCCTTTCCCAAACCCATGAACTTCCTGTAATCAATTAAATTTTTGTTTCACTTGATTTGTGTTCTTGTGCTGTGACTCTAAGAGGTACAACATGGAGTTTGGAGCCTCAGAGGAGTTGAAGCTACAAACAGTGAGCTACATTTCTTCCTTCCCAACCCTAGATTGCTCCAGCATGTGTGGAGCCACCTGATATGGCTTCAGCTTCAGAGGACTGCTCCAAACAGATTCGAGAGGAAGGGAGGAGTTTCCTTCAAACACTGATTCAGCAAGCTGAACAGGTAGGATCCTGCCAGAGGCAAAACTATTAGCATAACAGAGGAAACTTTTCAGCTTTTCACTGTTTAGAGCAAGAATGTATGTAAAATAACCAAGTGGGAAGAGAAGAGATACATTTCAGGTATTTATTTACTTAGTCAAGAGCATAGTGAAGATTGTGATGGGGATGGAAACAACATCCTAAGATCCTTCCAAACAGTGTGTGACATTCTCACATGGAAGAGGGTCTCTGCCCAATGGTTAAACAGAAACTAAAACATCAACATCAGCTGAGCCAGCTGGTGTTCAGGACAGCTTCTTGCTGGTTGTATAGCAAGAGGCTTGGAGTCTCTGAGGAGCTCAAATGTCTTGTCACACTGAAAGAGAAGTAAGACACCAGAAATCTGTATTTTTAGTGTACTTATGAGGCTAAAAATTTATAGCTTCTCAGGCAGAAACAGAACCAGGAACATGAAATCCCTTAGGCCCATTCCCGAATACTCACAGGACAAAGGCATCTGCTGTCAGCCTGTTACTTTTACAGTTGTTCCAAGCTGTGAGGGCAGAATGGGAAAACTGTTTCTGAGGGTCTGAACTGTGTAGGATTTTTCAAAAATATCACCCCATTGCTTCATCTCATCATTGTGAAGTGAATCTTCTTTTTCTGGAGGTGACAAACTCCTGTAGAAGTCATTAACTCCAGTGAAAACTCAGACTGAGACAATATTTGGTGTCTCAAGTTAGGTATTCAAAATAGTACATATTGAAGTTAAGAACCCTGAAGCAGTAGGTATTTTCCCAAACATTTGGCCTAAGCATCTGTATTTCTTGGTCTTCAAAATACTAACTCATTTCAGCAATTATTTTACTGCCCTTGGTTGAAAGGAACTTTATAATAAATAAAAAGCCTATGTTATTAAATAGACAAAGGAGAAAACCAGTTTCAGTCAAATATGAGAAATTATCTAAGAGAGCATAAAGATAAGAAAAAGCTGTAAGGGAGTATTTGTAATATATTGTAAGTCAAGTATGTATGCTAGTAAACTCAGAAAGTATAATACAACTGGGGAACATATACTTTTCAGTGAGCTCATGTGACACAAAGCTGAGGGAAATCTGTTAGTATTATTCAGACAGGCCACAGAAAAGAAATAAATATGCATCCTATAAGGATTGTTAGAGCATCCCAAGGCAACAGTTCACCTCTTTGTATGGGTGTCACTCAGAAATATGTACAGGACATGTAATAGTTGCAGGATACACTAATTACCCCGACACAAATAAAACTGGAGAGGCATTGCAGTGAATTTATACCAGCATAAAGAAACTCTTTTCATGCTCACTGCTTCAGAACAGATGGAAGTTATTGACTCACCTAAATTGCTTCTCTACTTGCACGGTGTGTTACACAGAAGACTGTACTGCTATTTTTCTAGGAAAAGAACATGTTGCAATATGCAATAGCAGTCTAAGTGGATTGATTGGGTCATTTGCGATTCAGGTGTTAGCAGTTAACGATTTTGCAGTTTATGAAAGTTTCTAAGCAAGTGAAAAAAAAAAATAATTATTTTTTTCATAAGCATTTTTTCAGAGACCTCTTCAAGTCAAATTGAATTTTAAAGCAGGATTGTTGCCATAAAGAGTTACAGATGATTGGCTCAGAATAAACCTAATTGTAATGAATTAATATAGGATCTGGCAGATGTTGTGGGCCTTGTTTGCAGCAGTGCTGTAAAAGAACACAACTGTTACGGTAAGTCATGAGCACAGAAGTGGATTTTCACATAACGGACCATAGTAGACAGTGAGAGAGTGAGATTTGGAGTATGTCTATATTTACAGTCTAGTAATTGTGATGACTGGAATGTAATCACTGTTGGTTGTGCATAATCACGCAAAGAGCAATGGAGAGTATCTAACCTTAATGTTTCTCCTTGCTGGAATACTTGAAAGGGGAAGCAAGGTAATCAGAGGTGAAAGGCACCCCTTGTCTTGCCCATCTGCAATTACAGTGTTTGGAGGGAACAGAAGTGGTTTATGCAGGAGGAAAAGACTGAACCAAAGAAAGACATAGAATGTACCAACAGTGACAAGGGGCAGAAAAGCAATGCTGGAGTACTATACTCTGAAATAAGGTTTCAGAGTGCTGAGGAAACAGGCTCAGGGAAATACATACCCCTCAGATCTGCGCATTTTTCTTAAATTACTCAGGGCAGACATCTATGTGTGTTTTATGCTCAAAATATGTTCTGCAATCGGTACACCTTATTGATGAGCTTCAAAGGTGGTAATTTAAGTTACAGGCAAATCTAAGGATAGAATCGGTTTCAAGGCCGAGGATGACAGTCTTATATTCAAGAAGGCAAAACCTACCTTGGGAGGTAATCTGAACTCTAGTTTTCTGTGATCCAGGAGCAACTTGGACACATAGATACGTGGGCTGAGACCCAACACAACTGATTGGTGAGGGCACAGACAGCAAGATCTTAACAGTAAGGATGGACAGGACAAACCATCAGGTCTTTTTGTATTCATTTAACTATCTGGAGGCTTCTACTCCTCCACCTATGGCCTTGTGAATAACTGTGTTAAATGCTTCTGGGAAATCTGGCGGGGGTCCTAGCACTGCAGATTGGCTGCTGGCCACCGTCACAGGAGAAGTCAACCATGAATGCTGTTGTGGTCATCTCCATGTCATGTTTGGGTTTGAACTTTGCTTATGTGTTGTACACTCTGCCTCAGTTTTACAGCACTTTCTTAAGAGGAAACTTTAGTCTTGGTGCCTGTCCCAAGATTACTAGAAATCACTGTGCTTGTTATTCAAGTTTTCAGATATGTCATATTTTTCAGTTTCTCTTTGTTCTGATTCGTTTACCTTCTTCTCCTCCCTTATTCAGTGCTGCCAAGTACCTTTGCTTCTTATTGGATAAGTAAGCAGAACCAGATGCCAAACAAGGCTCATGGGGACCTGGGAAGCTCAGTTGCCTCCCTCTAACCCTTAACAAGTCATTTGACACACACATCCCCTTTCAGAAGAGAACTGAGGTTTTGTTGCATTTTGGAAACAAATAGCAAAATCTGTTCAGCTGCAGCTTTACCCAGGGCCACCTCCAAACATGACATGGCTATTTGAGTGATCAAAACAAAAGCAAAATAAATTAAGAAGAATCATCTCTCCCTATTGAGAATTTCTATTAAAAATTGGAAGTCCTTTACTGATGCTTCAGGCATGCCTGCAACAATAGATTTGGAAGCACTTTCTGTTCTAAAGCCAAAGTCATAGTTGTCCTGACAAAGTCAAAAGTAGGGCACTTTCTGTGTTTTTTTAGTTAAAAAAATATTGTCAATACATATATTAGGGTTAGAAATATGATATACTTTTTCTTAAGTGTGTTATTCCACACTTATATGGCAAGGAGGCATTTTAGAAAACCCTCATTTAGCTGAAAGAGAAAAGCAGGCTCATTTCCTTTTCTGCTAAAGGGTACTGATGTGTGCTTATGCTGAAAACACCAATAAATCTTCAGTTCTTTCTTTCCAGTTCCCTATGTTCTGTTTCCCCAAGGTTCTGGTTTTACAGTACAAGCGGAGTGCATGGGGTCCTTAAACAACTTTAAATGCTTTTACAGTTTAAAGCTGGGGGTAATATTTTTTTGGCCTCCTTCCCTCAATCAATTTCTTTCAAACATAGTGAAAAGGTTGCATGTCGTTCCTTCCTTTAGCGAGACTGTTTACATGGCCTGCTGTTAATTCAGAGTGGCAAAGTATTTCCCTTTTGTTCTTGCACAACTCTAAACTCAAGAGACCATTGAATGTGCTGCAGAAAAGAGTGTTTTAATCCACTCCAATTTACAACACAGCTAGGTTACTGCAGCCTGAGCAACTCCCTTGTGTTTCTGTGCCAAAGTCTCCTGAATGTGCTCCCACCAAATCCTTCCAATAGTCAGGTGAAGCATTTAAATCTTTTCCATGGGGATAACTGGTTTCTGCAGTGATGTGGAATGGGAAGATGCCCTATTCAAGAAACCAATGCTCAGTGATCTATCAGCTGTGGGAAGAAAGCCAGCCCTTGGTTAGGAGGTTTGAACAAAAACCATTCCCTTGGATAGACCAGGGCTCTCTGCAACCTCCTGTTTACTTTTGTCTTTCTAAGAAAAGTTCAGGAACTGGCTTGGACCAGATCTTCTGCAAATGGTTGGTTAGTGCATGCGGGGATTGTTTTCATGTCTTGGTGTCATCTGAACACCTCAACCTGCCTTCATGCTCCCTCTCCTAGGAAATGTATAGAATTACATACGATTTACAATATGTAGGAGTTATAGGATTTTAGGAAGCTGAGGAACCATTACACCTAGCTTTGTCTCATTTGCAGACCTGCTGAGGATAAAAGCATGCAGTGCCAACCATGGAGCAGATAGAGATAGAGGGAGTTTCACTCCTGATGTGAGTCTGGATACCTTCGCATCTTCTCCTGCAGAAAACCCAGGAACAGGGACAGCTATTGCCAGATGTAAAGTACCTCCCATCTTATAACTCAGGCACAGAAACCTGAACTGCCACATCCTTTCCCCAGAGATACAAACACCAAGCACCACCTGGTCTCTCAATCTCCCTTCTACTTCAGGAGTATGCTTGAAAATGGGCAAGCTGGCACTGGGTATGCCTTGAGGGATAGCGCTTCATGGCTGCTTTTATAGTACAATATTTAGTCACACAGCATGTTTTTGTTTGTAGTTGCAAAGTTTACAATTGCACCATATGGAGCAGATTTTGTTTTACTTCAGTTTATCATCAGAAATCAGCTTCTCGGCACCGAGCCCAGCTGATTTCATATTCTGCTGGTTTAGGGGAAGTAATGTAGGATTCACTGTCTGTATATTCAAGCTCTTTAATCAACATAAACAAACAGAAAAACATTGTCTAGCATGAGTGGATGTTTACTCAGCCCTGCAGAATGGCAAAGCATATCTCTATAAAATGCACACTATAAAAATAATCTGAATTGTGATTGTTCTGAGGAATCCTGCAGCACTTATACAATATGAGATAGAGTTATCTTTATTTAACCAGCACTCAAAACATGAATTCGAGATTGACTGAAAAATATCAGATAAATTGTTATGGTAGCTGTGTAAATGCAAAACCCAGCAGAGTCAACAATGTGTTCAGGGCCTGTAAAGGGAATTTTTCATTCCAGAGGCAAAATGAATTTGTCTTTCATCTCTGAGGGCTAAAATAGTACATATTCATGTTACCTGGAAATAACCGTAACACTCCAGAAGTATTAACTAGCCACAACAGCTTGTGGCCAGCCTCACTCAATATTCCAGCTTCCGTCACAGTCAAGGCCAGGTATTTTGGATGAAGATGCCTAATTTAGAAATATTTCAGTTTTCTTCTCCAGGATTCCGTCACACTAGAAGACATTTTTCCTTTGCTCAGTGATTAAGGAGCCCATAACAAGGGAACTTCAGCACGTTTAAAACAGTTACATCTGTGAAATTATTTTTTTATATATTTGATAAAATTTTCTAGTATTTCAAAAGTGAGTTTGGCCTCAAACTCACAGGCAAAGTTCAGGGGAAGAATTATTTGGCAAAATGTAGTGTTAAAGTACTGGTCTGGATTGCTCCCTGCTGCTTGATAGATTTACTAACCTATGAGCTATGACTCCTCACACAGCATTTGGAGAAAAGTAAGCTTCTGAGCCTGGGACTCACGAAAACTAAGATGCTAACCTGGGATCAATATGACCTTCCTAGTAGGAAGTCCTGAGGAGGTGGATGTGACAGAGAGGAATGGGCACTTAATGACAGCAAACAGGAAATACCTCTGCCCTTTCAGGATTGGGCTCACAGTCTCTATCCTGAAGGAGAGCAACCAATACCGGTAAGTCATAAAAAATGGCAAGTCCTCTACCATTTTCCTACGGAACATTTCAGCAATGTTTTTTCTGTATAAAGAACTGCTTTCAGATGTTCTGGATTGACAGACTTAAATATCCTCTCATTTGTTTTTGAATACCTAGGTAGGCTCACTCACTCTGCTTTGTGGCTGCAGTGTTGCATGGGGTGGGACATGATACATACACAGTATTGCTGCATCTGGCAGCTGGACCAGTTAGTTTGTCCAACTCAGGGTGCCCCATCAAGGACTGTGCTGTGACCTGAGATTCAGATTCTTTGCTGTCCTCTTTTTTGAGGCCTTCTGCTGGCATAGAAATTGCACAGGACCTATTGCTCACTGGCAAATGGCAAAAAAACCCCAAATTGCTAGTGCATATTTAAAGGACCCTGGCAAATTTAAAAGATACCCATAAGTTAGTGTTGGTGTGACTAACTGCTATAAAGAGTTCAAAAGATTGCTGTAAAAAATGAGCTGCCTTTCATAAATTTGTTTTTAAATAGCTGTTTTTTCTCCCTAGGCAGGATAATGATAAGATTTTCCAAGGTGCAAAGTTTTTAGCCTAACTCCCTGATTATCTTATCAGTGTTAAAATACTTGTAATGAGTAATAGTACATGGTGATTTATTTTTTATTCTTCCTGAGTATGAGGGAAATACAAACCAGGCAAATCCCTGGGGAATTCTGATGAACTACAGTCACTGGGGTGGGAAAAGTACTTGACCCTTTAAATCTCAGAGGGCCTTCAGAGGACCTTTTTTCTAATGAATACCTCCTCTTAAAGCCATAGGAAAGACTGTGAGGTGCTAAAAGTTACTGTGTTCTTGTGTTCTATTACCACTCCACTGGTATGTCCTTCCTGAAAGGAGCCATCTAGCCCTTCTAACAAGAACCAGAAATAGATGTACATATAGCAAGTGTCTTACAACATATCCCAGTACATTATGGAATTTCATTCAGTATTCTGAGATGAACACTTCCTTACATTTTCTGCTAAACAAGCTCAGTTAAAAATAAGCATTTATAATAAGGAACCCAAAGTCAACTCATGCAGTCGACAGTATCTGATTGTGTCCATCTATAAAGCTAACAGTCAGCTACCATTGAGCTGTCATGAGGAAGAATTGACATGCCAACTTTATTGCAGCTCTTCTAAAGGACAGGGCCAAAGGAGAACAGCAGTGTTGAATACAATTTCCAAGCAACATTAAAGATGATTACACACATCACTTTCCTTAACTTCTATTCTTAACATGAGTTGGCCTACTATTTTTGGTTTTACACCTATTACTTTTTTTTCCCTCTGTGATTTTTAGAGAGGATGAATGGTTTAAGACATAAAACAGAAGCTATGAGAACTGTACAAGAATATCACTGTTGTAGTGATTCAGCATTTTAATGCCAGCTATTATTCACAGATCTGCTTTTTCAAGAGAGCATTCTGAGAAATCTTCGTTTAACAAAACATACAGATAAAGACCTTCTTCCCCCTGTATTCCAGGGTGAGCAGCTGTACATCAGGTTTTCTTAAACACAACATGAACAGCTCTGAAGAAAAATTAACACAATCTGCTTTTCCTGAGGCAAAGAACATTTTATTTTCTGAAAAAAACAGCTGTTTCAGGAGAGGAAGTAATCCACACTCACTATGACAGGACCTGACAAGCTTACATTTCTATCAAACACTATAAAGCTGCTAGTGTCTTCTCAGTCCACTTTCAGTTCCCACCAGTGATTTCTGGAAAACACCCAATGATCCAGCATCCACAAACCACATCAAGTCAGGAAAATAAATGATGTATATGGGTATCATCACATCAGTTTCACTAAAATACATTTCCCCCCATGGACAAAGCTGTATTTATGAAACAATACATCTGTGATCAAGACTTTTGATATTATGTACAGAATCATATTTCACACTAACTAAACACCAATGCTGTTAAAATATACAGTTATTGTAGGCTAAATGCAGTTTTATTTTCTCACTAATTTCTACTCTGTCCAATCCTTGTTTGCTTTTTAAAAGTTTTGATCACAGTGGTATGACATCACACACTACTGCATAGTACTTCAGGTGAAATCCCACTATTAAAGGTAGAATAGATCCCATATTAGGAATATGAAATATAGCTATCATGTTAGCAATGGGCCCTTCTAAGACTGGGGTAGCCCTCCATATCTTAAAGGGCACCTTCAGAGCTCCCTCTGAAGTGGAAGACAAAGACTGGTCATTAAGAAGAGGGTTGGTTTCATGTAAAATATTTTTGAAATCTGACTACTGATAGGAAAAAGCCTGTTTTGATCTACCCAAATTTAATGGTTCTTGTTAAAAAAAGAGCTCTGTTTCAGCATGTAATTCTACATTATTTAACCTACAATGGAGTTAATATTTTCATCCCATTTTGGATATCCCTTTTTACTTTTTAGAGCTTTAAAAAGTAAAAATTAGTTTCAAAATAAAAAAAATCAAAACGTTTGTCTGGAAAAATGCATTGAATCTTTTTCTCAAAATTTGTTTTCTTTGGTCATTTTCTCTTTGACAAAGTTATCTGTTGAGTTCAATAGGAACTTGTAGCTTGTCTCCACCAATCCAAATGTGTACTATTTAACCATTAAAATATTCAAATTATTTCATTGTATCCAACCTAGAATTCTACTATAGTAGGCTTCTGCAAGAAAACACCTGGTAATTCCCTAAATGGCTTCAGAAGTGGTCTTAGTAGTCGACTGAGTCATGGAGTGTCAAAAGGAGGTCAGCACCCGTACCTACCAACTCATTGTGTAAACCAGCTTAGCTTCTCAAACAATTTAAATCTCTGTGTATTTTAGTAATTAAACCAGCATTTTTATAAAGTGTACCCTGGGTGAGTTTAAACCAAGAAACAGTAATTCATCATATACAATAAACAAATCAAACAATTAAATACTCAAACCAAACCACTAAGTCTCAAAGGCAATTTTATATAAGCATGGCTAGTGACTACGACAGTAATCAGGGTGTGCTTCTATAAACTAACATGGAATGTTTCCCAAAAATAAACTATGTAAGAGGACTGTGCAACACCAAGAGGATGACAAAAAGCAATTTAAAATATATACAACCCTAAGAGGATTTCAAAACGTTCTTGTAAACATTACAGAGGTAAAGACCAACCTTTCTTTTCTTTACCACTGTCTTGTCTAGAATAATGTCTATGACTCAGCTAATTATTTTTCTCTACATAAAAAACCCCTCCATATTTTTCTATTCACACAAGGAAAAGCTTATTTTGAAGTCTAAAATTTCCCTGCCAGTTGTGGTTTTCCACCCTCTCAAAGCTTCAGCCAATTTCTACATATTCCCAGTTCATCACTAGAAAGGGAAGAAGCTGAATAATATTATTACACAAAACATTTTAAGACACAAACTCTTCCAAAACTTGTGCACAGTTTCTTTCAGGATGCTGAAAACAAGAACATGGGCACTTTCAGGCACATTTTCTTCTCACAAGCTAAACAAGCTTGTGCTACTGTTCATTTGTCACAGTAACATGGGGGCTGCTGTAGGCATCCACTCTTTGCTTATGCTGAAAATATTTTGCAGTATAATAAAGTTCTCAAAAACAACAGAGACCAAATTTTTTATCCCTAACACCTTTTAAAGTTAGAAACTTAGACGACGAGATTACAGTATTATGTTGAACTGCACCAAATAATACCAAAAAAACCCATTTGTTCTTTTCAGGCTGCAGGACAGCTACCTCTGTGTGTCACCATTGTTTTGTTTGTCCAGTGAAAGATGGAGTGAAAATTGTGAGTAACAATTTTCAGGCATTACGAGCTCTGGTCTCAGCATGTAACCTGAACAAAGAGGGAGAGCAGCTAGCTATTTAGCACACTTAAGCCATCGTGGGTTGCACCAAAATGCTTGAACTCGTAAGAAAAGGCAGAGCTGCACCTGGTTGACAGCCATATATTGGTCTATATGAAATAGATGGCACGTGGTAAATTATAGGCTTCTATAGGGCACACGTGTTAACTGTTAGTCCTGAGAGTCTTGTTAAAAGCAATACAGCCCTAAAGAGCCCCTTAAAATAATAGGCTTTTATATTCATTGACTTTCACAAGTACCACAGATTGCATCTTGACATGTCCTGGGGATATAAATATTAGAAGTAAGGAATGAAGATAAGAAAATTTTCATTGAAGTCAGCTACACTCAAATACATATATTGCTGTATCTTTTATTTTTGCTTAGGGTAAAATGAACTAATTATGAAATTAACAATATCATAGTTATAAACAAAGATGTTCACAAAGTTAAGTGATATAGCTGCATTCAGTAATAGTTAATTACTTTCGTCTCTGAAAATCCAGCCATATTTCATTTTGTTTTATTACAATAGACATGAAATATGTGGCTAATTGAGTTGCTAAGACTGCAGAATGGCAAGATTCATCTTTTCACTGATAGCTTTTTATATCTATAGAATGACAAATGATGCTGATTTACAAACAAACAAAAAGAAAAATCCAAGAGGTTCTGAGCAGAGCTCCACAGACTGCTCTGTGTAGATGGACTTGAACTCTGAAGTTTTGAGGCATATGAAATCTCACCCAACATCCTGGGTGTAACCAGATCTCTCTTAGACAACTCCACTACTCGTTGCCTTCTTAGGGTTTTTCCATTTACAAAGACAACCTTCTTCAGCCTCTGCACAGTGAGGAATGCAGCCTAGTGCACTCCAAGGACTGAATTTTTTATCATGACACAACATAGGTTTTAGATATTTATGTGTAGATTTTTCACAAATTTAGGAAAGATGCTTCATGGAGACTATAGAAATCGAGGTATGGTAACTGGAGAAAGGAGACAGGTGAAAAGAGGATGGCTGATAAGGTAGACAAAACCTCTGAACTTTGGGCTGAGTTTCGTCTGGGGATACAGATAAAACCTCACTTTTTATCACATTTTTAATGTAATATTTTCCAGCAAATTATATGGGAGGAGTTCAAAAGAAGCACTTCTATGTGAAGTTTATGTCAAAAGGTCTCAATAATTCAGTGTGGTAGAGATATGACATGAGGTGTCTTAGAGTTAAGAAGGTCCATATCCAGTGGGAACGCAGCACTGCTTTTACAAGCCACCTTTCCAAATTAGCTGGGTGGCTTCATCATAGACTATCCACAAAGTTACCCAAGAAAGCTACAGAAAAGAGATTACAGTAATTTGAAAAACTTCACATAACAGCTAGTATCACTAACGTCCAGTCTGAATATTATGTTATAAATGGTTGTTTAATCAACATCCTTTGTATCATGTGCAGGGAGAAAAAAGCCAAATGTAGATCATGGCGTAATATGCACGAGAGGTTAAATTTTCATGTCACTACAGTCAATGGCAAAGCATTGTTCAGTTTCTCCAAGAGCAAGTCTTTTTTTTTTATATCTGTGCTTCTGTCCTTCCCATTCAACCTAGCTGCACCCTGAAAAAAATAACTATTGTCCAAAGAAATAAGGTATAATTCATTATATCAGCTTTCTCCTACATTGATGCTTAACTTCTCCATAACTTCCACTCTCAGCAAGTTTGCTAACAACAGCAAGCTGTATAGTGAGGTCAGCACGCTGGAAGGAAGGGATGCCATCCAGAGGGACCTTGACAGGCTGGAGAGGTGGGCCTGTGCCAACCTCATGGCGTTCAACAAGGCCAAGTGCAAGGTCCTGCACCTGGGTCAGGGCAATCCCAAGCACAAGTTCAGGCTGGGTGGAGAATGGATTGAGAACATCCCTGAGGAGAAGGAGCTGGGAGTACTGGGGGATGGGAAGCTGAACATGAGCCGGCAGTGTGCGCTGGCAGCCCAGAAAGCCAACCGTATCCTGGGCTGTATCAGAAGTGTGGCCAGCAGGTTGAGAGGTGATTCTCCCCCTCTCCTCTGCTCTTGTAAGACCCCACCTGGAGTGCTGCATTCAACTGTGGAGCCCTCAGCATAAGAAGGATATCGACTGCTTGGAACGAGTCCAGAGGAGGCCACGAAGATGCTCAGGGGGCTGAAGCACCTCTGCTATGGGGACAGACTGAGAGAGTTGGGCTTGTTCAGCCTGGAGAAGAGAAGGCTCTGGGGAGATCTTATTGCAGACTTCCAGTACCTGAAGGGGGCCTACAAGGAAGCTGGGGAAGGTCTTTTTACAAGGGCCTGTAGTGACAGGACAAGGGCTAATGGGTTTAAACTGAAAGCAGGGAAGATTTAGATTAGATATCAGGAAGAAATTCTTCCTGGAGAGGGTGGTGAAGCACTGAAACATGTTGCCCAGAGAAGCTGTGGATGCCCCATCCCTGGCTGTCTTCAAGGCCAGGCTGGATGAGGCTTTGAGCAACCTGGTCTAGTGGAGGGTGTCCCTGCCCATGGCCGGGGGGTTGGAACTAGATGGTCTTTAAGGTCCCTTCCAACCCAAACCCTTCTATAATTCTATGATCCTATGATTCTATGAACGTGTTAGACTAGATGGATCTCATTTCCAGATCCTCCTATGATCAATGGATAGAGAAAGGCAGCTCTAGAGGTAAGCTCAACCTGATCCAGAAACCAGGTTTAGGGTGGGTTGAATTACACTGAAAGTTTGCTTTTCTGACTGGGGAGGGAATTTGGTTTACTGGTTTAAAGAGTTCAGCCTTTAGAGAGTTCATGTTAAGTGATACAAAGCCAATACATAATTAAGCCACTCAGAACTGTAGTGTAGATCACTTACACTGTAGATTAATGCTCTGTACTAGTTCTACATGTTTTGCTTTCCTCACTGGAAAAAAGTTATACTTCAGGAAGTTTTTTGGTTATAGGAAACATGACTATCTTCAGGTCACCTATCAGAGTTACCTAAGTTAAAGACTCAGCTGTTAGTCTGGACTGTTCATGCACTGGGAAAGGAGCAGTCCAACTCTCAGTTATTACCCTGAGGAAACTCCATGGGAAAAGTCATCATAAGTATAACAACAGATATTTTATGGGATGTGCATGTTCCTCACAAGCACATCCATGTTGAATAGACCTGCCACTTTTTTGATATATATAAAGTGACAGATTATTCAGATATAAACAAGTTTTGGGTAAGCAGAGATGAAGGGGATGAAGAGATTCTTTATTACTCTCCATAATTCCGCTTGCAGAGAACATTTGTCCACGTAATACAGCAGCTGGCATGTTTGATATGGTCAGCATTTTTTACATAGCTGGAATCAAGAAGGAAGCTATAACACTGAAGTGATTGCCCACAAGAAGTGGGTAACATCTCTTCAAGGAATTCAAATAGAACATTTTCTTCCACTGAAAATGAGGTGCGGATTCCTCAGCACTGCATAATAGTTGAACAAAGTTTTTCCTTATAATAAACCATTCATTTGGATTTCACAATAGCTCATCACTTCAGCCACAGCTGGTGACCATGCCAGGACCACTTCTCACGTATCATTTGCAATGTTTTCTTTCCAATTACACCAGGGAGAGGAAGGGAGAGAAGCACGTGGGAGGGAACTGTAGTTCCTAGTGAAGATTTTGCAGTGAATCCCTTTTTCCACGATAGCTCACTCAGAACTGCACCGTTGCAGTGCTAGGGAGAATTGCACACTGAACAGCACTTTTGCCCTGGTACTAGTGGTCCTGCCAGTCCTTGGAGGACATGTGGTGTGTTATAACTGTGCTTCTTGCAACATCAAACATTAACGTTAGCACTTTGTGTGTATGTGTAAGGACAGTCCAACTGTGCCATACCAAAGGTCCTCCTAGATTGTTATATTGACCCCTGCAGTGGCCAAAACAAAAGAGGCATCACAAGTTTAAAATGATCATTCTTTTGGAAGACTCTTTTAGCTCCCAGCAATTACAGGCTTTTTGACACCTTTGGCTAAACATTTCAGCCAGACTGTTAATGTTAACAGCCTCAAGGACTCTTTTTAAACTCATTTTTTTTTTGGCTCCAACAATATCCTACCCATGCTTCCAGATTTTATTTATACACTGGGTAGATAAAAGAATGACAACCTTGCACATCTTTTTAAGTAAGTATCAAATGCAATTTTACTCTATGATGAAAAATTTACCAATCAGGCTCTTTAAATTTCTGTTCTGGTTCAGTGGCTGCCATATGACTTCTAAGAGCCTTTGACTGGCTACATAACCCTTTCTAGGATGAACTGCTCAACAGAAGAATGAAAAATAATATTTCATATCTATTTGAAACATCAGTCATTATCTTATTGCTGGCTAAACAAAATTTTCATCAGCCAACTTTTAGTGTAATGTTTTGTCTTTTGCAAGCACAGCCTCAAAAACACTGATTTTTGCAACATGCTGACAAAGGGATGCTCATGTGTGCAAAGATTATTTCTGGGAAAAATAACTACCCGTCAGTAGCCTTATCACACAACAAGGCATTGTACTTAATACCGGATTTTTCTTTCACAGCAAAGGTTGGAGACAGGCTGGGCTACAGAGACCATGTGAAGGTGGAGTTGAAGATCCCAAAAGGAAGGATCAAAACAAGAGAGATGGACCACAACTATAGAGAGAGATTTTGGTCTCTTTAGGGACCTGCTTGGAAGAATCTCATGGGAGATGATCCAGGAGAGTGGTTGATTTTCAAGGATCACCTCTTCCAAACCCAAGAGGAGCCTTTCTGGTTGTGCAGGAAATCAGGCAAGATTCATGGATGAAGAAGGAACTCATGACAAGACTCAGACATAAAAAGAAGGTGTACAAGAGTCAGAAGCAAGATCAGGTCACTCTGGATGAATGCAGAGACACTGTCTAAGCATGCAGGGATGGGATCAGAAATGCCAAAGCCCACCTGTCTGTTGAAGGACATGTGAGGCAACGAGGAGGCTTCTATACGTACATATACCCTGGGTGGATACTAGGGCAAATATTCTTTAACATATTCATTAATGACCTGGATGATGGGCCAAATCTCTGAAGATCCGTTCCAACACCAATGGTTGTGTGATTCTCAAATGTCTTCCCTAGAACTCTTTGTTTCAACAAATGAATATATGTTTGGTGACTAATTTTTGCATATCAGTCTTTTGTATCAGATACAAAGACTGTGCCTTCAGGTTATAGGTTTCTTTATATTTTTATCTGTAGTGTTTTATTGCTGTAAAAAAATTACCTCCTTTGTTGACTACGTGACTTTCAGTAAGGGATCCATAAACTCCAGTCAGTTGCTAGGGATAGTCCCATTGGACTTTAGCAGTCAAGAGAAGATTGAGTTGAGACACATCAACAGCCTTTAAAATTATAACAGATGGTCTGTAGAAAGGGACAAGTGACTGTGTTCAAACTGCAAATGCATTTATATTTATTGCATACATTTATACTGGTCACTGTTGGCTCAACAGGGAAATGAAATTCCATATGTGAAGGAAAAAGTATATGCTTTCAACTACAATGGGACAATCTTACCTAAAGATGTGGAGACTTTCAGTGTAAATGGATTTTAAAAACATCAGTGTATAACCTGAAATCTCTAAAATAATGCATTTACTGCATTGTCATGAACTATAACCTGAAAAATAATTCAGTTCTTAAAGTGACATACACAGTAAGAAGCTACAAACTGTTCTTGCTTCGTCTTTTATTTACCTAATACTCCAAAACAACAGATATGGTTATTGTTTGTTTTCTTCATACACACCATTCATAAACATGTCCTTAGCATTCAGTTGTCACCAGAGTCTCTAGTGCAGAATCCCTTAAGTCTTTAGTTTTAAGTATCAACACCAAGTCTGTTTAACATATAAAGTGGCAGCCTTCATTATTGATAATAAGAAGCAACTTGTTTCCCTAAGATTTGCTATCTCTTCTTCACACAAGCAAAGCCAACATGTCTGCTGGTTGTTTGTTTGGCTTTCCTTTCACGCCATCACAGGAGATCAAGATAGCCACTCAGCAGTTATTATACAATGTTAGTTCAAGCAACCTCTCTGCTCAGATTTCTGTGACTTACTTTGAACATAATTACATACAAAAAATAAAACTCAACCCTAAATAAACACAGAGAATCTGATGTCAACTGACGAGAGCACAGAGGCGACTCGGAGAAAAGGTCCTATTGCTCCATAGCACCTCCATTTCTTTATAGTCCATAACCATCTGTACTCCACTCAGAAGGTCAAGTGTTCAAATCTTTGAATGCTAACAGAGATTTTTCAGCTAGAGAGTTACTTCAGGCAGCATATTAACTGAATACCCAACACAAACTATAAAAACTGTCATGGACTCATCTCAGATAAACTGTGGCTGAGGTTTTCACCTGAAGTTGGCTCCTTGGCTTTCTCCAGTCTACACTGAAAAAGAAAGGCAGTTTCAGAGGACTGTTTAACCCTCCTTCCCTATACACTGTGTTTCTCAGCATGGGAAGGATAATCCTTCCCCTCCTCAGTTGAAGAAGGACTCCATATTACCAGCTCAGCATGGAGACCTACCTTCCAGAGAGCAAAGATGTTGCCTGTTCTTGGAGACCAAAGTCAACTGTAATGGACGGAGCAGGATTTCACTCTAAAACGGAGTGGCATTAAAAATTTAAATGTCATTAAAAACTTACTCAGAAGAAAAGAAAATAAAATACTAAAAATTATCATTGTTTGCAGTTATTTTACCAACCTTCCTCTCCCAGAATAGCCCTGTGACACAGGAAATCAATTTACGCATCAGGACCATTTGATCTGCTGCTCTGCCAGTTAATACTCACCTCTTAGAGACATTCTGCTGTTATTTCACCTGTGTTATGATGATGATAACTAATGGCCCATCTCTCGTTATAATCCATCTCTGTTGGAAGCTGTCGGTGTAACACATAAGACTTCCTACTCCAGTACTCCGACTTGAAAAGCTCCACCCATGAAGATGTCTGAGTGCTCCATACCATGACACTAACATGCTGTAGCCCTGCCCTCTGTGCCTGAGTGTCCCAGCTACATCACCTGCACTCTTGGTCATGTGAGGTAGATGTGGATGTGAGTCTCCTGCCTCATTCAACATTTTGTTTATTTTTGAAAAGGAGGCACAGACTTTTTATCTATATACATATAAATAAATAACAGTTACAATGCAATTAAAATCATAATGTATAAACTTCTTATTTTCTACCCCTTTTCCTGGTGTTATGCTCACTCTTCTCCTGCTCCTCTGCATGCTAGTGTGACTGGTTTCATGCTGATGTTGGCAGTAGTGGGATGTTGCAGGGAGTAGTCAGCATCTGGAGTCCTTCATCAGGAGGAATAAGGTGTTAAGGTACAGTTTCTTCTTCCCATCTTCTTCCTCTTCCTTTTTAACTCTTTTTGTTTGTTTGTTTGTTTTTCCTTCAATTAAGTGTCATTTATATATGTTCTCTAAGAGACATACATAGTTTTCTCTTCCTACATTGGTCAGCTGCTTGGGGTTGTATCCACATCTACTTCGTGTAGGGCTGTTTGCACATGTTAGATACTGTTTGTTGTCTGTGTTACCTCTGTAACCAGTTGTGTCAAGCTCCAGGTCTGCAGTGTCTCCACTTCTCAAGGTGTCTCCTGTTGCACCACACCTGTACTTCTATATGTTGTGTCATCGTGTAGATACTCAACAACTTCTTTGTCTCAGTTGGCATTGGCAATCTCTCTTCCCACACCTCCCGAGTGAATGGACCACAAGACACAAGGACTGAAGAAGCGAAGTCCCTCCCACTGTAAGAGGAGATAAGGTTCATGAACACCTGAAGAACCTGAACATACATAAGTCTATCGGACCTGACATAAAGAATTAAAGAAAGTCAAGCAAAGCTATAGGCAGGTTAAGAAGAGTTTGGCTAGAGCAAACCTGACAAGCCTCTGTTCTGAGGCCTCACAAAATTCAGTACAAAACTCATAGTGTGTAACTACCACTAGCATTACCGTATTGCAGGGCGACACAGTTATGGTCCGTCCGGCACTTTAAACCCTTTTCCTCAAGAGTTTGCCTTCAAACATATTTCATAGATGGGTCAAGCATGAGAAAGACAAGGGATAGGAAAATACTCAAATATTCTGAGAGACGGGTCTTCCAAATGACAAAGTCAAAAGGAGGAGCTGTTTTCCTTGGAACTTTTTTTTTTAGGCAATTCCATTTTGATTTACTGTTCTTAACATTTATAAAATGAAGTTGACAATGAACTGACTTTTAATTTATTAACTGAAAAATCTTCCTTGCTGAGAACTGTAGAGCTGATTAATTATTAAGAAACAAGAGTCATGTCAACAAAAATTAGAAATGGGTTTTGGGTTTTGGTCAGTTCATTTCAGGGAAAAAAGCAATTGTCCCAGCCAGTACTCAGGATGAGCAGAATCCCAAGTCAGTCCATGGCACTGAGCACAACATGACACCTATCGTGCTCTGCTGATAGGAAAGGATTCAACATAGTCATGTCCAGCAAAGAACTGGATGAATTTGCAATGCTTTGCAGAAAAGTTGCAGAGATAACACCCTACACATTACATCTATAGGCAAATCCAAGTTTTTCCATCAGGGACAACTGCAGGACAGCCTCTATCCAGGTTTAGGTCTCCTCTGACACCCAGCATCAAAATCTCTTGAAACTGAAAACAAAGGTGAAAACTGATAACATAAAAACATACCAGAAAACCAAGAAACAATTAAAAAATAAATTGGGAGTTAGCATGAAGTATTACATTGCAAACCCAGCTGTTTACTGGCAGATATTACAAACAATAATCTTCTTCCCTTTCTCCTTCCAGCTTCTCCCCACGCTTTTTTTTTTTTTTTTTTTTTTGAGTCTCAGAAAGGCAAAGAGTTTTCATTCTTAGCTGGTTTTGTTTACTTACTGCCCTGGAGACATCTTAAGTTGCTCACAGCTAGTTGGTGGGAAGTGAAAAACAGTACTACAGGGTAAATAATGAGGTTGACAGGACAACCACGCACTTTAGGGAACAGTTCATGGGTAGGTTTGTTTCAAAACCTAGGGAGGGTCAAATGCATGACAGCAACAGAAGGAGAAAATAAGAATGTTAAAAAATGGCAGGCAACAGAACAAAACCCTTCCAATAGAGAGGATAAGAGCATAGCAAGCAAATGTTTTCCCTCCTGTATCTCCTAACTTGTTTGGTCCTGTCAACCGTCTTCATGATCAACCTGGAACAAATTGCCACAGGACTCCATCAGGGCAAAAAGTTTGGCAGGAACAAATTATAAGTGAAATTTTATGTGGATTATGTTGTTAACCAGAATTACAGTATTATAGAGTTTAGTAACATATTAAAAAATGAGGTGCTTTGGAAAAGCCATCCATATCACTTCAAGGCAGATCATCTCCATAGGGGACTATCTGAGATGATAACTTTATACAAGTAATAATCAACTATGATCTACTGTATATATTATTTTTATAGCACTTAAGATCTTCTGTGTCACTTATTACTGATAAAAATACCTCTTCAGTCTGGCTGCACCCATGCAGTTAAAGCAAATGTTTTCAAAATTGTTCTCTAGAATTGAGGCAACCTTGTACAAAAGTCCTTCTTTATGACAGTAAATGGCTGTTCTACAAAACAGGATAATTGCACCCAGAGTATCTATCGGGAATGGCACCTGGTTCCTGCTAATTCTTGCCCATAAGAAATGAGTGAGTGCTAACTGGTCCAGGCCAAATCTGGTCAAGGCAAACCTGCCGTAGTGCCAGCAATCCCTCTAACAGTTAATCAGCCTGGACTGGTTGCAGTGCCAGTGCTCACAGTTTATCACTGTTTAGTTTATTGGCGGAAGAGATTAGTATAACGACTATGGTAGTATCCTCTAGTAGAAGGGACTCAACATGCCAGTCAGGCAATGGTGTTGTATCACAGCACATCGGAGTCTCATGCACTGACAGCGTACGTAAGCTCTGCAGCCATCCCCAAGCCTTGTCTCTGTGGTGTCTAAGCTCAAAGGAAGTACAACCCCCTTATAACAACCTGCAACACTTCACAGCCTAGACATAATTCCAATGAGAGCTTTTCAAATGACAAATACAGTCATCAATTGGTAGAATGTCTCATAGACAAAATGCGTTATTTCAGAGCTAGAAGATGGATTTAATGTATCAGTATGTGACTTAACATGAGTAATATGAACCCTCAGTACAAGAAAAGTTATTTCCCTTCATCTTCACCTATGTCCAGTATGCTGCTTGCAGAAGGTATAAGTTCACCTTCATTATTTCAGTGACAACAGCCCCTGCCCACTTTATGTTTTTCCTTCAAAAGCAACGTATTCACTGCAGTTGCATGTGCCTCATGCAGTAAAATCCAAATCCAACTACAGATAGTCAAATGCATAACTAAGCTATTTACCTTGTAACAGATTAATTGAAATACTTCTCATCTGTAGTCAGTCATGCACTGTGGCCACTGGCACTAACTTACTGCTAACCACTACATTCTGAGGGGCACAGGGGATTTAAAAATATGTACACAAGTGCTTCATCATTTCCGTTTACTGAAGCAAGTTTTTCCTGAAGAGAGCAATTTGCTAGGATATGTGACAATTACATCGTGCCCTCTCTTGTAATGCATGTTGTCCTTTATTTCTTAAGAAATGTCTGTATAGATTTCCTAAATCACCTTCCACCTTGAATAGATATCTGTCATCAGAATAGTAGAGCTGTGGGCATAGTGTAATATTTTAACTTGGTTTCTGTGGCAAAATATAGGTATATAAGAATTTAAAAAAATATTCAAAACCAAAATGTTTAGCTGAAAACTAAATGCTCTACTTTGCTTCCTGAATATATAAAATTAATTATTTTTTAACTGAGGTAATTTCATAAAAGGAAACATGCTTGCATCATGAGAAGTTAAAATGTTACATTTTGAAAATTGTAAAATATATCTTGACATTTTCTTCCCTCTCCCATTTTTTTCTTCCTGAAGGTATTTGCAAATTGTCTCTGCATTTATGAATGTTTTTGTCTCAAAATGGCATTTCAAATGGCATTACCCAAAACGGGTTCAGGGGGAAGGTGCAGCTCTTCAGAGGTCTCTGTTTCTTATTCGGTGGGCAGCCTGCCAAAATAATGTGTCATCTTCTGAGTCAAATGCAAAAGCACAGAACTAGGATGTGGGTCAGAGGGAGAAACATCTGACTCCAAGTTTTATATTAGAATTGTCTTTGGTCTACATTGCCTCAACATTTCAGCCCTGATGCTGCCAAGTACACTGCACAGCTCATGTGATGTTGATCTAAATTTATGCTCAGACAATTGATTAGTAGTTGAGCACTGTGGGTGAAAAGGCAGCTTTTAGTGTGTATCAGCCAGTCAGTGAGGGCACAGACAACAATAATTGTCAGTGCAGCCTGTGTGAAACGAAACTATCAACCAAAAGGATGTAAGAAAGAAAACTCTGTGACCTTTCCTACTGCTTCAAGGAGGTGGCTTATAATTGTGTTACTGAATGGCATCTCAGAATTTGTCCTTTGGTACCTTAAACTTGTCTTTCCTAGAACCAAATTATTTTGGTGTTTTTTTCTGCTAGCCAGAATCTTTTCTCATACAATACAGGTGATCAAGATCTTTGAGACTTCTACCTACCTTTCAATCTGGGTTGAAGTGGCCCAATAGGTCTAAGTATTCTTTGGTGTGACAGGTGACTACCAGGCACACAAATAGACCTCATGAAAGCATTAACTTCCTTTCTTCAGACAACCAGACACAAAAAGCATGAAATATAATCACAGGAAAGGAAGAAGAATAATGTTGACATTTTATAGGAAGGGATCTCTTGGTGGTCCAAGAGAGGTAGAACTGTCTAGTCATTCAGATAAACAGAGCAGCATTTTCAGATGTCTTTTTCACTCGTAAGTGAGACCTCAGACACTCATGTGGCAGGCGGGATGGTCTCCAGGTACAATTATTACAAATTGTGTCTACCTACTTTAAACATCTGTCTTGGGAGAAGATGATTCACTTCCTGGAAGTACTCATCTCCTTCAGTGATTATGGTAAGATCCTGGATGGATCCTAGCTTGGACTGAACATCTAACTTGAACATCTAACTTAGACATCTACATGTAGATGAGCAGACCCATCTGTTCTGCCTACAGTAAATGCTGTATGCACTTACCATTTCTGTCTTTGTTTCCTCCTACATAAAGGAAATACTAAAAAAAATTTCTTAATTTGTTTGACTGTTTAATATATTATTATAAAGAGATGTAGAAGATATTTCAAGCAAGGAGTAAGAAATGCAAATAATTTTCACAGTTCATACTCACCAGTGTTGTGCCTACTGTGAAAAAATAAAAGATTGCCCTGACAAATTTTATTCATCACTCCAAGAAAAACAGAATGTACAGCTATAGCTAGGGTCCTCCCTTAACAGATGTGTGACTTCTAAGTTTGCAGTCACAGTAATAATGGATAGTGGATAATGAGTACCTCAGGGTGTCAGAGGTAGTCTATGTCTCAGATCCAGAAGATCATAAAGAATAAAGCAGTGCCTTTTGTAAGGAGACTAGCCCATGGCTAGTTATCCCATTAATGGAGGGTATATTTGGACATTAGTACTAGCTAGAGGGCCATATGAATGAGGAAGAAAGCCTTATGCCATTAACTGACACCCAGAGCAGGCTATGTAAATAAAAATGGTTCTTAAACTCAGTGAAAAATGTGGCCTGTTCGTACTCTGTAATGGAGATAGTACTCACACATATCAACAGCAAAACTCAGAAGGCTTAAAATCAGCTTGGCTTCACTTCAAGAGTTCAGACTACTGATGAAAATGGAGGATCCTTGTGGAATTGCTAAAACAACTGTTGACTGAGAGGTTGCTTTAATAAACTCAATTCCATGTACGGTTTACAATAAGCTAACTCCAGAGGCCACATGGGTCTCAGTTCCTAAAGAAACAACAGAGATGCCTTTATAAACACACATGCAATGCAATCTCAATAAAATCGCACCCATTGTGCTACATTATTTTGTTGCCCTGGATCTAGGCAACTGCATGGTTCATAACACAATGGAAAAGTCACTTCTAACTGGGCCTCTTCAGGGTGAACATGCTGCCTTTTCTAGGAATATGCTGGCAGTTACTACATTGTCTTCTCTCTGTTTAGTTCCTGTGCTTCTCCTAAGCTCTGTTTACTTTGGATATGTATGGGCTGTTAGTAGCAATTCATGGTCGCTGCCAGATCCCTGAGAACTATTGACTGTAAAGTGCTCTGGCTACCTGCTAGAAATTTCTCATTCTCTCTCACTTCTGTCAAATCTGTAAAATACTTACACCTCTTTAAAGCCCTCTTATTTTCAATAAAACACTCAAAAGGTTTTACCGATATTCTAGGCATGTATGCTTCCAGATAAGATGGTTCTTGTGGTGTTTTAAGGCCAATTCTATCACGGGCTGAAAGCGCCTACTTCGTATTTCATTGCTGGCCTAGTGGGCACAGAAATTACACATATCTTCATAGTGTCCACATCACTGGTGTAAGAGGGATGCAAGTTGAGCCCTTCTTCTGCCCATGTGCCCACCCACATCTGTGATACTACTGCAATTCCAGAGCTATTGACTACATCAGTAGATAGTGGCAGATGTCTTTGATTAGTCTTTATCCTTATTTTGAAGATTTTCCCTGCCAAGCAGAAATACTAGATACTTTCAGAAAAGAAATAACCAACAAAAATGAGAAGAACAAAGTGCCAAACAGCTCAAGTCACATCAGGCTTCTTGTAGGGAAAGCTACATCATCAGGTCTGATGATAAAGAGGGTAAAATATATCTAACCACAACCATGCCTAAAATCATTGAATGCTAGACATAACAGTCATTGACTGGCATCAAAAGGACATATAGTTTCCCCTCATGGGAGACTTGTTCAACACCTCTAACAGGAAAACCTCCATTGACTTCTTTCAAATGTATATCAATGCCACAGTACTGAAATCTGAACATTTTCTGTAGTGAGAATGGTAATTCCACATTAAGGACCAAAGTAGGAAATTTCATATATTTTCCCATCAGGAAGCTGGGTGTGGGGGCTTTTTACAAGGGCCTGTAGTGACAGGACAAGGGGTAATGGGTTTAAATTGAAAGCAGGGAGATTTAGATTGGGTATCAGGAAGAAGTTCTTCACAAAGAAGAACAGCACTGGGACAGGTTGCCCAGAGAAGCTGTGGGTGCCCCCTCCCTGGCTGTCTTCAAGGCCAGGCTGGATGAGGCTTTGAGCAACCTGGTCTAGTGGAGGGTGTCCCTGCCCATGGCAGGGGGGTTGGAACTGGATGGTCTTTAGGGTCCCTTCCAACCCAAACCATTCTATGATTCTCCCTCAGATGAATCTGTATTTCTTCATTACTTATGAGAGTCCAATAGGAGTATCTTGTTCTTTTAGAATATTATGTATTTTCTGCTTGTTTTTACAGTGCTCTTTCCATTTCATGTCTTTTTTTACTCTCTAATGAATGTTTAAATTATGTCCGGAGAGGATGTTATTAAATAAGTAGGAAAGAACTGTAAAGTCCATCCAGCATTATATTGAGGATTTGTGTTGGTTTTTCTCCCTAAAGTATGAATGAAAAAAAATATACTCCTAGGTCTGTCACACTCTGTAGCTGAAAATAATATGGGACTTTAGATCCCTGAACGCTATTCTAAAATGGAGGATGACCGTCCATCCCTCCTCCAAGCCACCACACTCTTTCACAACAATAGCAGATGCTTTCCTCAGGGCTAGGGAAAAAAAAGCGGGGGTTGGAGGTTTCTGATAAAGTAAAAACACATGTAAACCCTAGGATATACTTCAAAGCACGTTTTCATATTTGGTATTAGGAAAAAACAAAAACAAAAACAAAAAAACAATTTCATGTTTCTATGCTGAGATTGATACCTTCCTTCAGTGAATCACTGAAAGGTAAAATCAGTGTGGATCTGAAAGTCCATGTATGATCTCTGGAGCACCACTGAGTGGCAGTACTCTAGACTGCTCTTAAATAACTCCAGGAAAGAAATATCTATAGATTTCATGAGTAACATATTCTTACACATTACTGTCTTTATGGTTATCTTTTTTTAGTACCATGTTTCTAGAAATATTCTCTGCTGCAAATCAGTCACTGACTGCTTGTTCTCTTACCTTTAGAGACATGGAAAGCAAACCATTACAGTCCATTTTGCAGATGTCTTATACATATCGCAGAATTGTTATGCATCCTCCTTCACTCTGCCCTATTCCAAACCAAAGTAGCTCAAATGTGTCCATTTTTGAGCTAACAAGCTTTATTTCTTAAAGTTCTGCTTTCTTCTTGCTTCTCCCTACTGTACTCACACTTTTCACGCCCAGTGAAGAGTTCTCCAGACAAAGCTTACCATCACCAGGCATAGCAGAATCATCACTTTCTGTGTTTGGGTAACAAACCAACATTGTGCAGAGACATAATGGTTGGACTCTCTGCAGCCATGCAGAGGAGGAAGATGGAAAACCTTTAGCGGTATTCTGAAGACAGCAAGGTGGATTTGGGCAGACAGGAGTTCACTCTGCCTGTACTTAAAACTGGCCAGGTGGGAGCCATGGCCAACTAAGAGCTATTCTCCTCCATAGAAAAACTTACATCAAATCTGGAATACTGTATCCAGTTTTGGGGTCCCCTGCACAAAGTAGATATTGACATATTAGAGCAAAGGCATTGCAGGGCCACTGGTGGAGCTCAGGATGTATGCCAAGGGGCTGAGAGAACCATATTTATCCAGTCTTAAGAAGACAAGCCTAGTATTCTTAGCAAACATGCCTTCACCCAGACACAATTGTCCCTAGCCATTTCAGGGAGAAGTTCTTCATGGAGAGGGTGGTGAGGCACTGAAACAGGTTGCCCAAAGAAGCTGTGGATGCTCCGACCCTGGCTGTCTTCAAGGCCAGGCTGGATGAGGCTTTGAGCAACCTCGTCTAGTGGAGGGTGTCCCTGCCCATAGCAGGTGGATTGGAACTAGATGATCTTTAAGGTCCCTTCTAACCCAAACCATTCTATGATTCTCTGATTTCTCTTATTCCCCAGCCTAACCCACAACCTGCCTTTCAGAAGGCAACTGAGAAATCAGCAACCCACATCCAGTGGCTTAATTTAATGTCTTGGCACCATCAACGCTGTGAAAGCAAGACTCAGAGCACTTGACGGATACTCAAAGAGTACTTGTGAATAAAACAAAGAAAGCCAGGTTTTATTTTGAAAATATCAAAGCTAAATGTTTTGGGACTTTTGGGATTATTTTTTTATGTCAAATGATATCATAGTAAACAGGGGTTTTTCATGGAAAAATTACTCAGTCATAAGCCATTATAAAGCTCTTCTGAAGAGCATGAAAGAAACATTTCTATCCCCACCTGCACTCTACTCTCTGAGCACGCATGCAGGAATAGAGCAGGCTGAAACATTGTTCACTGCTCCTTATGCTGTAATCACCTGTAATTACTTCAAATGGTTAAGTAATTCCAGTTAGAGTAGCAGTTGCTGTACATCCCTGGAAACTGCTGCAATGGCAAACTCACATTCTTTTTATTAAGTGATGTACGCACCAGTAGATTGCTCAAGCCATTAGTTTGGTTACTCTGAAGTTCCTTGACATATTAAACTGTAATAGTTTTTTTGTTTAAATGTAACAGCATACACATTGACCAGATCACCCAGATAAATGTTTTAAGCTCATACATTAGAGCTGAGAAGGCCCAGTTTCCATAATAATTATCCAGAATTAGCCCTGAACTAGCAAAATACTGTTCTGTTCATTAGTAAAGATAATGTACATCCATGACTCATCTACATTCCAGACAGACTGAATGGGAACCTGCCATGAATATACCTAAAGTAGACTATTCATTAAGTAGAAAACCATTCAAAAGTTATAAAAGATGGTATTGATCTTTGTCAAAAGGAGACTCAAAACCTTCCTCAATGGTCCTTTATTTTTCAAAGAGAATTATTAATTCCAGATATTTGAATCCTGATTTATCATATGCACTCTCACCACTGCCATAAACACCTAAATAGACAGACAAGTGCTCACAAATTGGTCAAGTCATATAAAACAAAATGTAAGCAACAAGTATGCTGAATACAAGCATAGTTAGATACAGAATCTGTGTTTTATAGTTGTGTACAACTTGTTTGAAATGGATAGGAGAAACACTTCTAAATACTATTACAGGTAAATATTAGCACTCTTCTAAAGGCAAATTCATCACTATATGGAAGTGCACATTACTTGCTGAATCTTCCTTTCTGCAGACTCCTTCAGGTGCCTTTCTTCATGCCATTTTTCTGCCTCCTCCCTTCTGTAAAATTAACAGCTAAGAAATCATGGGAAGCAAAACCAGTGGATGTCTTGAGCTGAGTAACTGTCTGTCCTTCACCTGTCCTGTCCTCAGCCTGTCCAGGCAGGCATGTTGTTCCACTTCTTTATAATGGTACTTTTTTGTGTCCATGGTTCCACAAGATCCCAAAATGCTGAGTCTGGTCTCTTAGAAGCCCTCTGAGGGAGGCTGTCCAAAGACAGCTATGTAAAAAAGGTCCTTTCTGCCTGCTGTTTCACTGATATGCCAAACAGCAAACATGAGAATATTAACTAAAAATTAAAGTTGGTGCTTTAATGTGCCTGGCAGATTTATCTTCTCTCAGGGAGATGAAAGAACTAAATATCTTTCCAAACCCTTGCCAAGGCCTTTATAGCCATGGCTGTGCCTTCCAAATTTGTTTGAGTTGCTTACAAATCACTAAAGAATTATTAAAGAGGCAAGGTTCATATTTTAGCTTTTTATTGCTTGTTGTTAGGGAAGGCGACACGATCCGTCTCATCCAGCACTTCCTCTCACCCCAGCTTTTAGACAGCAAGGAGAGCTTCCTACTCAGCACAGAAATGTCTGGTTTAGGAACATGAACAGTATTAACATCCACCAGTCGTGGTCTCTCTGAGACACATTCAGATGTTATGCTCATCACAGCTGATGTCTCAGCCTAGGTTGGGTTTTGTAAAGGTGGCCAGCAATTGCCATCTTTGCAGCATGCCATCTGATTACTGCAAAACATAAATCCTGTATAATTCCACGTGTAAGATAAAGTGGAATCTGCAGTTCTCGAACTCCTCCCTTGCATGTCCTCTCAAGGCTATATTCACCCTTCCCTTACCTATCTACCATTGTAATGATAATGCTATGTCATCAAGATCTTCAGCTAACTTAGGTAACATTTACAGCTACCCTCCTGTATCACTGCTGCTTCAACACAGAAAGGAGCTCTCTCTAGGTGTGAAAAAGTGGAAAGAAAAACATACTCCTGTGGAAGTGATTGTTATTGTGACTAATACTAGGCAAAGTATTACACAAACACTCCAAGTGAATAGCTGGGATTAAACCACCACAATGACATTTAGTGAAGGGCATGTTTCTGTTCTTCTCAGAGGGAAAATATTGCTCTCATGACAGATGATTAGAAGCAAAGTTCTTTATAGATGCTCTGGGAGGGACACAGTGTTTTCACACATGCTTTTCTACTTTGCACCCAGGACGTACTAAGTAGTTTTTATATTATTTACAGACTTACAGACTCTGTTTCTCTTTAGAAGAATCATTTAATTAACTCAGTTTGAAAGATCTAGACCAGTCATTTTGGACAAAATAGGAGAGAAAAGATTAACCTGTGCATTCCTGAAGAAGAAAGGCCATTGTTCCAAACAAAGGAACAAAGAGATGACACATATTGGGTGTTTCCATTTATAAAAATATACTAGTGCCTATGTCAGGGTTCACCATTATCAGGTGATTTCAGATGAAGCAGATATTACATTGGAAAAGCTTCGTCATCCATTCAACATCCATTTGCCTGTAAGCGGAACTGTTTGAAGACCACATTGTCATTTCCAGGGAGGAAGATTGAACTTCTCTGTTTTATTGTAGCGCTGCCAGCAGTTTCCACTCCAGTGACTGAAGTAGTGAGAGTAACTGGAATGATTCTGAAGAAATAAAAAAAGCTGCAACAGTTTACCAGCACAATCTTCCTCTATTTAACACAAATCTGTGGAGAGTTTCCTTGTGACATGCTCCAGAGGGTGCATGACTCATAAAGAATGTGCATTTGGTTGACATTTTCCATCTGCTGGCAGTGGGTTGCCACCCCCAAATGCCAAAACCAAAGCACAAATTAAAGATACAGACATAGGGATTCCTACTCCTAGGATAAAATTAGACTCACAGCATAATTCCTCATGAAGAGAATTAAATAATTGCTTGATATGATTTTTGAAGGGATAGGGAAATTATACTTGATTTTGAGTGGGGCCAGACATCTGCACCCGTCCCAGCCTTCAGTGGGGGACGTGGGATGTGGACATCAGGGGATGTGGACCCTCAGCACCTGCTGGAATGAGACCCTTCAGCCATTATACAAAGGGAGTGAAGAATATGAAGATGAAGAACAGTAACATTGCTAATCTTTGCAGGGAAAAATAGCTCATGATCACAGCTGGTAAAGATACAGAATGACCGAATGATTAATCAGCAGAAATGTGGGCTGTGTTGTTACTGCATCAAAGCATGCAAGGCCGAACAAGCTCTCAGCTGGAGTACAGATGCTAGAAGTGAGCTGACAGCCAAAAGCCATGTGTTTTTGGAACCTGTCCCTGGAGAAAGGGAAGGAGAAGATTTTCCCATGCTGATTTGTCTCTTCTACTACTCTCATTCCCTCTCTGGAGCTGATCCACTACTGATGAAGTCCAAATTTATAGTTAGGATCTAGTGTAATCTGATTTTTCTGGCTCACAAAAGACAACACAAGAAAAAAAACCATAAAATTCTCCACCTCTTCTATTATGCAGAAGAAACCAAGAAGAGATTAAAGAAGGAGTTTTCAAACTGGCCAATGATTTTTTGGAAGGTTTGGGATTTCAGGGAGGCCAGCTTTTAACATCTGAAAGAATTTTTCAATAGGCTGAAAATCAGGGCTGATCATAATTTTTTCCATAAAAGTAGCCTAAAAGTAGCCTAAAATTACTAATCACTTGGAAATATCAGTCACATTAACTACCTCAGCATCACACAAGCAGTCTGAATTAGAAGAGCATCTTGTGCCCCAGGATCATGAAATTCTGTGTCTTTTTTTAAAGAAAAAAGCTGACTAGGAGCATAAAACAAAACAAAAACCCTCTTGTGAACAGAACGCAGTGACACACACTGCTCTGTGGGTGTCTAACAGTAGAATAACCATTTGAGGAAGCCTTCAAATACTCCACCACCAACCCACAATTTGCAACCACAGGTAACAACAGAA
The DNA here is from genome assembly GCA_027574665.1 of Rhynochetos jubatus. NCBI lineage: Eukaryota > Metazoa > Chordata > Aves > Eurypygiformes > Rhynochetidae > Rhynochetos > Rhynochetos jubatus. The sequence goes on along the minus strand of CM050648.1, from coordinate 14,129,578 downwards.
TGTTCCTCCTACAAGAGGCACCAGCACAGCCCCTCTAAGACACATATCACAGAACAGATCAGGATCAAAGGAAACTCTGGAGGTCATATGGTACCATTCTCTGCTCAAATCAGTGCTTATTTTTGAGAACATTGTTCAGAGCCATGTCTAGCTCAGCCTGAATATCTGCCAGAAAGGGGATCTCACAGCCTCTCTTGACCCCTATTCCAGTTTTTGATCACCCTTGTAAAGAGCAAAGAAGGTTTTCCTTATATGCAGTCAGAACATCCTTCATTGCAAGTTGTGTCCATTGCTTCACATCATTTCACTGTCTAGCTCTGAGAAGAGACTTAACTTCATCTTCTCTATACCCTCCCATTAGCTAGTTGCAGACACCAGTAGGATCCCTCTGAGCTGTCTCTGCTCCAGGCTAAGCTAGCCCAGCTCTCTCAGACTTCCCTCATCCATCGTGTCCTCTGGCTCCATGACCTTCTTGGTGGCCCGCCATGGGACCCAATCCAGTCTGTCAGTGTCATTCTTCTAATGGAGAGCCCAAAACTGGATACAGTTCTACAGACCCGGTCTCATGAGTGCCAAACAAGGAAATGTTATCCTGACCTGCTGCCTGCATGCTTTCTCATGCAGTCCCGTATGTGGTTGCTCTTCTTTGCAGCAGAAGCACACTGCTGTCTCAAGTTCAAGTTATTGACCCTCAGGATCACCAGGTCCTTTTCTGCAAACCTCATCCCCCAGACCACGTTACTGCACGGTCTTATTCCGTATCATGTGAAGGACTTCACTCATGTCTTTGATAATCTTCATGAGGTTCCTGTCAGCCCATTTCTCCAGGCACTTTAGATCCATCTGAAGAGTAGGTCTGTCCTCCAGCATGTCAACTGCCTACCCCAGTTGGGTGTTGTCTAAAACTTACTGAGTATTTTTGAGACCATCCAGGGTCTAAGCTACTAAAATGTGAAATTTCTTAAATTTCAACCATGTCGTTCTATTGAATGTATTGCAATTTCTGCTTTCTTTTTTATTTGAATTATTGGATCTTGTAGAGCTTACATCACACAGCCTAGGCATTTATTTCAATGCCTAGATTCTAGAAATTCTTAAGTAGTCTCTTCTTTGTCTGAATCTTTATAAGATTATCCTCCAGAGTTATACACAAGACCAGACTGGATTAATAGAACAGTGCCATATTTGGATTTATAGTTTCAGCAATGTTTTGGTTAAAGAACATGAAACGTAGGCTTGTAGGTTGTTACAAATCATCCACATGACCTTCCATTCAAAATATACTGGTTTTATGCCAGCATGACACTTCTGCAAGTTAATTCTTCTGTATGAGGTTCAGTGCAGTTTCTCCTGGAGAATGAATGAAACACACTGATACAGCAGCATTTCCTGATAACCTTTGGAACATAACACTTTGTTCATAAAGACAAAAAATCTGTTTACTGAAGAGGAACAAGTCTTTGCAACCATACAGGGCTGACTTCAGGCATGGAAAAGCCAGATCAATAAGTATCAACAAAACTATACTTTATTATCTTCCCTAGCTTTGTTCATTTGACACAGCAGTTGTTGAGATGAATATATGTTTTGAATATGTGAAATCTTCTTATAAGTCTTTCAGAGAAATAGAAAAGATAAGACAGAAAAAAATCCTCTTGGGAATGTGCAACTGATCTGCTGACTTCAGAGCTCATCTGGTATGATAACTGATTACAGCTCTAACTGAATGACTAAGAAACACATTTCCAGATTTATAGACACTGTAACAGGCCTTCAAAGAATAGCTCCTTGGTAATCGGCTGAAAGACTTTTCCTTGATCTACTGAAATGCCTGAAGAGTTGATCTGACTAAGAGCAATAAATTATTATGATTCTTTTCAGAGCAGACACTGCCAGTTTGAGTTTCCACATGCTAAAAGCAGGTTTTGATTTGTAGTACCTCCTGTTGGAAACCAGATAGCCTGTTGATAGTCAAAAATTGTTGTGTTTTGGGTTTCTTTTTTGTAGAGCTATGTATCCTTGGGGGACTCTTAAGGCAAGAGCCAGCATAAAATCTGTTATTGACTTGTGTATTATAGATACACTTTTCCATACATTGCATAGGTAACATATGCATATATCTATTCCTACAGAAAAATGTTATCTGCTTTTGCCACAAAAATATTTAGTCCCAGTGATGAACCTTGAAGCTGCACTCAGATTTACACACCAGTATATTCCTAAGAAGTTCTACTAAAGCCATCAAGGCTCTCAGGATGTCCTGTTCCGATCTCTGTTTTACTGTCTGTGGACTAAGATGCATAGGAGCATGAAGACAGACCTAGTTAGTTCATGTGACAGTGGTAGAGTTTGCATTTGATTTAACCTCCCTATCCCCTGAGTGTGTGCGACACACCTTTTGGCCCTGCTCTGGACATTATAAGGTATCCATCTGTTTGGGCAAAGCCAAAAAAGGAACTATGGATGTAAATATTTCTCCTCTGTACCAAAACACCCATCTTCACTGCTGTTTCAAGAACTGATGTCTCCCACATGCATACAACCCTACCAGCATACAGCTTCCTTCAATTTAATCATCTGTTTACTCACACCTCTGTGGTTCCAAGCACCACTCAGCTTGCCAGGATATGTTGACCACTTAATACTGCTGCTTTACTGCCTTAGGGATCACAAGTGTATTTACTTACAGAATCATAGGATCATTTATGTTGGAAGGTACATTGAAGAAGGTACATCTAATTCCAGCCCTCCTGGCATCAGCAGGGACACCTTCCACAGGACCAGGTTGCTCAAAGCCTCATCCAACCTGGCCTTTGACACTTCCAGGGATGGGGCATCCACAGTTTCTCTAGGCAACCTGTTCCAGTGCCTCACCACCCGCCCTGTGAATAATTTTTTCCTGTTGTCTAATCTAATCTACCCTCTTTCAATTTAGACCCATTACCCCTTGACCTGTCACTACTAAGCTCCACTCAACTTAATTGACAGGAAATAGTGACAAAGAGAAGAATGATCATGAGATCAAAGACAGGTCTTTAACCTAAGTACCTATAAATCTAGATATCTTTTTCTTCTAAGCACCTGCAACAGAGTTAAGACACAGTAACATGCTTTCATGGCAAAATATGAGCTCTTCTGAACTCATAGACAGTTTTGCCACTCTAGCAATGGGACCAAATTTTCAGCTTTAATTTAGATAGATAGACGTAAACCCATTTTTTCTTATTGAATTGCTGATGGAGGAGGGTAGTTTTTCGAACTTTCAAATTTTTTTCACATTAGGTTTTGTATAATATTTAACAGAAAATGACAGGGAGACACCTGAACGATAAAGGCTACACAAATGTGTGAAAATATAGTCTATAACTTCTGACACCAGGAATTTGAAGACATGACACTGGAAGATAAAGTGTACTCACTGATGTAATGGAATTGTTACCAAAATGAACAGAATCGTACAGCTGCAAGGGTTTCAAAGAAGTGAAGTGTTTATAATGTAGAGTTTTAACAGTAATATACATTATCTTCAAACAGTATATCAAAATAGCTTTAAATATCAGTGTAGGTGTGTTTTAGGAATTCATTGCAATTAATTTATTATAATCCCATAAGAACATTTCTGGGCAAGAAAAGAACTAAGGGTGATGTTTTTAATGAAACACAACTATTGATTTTTAGAAGAGAATAAGCAAAAACCACACTGTCTGATGTTATATATGAGGCTGTGGGGATGTTGGAGGAGAATTTTCTCCAAACCTATTAACATGCAAGTGGTGAATGCACAGACTAGAAAAAGCAAACAAACAAAGTGAAATCTGAGGACTTGTAAAGCAAGCCACCCCACTGTGGAGAATCCTCCCCACAAGGCCATTACTTGGACCTCTGCTGGTTTTAATCTATATAAATGACTGAGACAGATTGAAAACAGTATGCGAGCTGCATTCACTGATTACACCAAGTGAGTGAGCAGAGAAAGGAACTGGGTTTCCTCTGAAATCAGGCTGCTATGCAGTAAATAAAACTTGGCATTACTAAACATAAATGAGAACATGCCATATGCAGCAGTAAACAGTCCAGAAGATGAAATGAAATAAAGCAAGAAAAAGCCAAAGAACATGGAGTGGACCTCAAGGAGACACAGGATTTGTCTCAAAAACACCTTTTGCAATGGATGCAAAGAACTACTTTCCCTTTGAAACCTTGTGTGTCCTGCCAGTAAGGAACATGTCTGGAAAGCTGGAGTACTGTATTTCTCTCTGTGTGTCCCCATGCATTTATCAGCAGTGCACCATTAAAAACATATAAAACCAGCCAGGTGCTGTCTTGCATCATTTAAGATATTCAGGATATCAATAGTCTCCGCATTGCTAATTCCCACAGCTGTTGAACAGAAACTAACAATAGATCTCCGTCAAAATGAATGAGAGGAGAAGAAAAGAAGATTGTCATTTTATATAACCTACTCGAGGCACCAGCCTAAACCATGACAAAATTGAAGTACCACTTTTACAATGAAAGGCTACATTCCTAAATAAAATACTATGAAACAATTCTTCAGTGATCTGGAAGATTCTGTGTCATTTCCTAAGGGCAACCAGATTCTGAAAACACATGATCTCGGGAAGGCTGAACCCCAAAAACATGTCTGGAATGTTAGGTGAACTTAGATGCTAGAGTAAAGAGTCAAGATCTCTGCTGCTGTGACCATGATCTCATGCAGATAACCTGGATTCATGAGGCTGTGGGTAATCTCATGGGACAGAGAGCCACATTGTACATGAATCCTCCATTATTTCTCCTGCAGCAAGACTGAGCAATAAAGGTACCTTCTCCTTTCCTCTCAAATCTGTAGCTTTGCTTTGATGCCCACTGAGCTAACTGTGAAACCAAGCCTGTGTTTAGATGCTAGAAAGTCCTGCTCAAGCCAGTATTAACTGTCGCCACTGTGTGCTGTGACTCCCTGTTTACCCATCACCAACTTCCAGATACCAGCATTAGTTTGTGTCACCACTTGTTGACCCAGATCTTCTGTAAAACCTTTCTCCCGCCCCAAAAAACCTCCCAAATCAGGTTCACTGTGGGACTATTCACACACTTACCCTAGCACAGGGAGGAGGGTGGCCAGGGCTGGAGCATAGACTGATGGGAGAGGGTAGGACACAGTGTCAGTCATTAACTAGTACTGCTGAAGAAATGTCACTTAGTTAACAGATGCCCAAAGTTTCCTTGGGGAACAGCCAGGCTTTCCTGTTAGGTTGCCTTTCAAAAGAAATCTGAAAGGGCTGATAGTAATCATGGCCAACAATAAAGCTTTCCTTACTGAGAAGGACATTTGGGTCACGTACACTTCTTGTTAAGCCTTTTTATACTTTTAGAACCTCAGGACCTGATACTGCATGTGCTCATTATTGCTGGCTGAAAAATGACATGCGAAGGAGACTGTGGTTTGCCCGTGTTTTTACACTTCCTGGCACTAGGGGTAAGAGGAGAATGAATCCCCAGGGCATATCATTAGGAGAGAAGGAGCTTTTGTCCACAATACACTCTCAGTATAAACTCTTACAATCCTAAACTGGAATACATAATTCAGGGAATGTAAATTCTGCCACAGGAGGGGGATGAGGGAGAATGCAATCTCATTGCCCTTCTCTGTCCCTTTGTACCAGACTAACATGTAGGACAACAGAACCACAGACATTAGAAAGTTGGGGACAGGCAGGGTTGTAGGACTTGCGCAGCCCATGCCACCCTGAGCAGAGCAGCACAGATGAGCAATCTGGGGAGGGAGTGATGGAAGTTAAAGGAAATGAAAGGAAAACAAATGCAGAACAGATGTCAGAAAGCACATTTTCTTTCAGAGAATAATAAATGCATCTGGTGGCCTTCTAGACAAGGTTACTAGGGCAGGAATAACAAGGTCATTTCATAAACAATTAGCTGCTCTTCAGGGTGAAAGTGAAATGCTAGCAGTGACCAAGTCAGACAGCTGACACAGGAACAAAGAGTATATTCTTTCCTTCCCTTTGCACTAGGGACATTCCTTTTTTAACACTCTTGTTTTCATAGTTACTGTTTCCTTGCAAGAACTCCCTGATAAACCTCAATCCTACTGTCCACCAAGGCCATCAGGAGGAAGCTGGTTAGTGGCTGCTTTGACAGAGGGAGCAGAGTTCACATGATCTGGAATATATGTGTGTGATGTGAACTCTTCTGTGTAAGAAACAGGAGACCACCAACATATTTGACCCACAGGCAGTCAATAACTAGTTTCCAGTTGGTAATAACTTAAAGTTGCTTGTGACACTGGACTATGAGTGAAAAGGCATGAAATTGCTATTTAACCAAGACAGCCTCTCAGGTTGTAGTAAGGTCTGATGTACATTACTGGCTAACTTCTGTATTATTAATATTCCTTCAGGAAAACATTTGGGTTCAGGTACCTAGAAATGTCTCTAGCTCCCAGTTGTGTCATTCAGCAGCTGATCTACAACTGTGTTGTTGGGTTTTTTTTGGTAACTTACTTGTATTGCTGGCTATTCCTTGTATTACGCTTTCACTGATGATGTGAGAGTAGCTCAGACAGGGAGGAGGAGCATGAATATAAAAGGATACAGAAAGAATGCACTGAAGTGCTTCCTTTTTTATTTTTTTTTTTTTTAAGGATACAGAAAGAATGCACTGAAGTGCATCCTTTTTTACCTTTTTTTTTTAACTTAAGGCTGTCACCAGTATATTCTTAAAAGCACATTATTATCATTGCAACAAAGAATGGGGAGGCAATTAGCCTCTTCAGCAAAAATCACAGTGAAAATGTAAGTTTTCATGGTGCTAAACTTGCAGACATCAAGGAAGCTTCAACATCTAACTATCTTTATTTCCACAGTGGAGCATCTAATGTGTCCTATATCAACTTCAGCTGTCTGCCAATTAGAGCATTTTCCACAAAGGCAGGTAGAAAAGGTCTGGTGCATTTCATGTATGTGTTCAGCATATCCAATAATAGATAAAATGATTTATTTTCCTTCCAAAACACTTGTCGAGCCCATTCAAGGTAAGAGTCTGCACTCTGTATTGATATGGAACAGAGCAATCCTCACAGCAGACCTTACCATCCAAAAAGGATTTGGTCTGAATGAGAATCTGTTGCCAAACAGAAGAATGAAATTAAGCTACTAACCCTGACCCTCATTGGCTTTTGGACTTAGACCAAGTACAGAAGAAAACAATATAGCAACACTATAACCCATTGAGAAAGGAAAGCAGAGTATTATCAGCTTGGTTGGCTTGGCTTGGCTTCTTTCATCCATTTTTTCAAACTACTTGTTTTAATACCCCACTCCCTTTTTGGTGCAAGCAAGTAAGGGGTGTGAGGACACAGGGGGAAAAAAGTCAAAAAAGAAAAAGCAAAGGAAAAATACATTCCTCTCACTTTGTGGGATTATTTTTTTTCCAAGTGAGGTTTAAAAATACACAGCATTTTCAGCAACATTTGAAAAACACTAACACCTATTTTTTTATTTTTTCCTTCAAAAAAGAATACATTGAATTAAAATGAAGTCTCTATTTCAGGTCCTAGAAATATTTTGGACAAATCTAGGCAAAAGAACTAATTTCTTTTATCTACAAAAGGGAAGACCGCACAGAGGTTGGATACCCCTTAGACCCTGCAGGCTACAGAAAACTAGGAGAGGTGTTGGGTTGGAAGTGTTCAGGTTGGCTAATAATTTTCCTTACAATTTACACTAAGGCCAGTGATGGATGCCGAGATAGGTGTTTGGTGCTTGATAAATGGAAAATTATATGGCAGAACTCAAATACTGGTAAGAACATTAAGGATGTGATTCTTATACCCTTACACAACTGCAACCTGAGCTTTTCAGAAGCTCACCAATTGTATATTGTCTTCCTTCCAAATTATTTCCACAGAGAATTTTCACAGTCCCTCAAAAGTTCTCCGTCTCCAAGGCCCTCTTCAACTGCTGCATTTGTTGGAGAGCTTACCACAGAAGACTTCATCAGTTAGTTGTCTCTGAAGTGAATTCTTGGACCAGACAATATAAAATCACTTCCATAGTGTGTTCCTGCAAAGTTCTTTTGGGTAGGAACCAAAATACTGACAGTTGCACAGCACCACACGAGCTTTCATGCATCTTGAGTGTTTTACAAAGCAGTCCTTTGGCAAGGAGCTTCTACTGTAATTGATGTAAATATACAATGACTGTGATTTGGGAAAGTCTAGTCAACTAATGAGTCTTGATAATTATAACGAATTATAGGTAGTGAGAAGCAACATAGACACACAAGTAAAATCTCTCTCGCTCCAAGGAAAGCCCAGTATAGTACAAATTGCAGACTATAAACTTTGTTATATGAACTGAATTGTAATTACAAGTTATCTTGGAAGCAATATGATGAATAATATGTATGTTAAAAACATGAATCTTCTTCTTATATTCATAGGTGGTTGCAATTTGAAGCAATTGGAAGGTTTTTATTCCTTTTTTTTTCTTTATTCCAGAACTTGTTACCCTACCAAATTACCTGAAAAGTGAATTTTGATGACTCCTCACCAGTGTCTTATCTGTAAGGCCTGCATACAGCAAACATATACTTCATAATGTTAGTTTTTATTTTGCAGAACGCTGTGTGACACTTTCTAGCAAAACTTCTTTTGGTCTGTTTAACTAATAGGACATAAAAATTGATAGGATATGTATATAAGATAGGACAGGTTATCAAATTTTCATACTAACACAGTGTCTTACATGAAAAAAGCATGTTCTTCTTGCCAAGTAAAGCTGGTTTAAATGTGGGCATTGGATCTGGGAATTTTACCTCAACAGTTGCATCACATTAGAAACTTTGATTTTACATAGAAATGCAATTTGAGTCTGCCTAAATTGATCCTGTTGCTTTGTTAAGAAACCTCTATCTAGAACAACAGATATTTAGGTTATTATTACTTTCTATGTCAATAAAAATAACTGGAGTAGATTTGATATCTTCAGCATGTCTGAATGCACTCGAAAGAGCTCTGAGGAAGACGCACTTCCTAACACTGTTCCTAAAGACATTAATAAACCTGTACACATAAAAAAATGCTGACCTTCTTCCTTCCTAGTACAGAGAAACATTAAATCAAAGAACTGTATAACTCACTTCTGAAGTAAGAAAGCCAAGATCTTGTTATTACCTTGTCATTAGGATGATGAGACACAAGAAAAAAAGGGAAAAAAAATCAGAGAGAGAATATAACAAAATCCCGCCAGTTATATTCTGGTACATTGATCATCAATCTCTGTTAAATACAAAACCAAAAACTAAAATAAAAAGATTATTATTGGAGGAGCTAAAAAAGTGAAAAGTTTTCTCATTCAAAGAAAGTGTAATTGCTTTAATGAGGTTTTTTTTCTGAAAATTGGAAATTCTGATAAAGTGGCTTTTTGTAATAAAACCATTCCTCAATATTTGTTACTAAGCAGTTAAGTCAGCTCTGAAAGTCTTGAGACGGCAAGCAACATCATGCTTCTGAACAGCATGTTACCTTCAAAGTGCAGCTATTGACATCCCAAGATTAGCTGCTACAGTCCATGGTTTCACAGTTCAGCAAGACCTGCCAATAAGAATCTAAAAAACATTCTAGATGCACTGTCCTGAGAGAGATGCTCCACAATGGTGTTGAAAAAATGCCTGATTCCATGGAAGATCAGTGAATACATCTTTTTTGTGCTGGTTGCATGGACAGGCTTTCCAAGAAACACTTTAGATATCTGTTTTACTATGCATGCTAAAATTAGGACCTAAAATCTAGGAAAGCACAGGTTTATGTGCGTGAAATTAGATGTATAACATTTCAGGCAGAAACTTCCCCAGGTACCTAAAGGTGTAATAGAGATGTATTAATAATGCAGAGAGATATACTAGTCTTTCCTGAATTGACTACCCCAGTACCAGTCTCCTGACAAAAACTGTTTAGGACTGCATATTTTTATACTCAAGTTTCTGCAAGAACATGATTTACTGAGTGTATTCGGATCATGCCTAAGTCTTTCAGCTTCTACCAAGTTAAAATAATATTAGTAGTGGGAGTTTTGCATAATAGCTGTTGGATAAATCCCCTAGTCAAGATCCCAGAAGGTAAAATGGAATTTATTTGAATACACACTGAACACATATGAAAGAGTATTTTCTTTGCAGAATTTCATCATGGATCATCAATTTCTGCTCACTTTACTTGTGCCCAATAACCTGTGTTTTTGTAAGCATAAATCATTAAGAATTTTTGTATGTTGTATAATCCTAGCAGTGATTCAAAATGAAAAAAAAGATCTTCATTCCTGTGTTATCAGGTGGAAAATGAGGTTATCTTCTACACAAAACTTTGGAGCAGCTATAAATCATTGTTCTGAGGAAAACTGGTTTATAATATTTTAAATTGGAGTATTTTTCTATATTTCTAAGTATCATGAAGGGCATGGTGCTATTTACCAAGTTATTTCCCTATTATTTCTTTTTCTGCACAAGGGATTGACATAAAAAACAAGTGAAATTGAAAACGTCTGCTACTTTTCAAGAAAATCTTACTGTAATTTCACATATGATTTCCATACAATCTCATTCATCTCCAAGGACATTTTTAACTCTGTGCAATATCTGTCCTGGCCACATCAATGTTTGAGTTGCATGCTCTTTAATCCCTCTTATCCCCCCTCATTTACATTCTCATTGTACAGAAAAATACTCCATAAACTTTGAGAGCACAGAAATCTGCAGATTTAAAGGTCTCACTGAAAAATTGTTTCTGAGTTGAAAATAACCATCAACCACAGCTGCAGATAGAGACTATGCACACTATTCACTGTAGCTCTCTGGTTCTAACATAAAATCAAACACTCTGGTACAATATGAAATTATTATATGAACAAAATCAATAATAAGTAAATCTGTGTTTTAGTAAAAAAATGCTGAGTGAAATTAGAATTGTTTAGGGTAGATTGATAAAATGTTGAGATGCACTTAATGTTGATTTAAGATAATTTACTTGTTTTGATGCTATAAATTTATAGTAACTGATTTCTGGCATACATGTTGAAATGACATTGTAATCAGCTTTATTGAAATATTTTAACAGTTATGCTTCTGGTAGCTGAAAAAAAGTTCAATCATTTTCAAAAAAACCTTGGTTTCAATGCGAGATAAAGTTCATCAGGCTAAGAGCAGTGCCTCTTTTTCCTCATCTTGTTCATTGACTCCTGCTGTAACCCTAAACCCAGATTTTATTTATCTGAAGACAGACAATCGATGAAGGTTTGTATGCACTACTATGGTTGTGCAACTCCAGTAAATCACTGTCTAGTTGCCTAACATCAGCTTTTCACAGTATTCTTTAAAGTGAGAGAAGTTAAATCTTTGTCTTTCTTATTTTACTGCTTGAGCATAACCTGAAAAAGATGTCTTTCATCCAGTAATTTAATTCAAGTCTTTCTCATCCTCTTCTCACCTTAAGCCGACTTCCATCTATGGACAGGGAAGTGCTATTTTAATTTCTCTGCCAGGCATGGTGGATACCAGGCCTTACCACAAGATGCACACTGGGGGCACCTGGACCTTCATGGTGGATGGGAGTAAGTAAGGATGTGCAGGGATCGCATCATCCGTCACAAGGCCCAGAGCCCAGCTGAACCAGCTGGTACCTCTGTAAGGGCATCCAGTCCAGTGCACCTCCAGTATTTATCTCCCTTCATTGGCTATGGATACAAATGCACACCCACTATCAAAATGGATGCATAAACATAGAAGGATATAGGTTGGACGGGACCTTAAAGATCATCTAGTTCCAACCCCCCTGCCATGGGAAGGGACACCTGACAGCCTGGTGTCCACCAGTCTGACCTTGAACACTTCAAGGGATGGGACATCCTCAACTCTGGGCAACCTGTGCCAGCGTCTCACCACCCCCACAGTAAAGAATTTCTTCCTGATATCCTATCTAAATCTCTCCACTTTCAATTTAAAATCATTACCCCTTGTATTGTTACTACAGGCACTTGTAAACAGTCCCCCCACTCCCAGCTTTCTTGTTGGCCCCTTCAGGTACTGAGAGGCTGCAATAAGGTCTCCTGGGAGCCTTCTCTTCTCCAGGCTGAACAAGATCAACTCTCTCAGCCTTTCTTCACAGGAGAGCTGCTGCAGCCTCTCTCAGCCATTGAGATACTAGATCTCAAAAACGAAGTTGCATCTTTGACCCAAGTAAACTCTCATAACATTGACAGATTGCCATCCAGACTGAGCAATTATAGCTTGCAGTTGCATTGTATTGGAATCTTGACCCTTACACTGCTATTAACAACCTAAAATATTAAGGAAATGGGCAGGAGCAAGCAATGCACAGCAATCACAAAAAAGGCATTATTTTTATTCATTCAAAGTTAGGATCATTTTTACTCTGTGTTACACAAAATATTCAGTATGGAGAGTAATGACTTTTATTCAAAACCCAAATATAGACCTTTGGAAAAATAATCTTTTTCATGAACCCAGGGACAAGCATGGATGTTTTTCATGAGTGTGCAAGTGTCTCAAATTAAGTTGTGCTTGCAACACTTTACAGCTGAAGTGCTTTCCATAGTCATGGTTTACAACAGTGTATTCTTCTTGACAATAAGATGAAAGATAAAGTTTAGAAACCAAGGCCACAAAGCTACATTAAAACTTAGTTTAGTGACTGTGTTTGACATTATTTTTTCAGGAACCTATCATCATAAATTTGTTTGCATATACAATTTCCATGACTTAGTGTCCTTTCATTTTACTTCAGAGGCATTTTCTTCTCTTTCTCCACTGTGTCTATTTTCTAAACCAAATAAAATAAAGCTAGGCCCTCCAAGTGCCTGATCCCAGGCAATGTCATCCTGGTTTAGGATCCAGTCCAGAATCAGTGAAGTGTAATAAATCTGATCATGATGCTGAGCTATTTAATTTCAGAAAGATCTCTGTATCTGGAAATGATTTAAGGGAATATGTCAGTCAAAATATGATTAGAGTAGCATCCACTTTCACATATGAACTGGCTTCATTATCACTGAAATGGAACCACTCTTTCTTTAACTCATACTGTATGACAAGAAGATCCCAAACACATCAAAGCTTTCTATGACTTACACACAAAGCCCACAGTTTTACAGTAAAATGACATTGGTCCTAATAAAAAGATAAATAAAAAGTTTTTCATGTTACCAGCTGTAACAAATTTTACTAAATAACTTCCTACATGTTGATCATATAAAACATACCCTTTTGAATCTGGTGTATGCAGTTTAACCATTTTCCCGTCCTCTGTGCGACCTGCATAGAAAAGGTAATCAGGAAAGTTTGCAGAAACACAATGTATAAAATTAAACTTCAGTTTCCCTCTACATCCTTGAAAAATCTAAAATTAAATCTTTCATAATATACTGAAGGTCCATTAAGTACAATATTGACTCAAGTCTAGTTCATTTCGTTTGGGAAAACACCAGATAATCTCAAAGGTCAAAAATCTAGTAAGACTATCATACCAATATTACTTTTTCCTGAATGGAAGCCCTTAAAAAATATCCAGAGCTTTTATATTTTGAGGAATGAATCAATAGAGAGCAGCTATTTGCCTTCCATTCTAGCACATGAACTAGAGGACCTCAAATCAAACTAGCCAGTTGTAGATTTAAAGCAGGATGCTGTGGGTGCTAAAAGTTTGCATGGATCCAAAAAGTAATTACACTGATTCATAGTACAAAGACCTATTGAACTATATTACATATGATGTCAGGCTCAAAAAGTCCCTGAGTCTCAAATTGTCAGAGGCTGGGAAAGTACCATGGGAAAATAACAGTATATGTAGCCCCAGTTCTTATATTCTTTCTTAGGTATCTGTTTTTGGCACAGTCAGAGACAAGGCACTTGGGCATATGGTATACATTATACAAGTAAAGTACTTCTCCCCACAAATAACTACTTTTAAACTATCTGTCCGGGCACTTCGGCTACCCGAGCAATACCTTTCATCTGTAGCCTAGTCCTGCGAGAACACTATGACATCCAAGGGACCTTGGACCATGTAGACTCCCATTTGTGAGCCAGGAAGGCACCCCTATCTATCCCTTTTCCATATATATAAAACTATTATATGATATAATAATGTATATTATACATATATCAATACGTTTGCATAAAGTAAGTGCAAACTTGTGTTGCACTATTTCTGCTGATTGTGTTTTTCACCTTCATTGCCTGGAAATAAGTGGATGTCTGAAACACCTTTTGTTGAACTTTACTTGCTGAACTATGATGCCAAAGGCAGGAACCCACTTATACTTTGTTCCCTCCACAGTCAAGCGAGAGATATTGACCTCAACAGGGCTATCCATCCCTTCTAACTTCTCAATAGTAACTTATGCTTAATAGCTGTATTAGATGCTTGAATCTCTCTGTCCTTCTCACTCTTCTCTCATGGACTCTCATACTAACTCAGGAGATCTGAGTGGCTAGTATTATCCTTGTAATACTACAGCCAGCCCCCTCTGTAATTATTCTTTTTTCCCTCTCTTCTTGAGGGTAATAAAGTCTTGTGTGAAAGAGCTAAACTCTGACTAGGGTTTTTTTGTTCCTGATCATTTGCCTTTGATCTGTATTTTTGATGGCTTTTTCAAATCTCTCTCATGCTATTACTTCTGTCCTACTGACAACTCACTGGGCCAAGATGAGTGGTCAGCCTCTGATGCCTTTTAGCCTGACAGCAGAATCAAGGATCTTACAGAAAGCATTAATCATTTGCCACTACCGTTACACTGAAAAAAACCAGCAATAAAACTGTCAGTCTTGCAATATTTCTACCATCAGTCTGCCTCAACTACACAAGTATCTCACATACTTATTGGTCTAAACCTGCTAAGTGCCAAGGTCTGGCCCATGGTCTCAGAGGTACATCGTTTTAGAGAAATAAAAGCTTCTCCCCTTCCAACTTCAGCCATGCAAACAAACCTAACTTTGAACTGCTTTACAATACACTTTGTGGTACACACAAATATGAAATATAAAATGGAGATGTTTTCAACTAATGTGGAACATCATATCCTGAGCAGTAAGGTTGCCCCCAGAGACTGATCTCTCCAGTGCCAAGGGAAGGTTCACTGAGAAAAGAGAAAAAAATCCAGAGGAGAGCTGAGTGTGAATAACACATCTCCATCAGCCATTGAGCAGCCTCATCAATAATTGTCCTTGTTTTTGAAGTGACCCTAAACTATGGAACAGCAGTGCTCCTTGTTGAGTATTTTCTCTCCAGAAGGACAAGTAGAATTATTGCTGAAGGAAGAATTCACATCAAAATTATAAGCAGCTTTGAGGGAAGGGCAGCAGGTCATTATTCTGTTCTGGGAGCAACCTGGATTTATCTTCTTCCTCATGGACTTTCCATTGGTTTCTTTGTTCAGGGGAAGGGAAAATCTATTTCTCCTTCATTTGTTGTCACAAGAGAAGGTCACTATGTCTCTGTGAAATCACTTTCTCTGCCTGAGAGAGCCTAGATATCATGGAAAGCTGCTATCTTCTTTCTGCAGGTCTGCATGGCAGCCCAAAATCTTATAGTAAAATAGTGCAGTGTTCTGTGTTTTGTTCATTCTGAATTGCCTCCTTTGCTTTTTTCTGCTCATTTTTCTATCCTGCCCAAGACACTCTGAATGGCAACACAGGATAAGAGGAAATGGCCTCAAGTTGTGTCAGTGGAGGTTCAGATTGGATAGTAGGAAAAATTTCTTCACCACAAGGGTTGTCAAGCATTGGAACAGCCTGCTCAGGGAAGTGGTGGAGTCACCATCCCTGGAGGTATTTCAGAAGTGTAGGTGTGGTGCTTAACAAATTAGATTATTTAGTCCAAATTAATATGAACATGCCCAGTAAACATGTCCAAGAGATGGAACTAGGCAAAGAGAAGCTGCATGCTAGGATGGTAAAGCCTTCGGTTACTTTTTTGCAGCTCATTTGCACAACTCTTACTAGGCCCCAGCAGTCTTGTAATCTGTTGGCAATATTCCGAGCTCTTTTGGCTCAAGAGTGTTAAAAATGTCTAGTAATGAGGATAAATTAAAAATTAGTTTGTGTTCTTGAGAGTTTTCATGAGAAACTTGGAATCTTTTCTGGCCACCTCTCCAAAACACTTACAGATTTGCTGAGCCTTATATTTATACTAGAGCAAAAAGCTATATGTAATGTTCTTTGTGGCACTGGCTCCCTTTATTATTCCCATTTGAATGATAAGGATAATCTCTTCTTAACTGAAGTCCTATTAATGTGTGATAAAGATTGTGTTCTAGTAGAGCTGGCTAGTAGAGGTAGTAGAGGGTAAATCAGTTAGTTGCAGAAAAACAGCATTTAGGTTACTATTTGGGTCTTTATGAATTCTCATGTAACACCTTTCCCCCCGCCCCTCCACCCCCCTGTAAAAAAAGATAAAGAAAGGACACTGGAAAGCATACAGACATCAGGAATGCAGAATAGTGCTACTTTTAAAATGTGAGGTAGTGACCTATCATCTGCAGAGATTATTTTCATTTTTAAAATTGACAACTTCTACTAAAATATGTTCCTGAAATTTTACTAGAGGAAAGTTAGTATTTCTGGAATTCTGACTGTTTGCATCTCTGAAATAAAGGGTCCAGATAAAATGTGGGCTAATAGCCTAAAATCTTCTCCTAAAAGTAGTTGTCTTATCATTCTTGTTGGTCTACATGTCCTGTGCAAAAACATACTGAATAGATTCACCTGATGGAGAGATCCACGTTCCTGCCATCACCGATCTGATTGCTCCAAATTCCTGTATGAAAGACAGTACCACCATCAGTCATATTTTGAGACAAAATTAGCTGTGGCTGTTGTTTCTCTGCTGAGTTCACTAACATTATTGTGAGCAAGGCCGTGTAGTCCAAGATTTAATTATCACTTAAAGTTTTATGGCATGGACAGAGTCTGGCCATTTCTTTCTACTTTTCCAAGCTGTCTTGCTACTGTATTACACAGGTGAACTGGGGAAAGACATGATACAATGGTCAGTTGTCACTTGGAGTTTCATTCTGTCTTCAGCTTCTCTGAGAACCAGAAGCCCACACGGGTCAAGCAAGAGCCCATTGTTTTCTCCTTTTCTTGCTGGATGGAGATCATCTACCCACCTGCAACGGATCTTGAATACCAAAAAGCCTCGCTAGATCAGAACTGCCTTTCTGACAGTACCAACCTAGCTAAAAACTGGATTAGTGAAGTAATATCCACATGTGATGTCAGCAGTGTCCTGAGATGAAAGAGTGCTCTAGCACTGTGATTGAAATGTTTCATATGAAAATAAAAATTAACAGCTTACTTTTAGGCAGTCTTACACAGCCATGAAATAGTAGCAGGCTGACTAGGACTAAAGTGCCTTTGACTGCTGCAAGCCAAACCAAAAAGCTGTGTTCTTGGATACATGGCATTGTCCCTGACTGAATAGCACTGAACCCAGCCAAAAGTCATTTAGAGCTGACAACTGTCAGCAGTTGGCCAAATGATGATGATTCTGGTGGCTTATAAAGATAATTCCTGTAGTTTTATCTTAGAGTAATTTACATCCCATTGTGTGTGCTTCACAGGATGGCATGAACTGTGAACACTTGTAGTATTTATTGATACCATATGCTAATGAATAAGTGGATGGCCAAACAAAGACTAATGAGACCCATAAAATATAAAAAAGTGTTGGTCAGAGAGGATTTTTGGCATCTTTCGCAAAGATTTTCTCATGTTTGAAGACTGAACTTGTCCTTTGGGGAAAAAAATCTACCATATGCAGAGGCACCAGTCATGTTGCATCACATAGTTTCCCCATAAAACACTCTTTGTGTTATAGGAACTGCAATAATCTGTAGAAGATGAACAAGAAGATGCCAAAAAAGAAACAAGATGTTAGCCAGCTCCATCATGGAGATTTCTCCAAACAAATATCTGATGTGGTCAGAATTGATTTCACACATTTGTTTAGATTAAACAAGAAGTGTACCCATTTTCCTCTAAGAACTCTCAAGGCAGTAAGGGATATTTAGCTTCTATAAAACATGCAGTGGGATTCCTAAGCTTCTTGATGGCAGCCATAATTAGAATAAAACCAAGGAGTTTTTGGAAGCACTGAGCAATTCAAAATACAAGTGCTGCAAAATGTCAATAACCATCCATTTCCATTTAGTGTCAAAACTTATCCACTTCAGACAGTTCAGCACTTGGAATTCCAAAGGTGAACTTTTCACCACATATAGCCCATGCAATAGAATTACATTATAGCATTATAGATGCTGTTTTGAGTTGTCTCTTAGTGACATGGATGTTGATTACAAAACATGAGAGCAGCCCTACCTCTAGCCCCATAAAGCACTCACAAAATAATTCTTAAAACAAAAGAGCCAACTTTAATCAACATTAATACAAACTTTAAGTTTTGAAGAATCCATTACAAATTCCTATGTAATGGATGACACTTTTACTGTCTCATATCTTCATCAACTCTCTGTCTTATCTTCCCATTCAAGCTGAACTCAGCAGTGATGTCTGTGTGCCATTCAGAGAGGTGCTCAGAACAGCGTAGCTTGACTTGGACTTGGAGGATCACCCTGCCCAAGGGTGTCTGTGTTTAGCAGTGGACTCTACATCCAGCTCAGTTATGCTGGGGTCCTTGTTCTTGACATAGGCCCTTCTAAGGAACCAGTTTTGTCTCTTCTCTAAAGCTGGTATGTAACTACAAGAAAAAGAACGAGGAAATGAGTTGCAAAAGAACACGCAGTAGGGAGATGTGTTTGCATATTCAAACTCCTGTGCAACTTCTGAACATATGTTGCATACAATGTCAGAAAGGCCCAGAAGATGGCAAGCCATGAAAATTAAAGCCATATTAGGATAAAACACTTGATTCTTTCCATCATTAAGATTTTCCATGACACAAAATCCCTTGAGCTGAGAGCATAAAGTTTTAAAAAGGCAAGGCTCCTGCTGGATCAGATGGAAAACTTAACACACCCACCGTATAATGCTGGAGCATGTAATACTTTCCATGAGAACTGCACATTTTGATACCAAGCCAAAATACCTTAACTATTTGTTCCAAAGTTTCAAAAGGGACTAGTGATATGTCAGAGGTTTTATCATCAGAAAATCAGGTCATTCTGAGGGCACATCAGGTTGTACACCCAGAAGCCAACATATTTTCACACTCTAGGAACATTTCAGACACTGCAACGTTGGTTTTAATCTGATACATTTGCTGAGTGTAAGCTTTTGCCTCTACATATAATAAAAATTCTGCTTACAGTCACTAGGCAGTCAACTATTCACAGTCAGTATCATGTTTTCCATATTCTATTTAGCATAAAGATAAATAAAAAGGGGGAAAAAATCAGGGAATTTATTTTTTTCTGTGCTGTACCATCCTTTTTTATCTGAAGAAATTAATTTTTATCTGAGGCAGGATGGCGAGACACTGACATTCCCATTTAAACCACTCCTGTAAAAGAATAACAGCATATTAATTTCAAGATTTCAGTGGTAGGCTGTAAATAGACTGACAGAGGTTATGATAACACATAGCCAAAGCAAGAGGTAAACATATATATTTTGTAATTATGCACACAGGCTTTATTATACTCATCAGGCCTTATTTTTGGAACAAACTGTTCGATGAGCTGTCCAGCATTTTATCCCTGACTCCAATCTAAAATTATGATAACGGCAAGGAATCCAAACTCCTTGCTTGAAAAAAAGAAACAGAGATAAACTCTTGAAATCTCCTACAGTAAATTGAGGTTAAGCAAGAGTGTTGTAATAACTTTAATTTCATTAAATAAATTCAAAATACCAGTATAGATTGCTGTGAACTGGAGTGTGATTGCCACACATAAGAACAAAAGAAGGAACAGAATAATTATTTAAGAATCCATTGGTAGAAGTAGAAGGAGTCTCTGCAAGTTAGTAAAGAGGAGAAGCCTCCCAGATAACCTGGTGAGAGGTTTACTACAAGTCGTTTAGTACAAGTCATTTACAGGCGGAGTTGGCAATGGAGTAGGGAATAAATGACCTGGAATTAAATGAGAGTGGGAATTGAACAAATAACACAAGAGGATTTTTTGATCTCCGATTTCTTTGTTTCTACAGAGCTTATGAGGAGAAAGAAACTTAAACCTCTGACACAGTGATGTATATACCAGTGTATGGGATATTAAAATCTGTGTTTCAGAAGAACATAAACAACGCAGAATTAATGGTCAGCAAGATTTTTTTCCGTTTTAAGATAAAATACGAATATAACACACCTTATTCTGAAATGGTGCAGTAGCACCAGAGCCACTTCCATATGTGTCCAAGTGAGGAAGGAATTGAGAAAATTAAGTTCAAAATCTCTGAGTTATTCAGAGTTTCTCTTGGTCGAAAGACACAATAGAGTTTTGACCCCAGAACCACAGGGTAAGGATAACTAGACAGGGGAATATTACCTTACAGACATGTTGGAGCCCATCTAAGGAGTAAATCAGCTTCTAGACTTAGGTGTGTCTGTGCACCATCAGCAGAGGAAGATGAACACTCACTTGCTCCTCTAAATGCAGACAACTAAGTGAGATGAATCTGCAAGCAAACATTACCCTGTTTTGTATTATCAACATGAAGTTGGTGCTCTCAGTTTCATGGGGCTCGCTTCCTCTAAGCTGAATGAGTAATATTCCAGAAAACCACCATGAAGGAAACAGTGTATTAGAATGAGAATAAAAGAGCTTTACAGTGGAGTTTTGCAAGACTTTCAATGTCTTAACTTTCAAAGGTCCCCTTTGGCACATTTACATCTTCTTCCAGGTGCTTGTAAATCTGTGCTACACCACTGTTTTTAGAAGAGACCACAGCATGTTTGCTAACTTGTTCCCTTCTAAGTTAACAGACATAGAGGAAAAACACTAATGCAGATGTCTAACTCGGAACAGATCTCATCAGTACATCAATAAATATTTTGGGGATATATTCAAAGCCTCTGAAAAGCTGCTTTCATCAGGAATAAATAAGATTGCAGAACTGTGAATTCTGCTCCTAATGATGAGATATTCCTTGTGGCCAACTCCAAAATCATAGAATCATAGAATGGTTAGGGTTGGAAGGGACCCTAAAGACCATCTAGTTCCAAACCCCTGCCATGGGCAGGGACACCCTCCACTAGACCAGGTTGCTCAAAGCCTCATCCAAACTGGCCTTGAACACTTCCAGGGATGGGGCATCCACAGCTTCTCTGGGCAACATGTTTCAGTGCTTCACCACCCTCTCCAGGAAGAATTTCTTCCTGATATCTAATCTAAATTTTCCCTGCTTTCAGTTTAAACCCATTACCCCTTGTCCTGTCACTACAGACCCTTGTAAAAAGCCCCCACCCCCAGCTTCCTTGAAGGCCGCCTTCAGGTACTGGAAGGCTACAATAAGGCACCCCCAGAGCCTTCTCTTCTCCAGGCTGAACAAGCCAAATTCTCTCAGCCTTTCTTCATAGCAGAGGTGCTCCGGCCCTCTGAACATCTTCGTGGCCTCCTCTGGACTCGTTCCAACTGGACGATATCCTTCATAAGCTGAGGGCTCCACAGCTAGACACAGCATTCCAGGTGGGGTCACACAAGAGCAGAGTAGAGGGGGAGAATCCCTTCCCTCGCCCTGCTGGCCACGCTTCTCTTGATACAGCCCAGGATCCATTTGGCTTTGTGGGCTGCCAGTGCACGCTGCCGGCTCATGTTCAGCTTCTCATCCACCAGCACCCCAAGTACTTCTCCTCAGGGATGTTCTCCATGCATTCTCCACCCCGCCTGTCCTTGTGCTTGGGATTGCCCCGACCCAGGTGCAGGACCTTGCACCTGACCTTGTTGAACTCTATGAGGTTGGCAGAGGCCCACCTCTCCAGCCTGTCAAGGTCCCTCTGGATGGTATCCCTTCCTTAAAGCGTGTTGACCACACCACACATCTTCCTGTCATCAGCAAACTTGCTGAGGGTGCACTCGATGCCATCATCCATGTAAAAAAAGTCACCATAAATTGATGAGATGCTTTAGTTCAAAATGTGAATATAGCAACATTGTTTTTTAATGAAGTACTTAAAAAAAAGGCTATAAAGTAACAGCACCGCTTACACAGCAGCCGATTCATTTTTAATAGCACAGCTGTAAAACAATAGGCCTGTGCATCTGAGCCAAGCGCCATGGGTTTGCATGCTTTCAGAAGTGGAAAACTTTGGGCCCTTTATCTTGTGGTGTCCCTGAAACTTCATGTGCAAGCAGCTGAGCTGACACTAGCTGAGCACCATACTCAGTGATCTTGGACCTCTGCAGGACAAGCAGCCACATCAGCAGTTTGGGAACCAACATCAGCTGTTTGTTCATTTCCCCATTGCAATCTGCAACTTTGCTCACTCTCTCTTGGGAGATCAAAGAACTTGGGAGTAAGAAGAAAACACAGGCTCCAGCTGATGCTATGTCAGGCAATGCCATGACTGTCTCTGTTTTCTACTCATATCTCTCTTCCTTCAGTGTGGGTACAGTAGTAAATACAAGCGTATTTCATTTAGTATTTGGCAGCACTGACACGTTTGTACGTTATCTTAACTGTCATGGTGAGAACATAATTACTGGCCTCAACAAAAAAAGTGGAAGCTTTGGAAAAGAGATCATACAACTCTTTGATTTCTCTGTATAAAGTGTGACCAAAGACAAGTGAAACTAATGTAAGAGTTCTCATTGGCTTCTTGTGCTTTTGATTAGACTTTTATTTAAATATAAACATACGGGTTTAGGATTCTTTGAGAACCTACAGCTGAATTAGTTACTCTTCCCCTACTGAAACCCTGAACTCATTTTTTTAGGTAAATCATTATGTTTTAAACACAGTTCATATTAGTTAACCCACTCCACACTAAAAAAAAAAAAAAAAAAAAAATTAAGGAAATATTTTAAAGGAATAAATTCAGCATCAAGTCCTAGTTTGACTGTTGTTGTGATTTAACCCTACGCATCAGCTAACCTCCACACAGACGTTCATTCACTTCCCACCCCAGTGGGATGAGGGAGAGAATCGGAAGGGTAAATGTGAGAAAACGTAATGGGTTGAGATACAGTTTCATAGGTAAAGCAAAAGCTGCACATGCAAGAAAAGAAAAATAAGGAACTAATCCGCCATTTCCCATCAGTAAGCAAACATTTAGCCATCTCCAGGAAAGCAGAGCTTCATCACACATAACAGTTACTAGGCAACACAGTTGACATAACTCTGAATGGCCCTCCTTCCTCCTTCTTCCCTGCAGCTTTTATTGTTGAGCATGTCATCATATGGTATGGAATATCCCTTTGGTCAGCTGGCATCAGCTGTCCCAGCTGTGTCCCCTCCCAAATTCTTTTGCACCCCCAGCCTACTCAGTGGTGGGGCAATGTGAGAAGCAGAAAAGGCTTTGACTCTGTAAGCACTGCTCAGCAATAACGAAACATCCCTGTGTCATCAACACTGTTTTGGTCACAAATCCAAAATCTATCACCATACAAGCTACTATGGAAAAAAAAAAAAAAACCAAAAAAAACCCCACCAACAACCACAAACCAAACCTGTATTCCAGCCCAAACCTGTATAATTCACAAGCTGTGGACAGAGCAGAAATCAGAACTCTGTTGTATTTCCCAAAATCCCAAAGCTGATGAGACTAGAAGCAGGTATGGAGATCGTTCAGGCCAAGCTCCTGCTGTAAGCAGCGTTAGCTGCAGCAGGGTGCTCAGGGCCATGTGCCATTAGGTTTTGCATACCTCCCAGGACAGAGACACCACAGCCTCTCTGCTTCAGTGTTGAGGCACACTCACAATAGAAAGTATTTTTTAATATTTAACACAACCTCCTGTAATTCAGCTTATGTGGAGATACACAGTCATCTGGGTCGTGGTCTAGGAACAGCTGTGATGCCTCTGACCAGTTGTAGAGAACCTGAATTACTACTAAATCCATTAATGGCATCAAATAGTGTTAAAAAACCACGAAAGGATGTTTTGATAACTGTTCAAGTGTAACTACTTATGTTTTATGCAGAAGGAAACCTGCTTTTCTAACATTGTACTCTTACTCCAGAAGGGATTCAGCACAACCTCAGCTGTTATTGTTTTGTACCAAGTGCTTTATTTTGTATTGAATGAAGGGAGTTTTCCACAATTTATTGCCTCCTTTCACTCTTGCCATTGTTTTTGAAGTACAGCTGGTTAGAAAGTCTATGTGCCTTCTTTATCCATAGAAATTTACTGAAGATCAAAGTATTTATGTCAGAAAATTCTATTGTAAATCAAGAAAAGGAAAACAATAGCTTTTAGTAAAATCTTTTTTTCCCATGTATCTTATTTCTATGGCCAGAAAAACACAAAGCTGAAGCTAAATCTTCTTAGAAAAAACAACTTCAGTGGGTGATTGTCAGTCATTCTTAGCTGAAACTCCTTACTCCACTACAATTATACATGTGTTTCCCAATCTTTTCTTTTTCATGTGAAATAGGTGACAAAACTGTGATTAAAACAAAAAGTGATTAAACCACTTAGACAACCATATATGTGAGTATGGGTGTAATTCTGTGTTCCCAGTACTGAAGCTAGTTCTCAGGCATCTGTTTTTACGAGGGCTGCAGAATCAGACTAGACACATACGTACATGGAAAAGCAAACCACTTCCTAACAGTGTCTTAGGGATCAGAGAAGGAAATAAAGCCTTAGTCACCTCCAACCCAAAAAAGGTGACTCTGCAGCAAATTCTCAATTGCTGTCTTTCTTGTAGCTGTAAAAGACTGAATCAATGCAGTTTCCATTACTTCCTTCTCATGACTGCACAGTGCACTTTCTTCTGATGACTTCTTGATGGAATTAGTGTTATCTTTCAAGCAGTTTCCCTTTTCCTTTGTTTTATTTAATTTCCTATTCCTACTTGTACTGCTATGAAGCATCCCTTCTTTTTTTGGTCTTTGAGGATATGTTTTTGCCAACATATAATCAATTATGAAAACTCCTTTAGCAGACTTTTTTTCAAGCAATGTATGTTAAATTTGAATAATCTTTGCCCATAAAACTGTCCTTCAAAAGGAAAAACACGGGTGCAGTGTGTTGTAAAAACCACATAGGCAATGACTGTGGAGCACTGAAAACTGGGAAGTTTGTATAGGAAAGAGTTGTTATTGTTATGAATACCACCTAAGGTAAGAAACACTCTAATAATTTCCTACTTGGAAGAATTTATTGTTATTTAAATGGGAAGATTTTAAAGAAAAAACATAGATTATAAAGATATAGCAAAAATCTTGAAAGTGAAGCTTTGGTTATCTTGTTCCCACTGTTCCTGAGGGCTGGTATTTCACTTTGCTTCAGTGCCCAGATGGTATCATAGCAGTGTCACAATCTGCAAGAAGTGGAAAGTCTGGTTGAACAAGACCCTGATACTCTGAGGTTGGTCCCTTCTGCATATGTATCAGATATGACTTTCCTAATTAGCCCTAACCAGCCCGTTTTCAGGTTCCTGCAATTACTCTCCACAACTACTTTACCACCATTAACCTCTGTAGCAAACTGTAGTGATGTGAATGTATATAGTTTATATGTATATGCTACATGTATATACGTAGTGTATATAGTGGATGATGAGGATACTTTAATAAGGCACGTTGTGAAACAGGACCTTTCTCACCCTAGGGATTGTGGCATGTGTGGTGAGACATTCAAGGTGATGGTGTTGGAAAATTAATTGACATTTTGCTGATAAAATAAGATGTCTCCAAAGTTCTGTGGATTATAATGGTCCTATCCATCTTAGTTCTACATAAATTCATAAATTAAAAACTGTGTTATCAATAGGCATGTTCAAGGAAAGATTTCCTGTGTTGGTTTCAGCATGGTACCTTTAACATCGGTAAGTCATCTTACTTGGCAAACCAAGGATACTGTGACTAGGAAAACGATAATAGTAATAATTGTAATAGCATTTATTTGATTCTAGTATTAACAAAGTTAACTTTGCATGTTGATTTCTACACACGTCATAAGACTGTTTTGTATTTATTTGAGTTATCTCATTTGCTGTTATACAGGAGAGTCTGAGGCATCAATTCCAGAAACACAAAAGTCACATCAATTTCTTCTGGTTTAGAATGAACAGAAATCACTTCTCTCCTTCAAGACAGTATAGAGTACTTTCTGTTGTATAACTTGCTCAACAGTTACTCTGGAAACTAGTTATGCATACACACATTTTCATATATGTGTATATATAAAGACGCAAAGTTTGTTTAACGAGTGCTTGTGTTCAGGGACTGGGAAAATAACAACTTTTGAGTTTGAGTGAGTTTTGAATAGATCAATGTGCATGTCACAATGTCATATTTCAAATGTCAGCATGCTAATTTCAGATATGGATTTGCAGCCCTGATGTTTCTGAAAACACAACTAAAAGTGAAGTCCTGGCATGTGTAAGTATGGTACATACTAGATGAGATGAATTAACCCCCAGCTGCAAAGATTAAGGTGCAGCTTTGATACAGGCTCATATGTCAGCAGCAGGGTATGGTGGGAAGGTGTACACTCTAAGGTCATGGCTTACATCTGGATAACAGACTCCCCAATAAAGAATGAGCTCCTCCCTGCTTCTGTTCCAACTTGGGAGATATGGAAACGAAAGAAAATCAGCATACGAAAGAGTCTACAAATGAAATGCTGCCATATTCGCCTCTGCATTGCACAAGTTCCTGTTCAAAAAGTGCTGTTGCTGGATTGTGTGTGTTAGTCAGCCGTACAATAGGAAACATTTTACAGAAGTCACATGTCTTTACAGAAGACACTAATCCATTTTGTCACAGATGGTGCATATTTGGCCATGTCCCATGCCTAATTCTAAAAGAATTTACAATAGATTAACTTGCTCAATAATTACAACTAAAAAAAAAAATATAAAAAAAAGTTGATTTATTAACTGCTTCATTCAAACTTAATTGCAACCACTGTGAAATGTACCATGAATTAATGTAAAACCAGGTGCATGTCTAGTTAGCCCACTTCAAAGCACGGCACAACCTAATACCTGTCACCTGTGTCTTCATACAGCCTATATGCACGTACACATAGGTGGGACAGCAAGAATGGATCTTCCTAATATGTGAAAGAAGGGCATTTCTTTCAATAAAACCCCAGTCATGGTCAGTGAACATGGGGGAGGCAGGATATGGGAGAAGAACATTACAATGAAAAGTTAGCAAACAAAGGATATTAAACTGTGCTAACAAGTTCTTTTTTCTACCATTTCTCTTCCTGCTGTATGGCTCTGAGTGTCCGTGCACAATAGGTGCTGGGATGTCACTGCAGGGAAGGAAAAGTCATCTTTAGAAGCTGATCAAACAGATCCCTTTTTGAGAGCAGGTTTTCAGGGAGCAAAAGGCTGAAAAACTGTCCAAGGCACCACAATTCCTAGCCAACACTGTTAAACAGGCTATTCACACTGCACATTAAAATCCACCTCCCAGAATCTGCAGATTCATGGTAATGGACATCTGCAAGACTTTCACCCAGAAGTATTTTCAAGGGACTTGAAAAATGCGTTCCTAACAACAGAGGCTTTCAGGTTACATCTGTACTTGTACACTGAGCAGGAACCTCTCTCTGATGCTGAGGTCAGCCAGCCATACTCCACCCTACCCACCAAACCCTCTTACCCTACAAAACAGAGTTGTCACACTTAAAATAGGGATGAGAATGGTCCCCTGTCTGTGCTAACTCTAAAATATACCTGGAAAGTATGAGTGTGAATTGTCCTAGTGCAACCACAACCAGTCTAATGAGTTACCAGTAAAGGCAATAGTGTCCCAGCAGCCAGGGACAAGTCCTGGCATTTAAGCACTTTTGAAAAAGCACCCCTGGAAATACCCCAGCAGATATACCTAAACTTGACAGGCTTGCCAAGCTGGTTCTATTTTAATTAGCTGCAGTGTGATTTTCTGAAATACCAAAATGTACTAAATGCTATTAATTAGAGTTGCTTTTCTACAACATTTGGTCTCAAAAGCCATACTGGTGCTGCTCATGATCACTGGCAGGCAAGTCTCCCTTCCAGATAAACACTATTCCTCCACCTCCAATTTCCTTCTTCTGGGTCAAGTCATACCTGCGAAGAGACGTGCCCAGCTCCATGTCCTGTCTCCTGCTCTCTGCAGAGGATCTTGTCTCCCCTTTACTGCTTCACTGGAGGTTTTTCACCAGGGTGTTGACATCTGGGTGGGCCTCCAGCTGGGAATTATTCTGAGAGCTACACATCTGCAGCTCAGGGCTTGGATCTCTGGCACCTGAGCTCCCACGGCTGAGTGCTGCCCACAGAGAAAGCCGTCCCGTGTCCCAGATGTGCTCCCCAAGGCAGGGGCTCACCCTGACGAAGGCAAGAGAGGGTCAGACCTTTTGAAACGTGGCCAAAGACTAGCGAGAGCCCTGTCCTGCCAGAACATCTCCACAGGCATGTCCTCCCAGCTTTGCTCACTGCGCTCAGCTCTCTGCACTCCTGAAAAGTCATGAGTGGAATGACCTGCTCATTTGAACCCTGTCATAACGATGGAGAGAAACAGGGCACCCCAGAGAGTCAGCTGGCCTGTTTTCAATAGCTACTTAGGGAAAAAACGGGGTTTGCCCTAAACATCCTTTTTTCTCCACCGACTGTAAGGACATCCCAAAGGAACATTACAGGCGCCACACTGAAATTTCACTTTTCTTCTTGGAAATTTGCCTGCTTTGAAAGTGTGAGTGTAGATTATTGGGACCACAGTGGCCACCCGATCTGATCTGCTCCTTCATAATCTGTTAACCTGAGAAATCCTTTTAGAAAAACAACAACCCTGATCTCAAAAAATCCCCAATTTCACTGACTCCACTGACTAAACACCTACACTGTTAAATGTTTCTAGAGCGTTTTGGAACTTTCCAGCTCCAATTTCGTACATCATTATAATTTTATCTAACAACCAAGGAACACATAATCAATGGGTTTTTTTCCCTCCTAGTGTCAGCACTTATAAACCGTGGTAAGTTCACTCCTGTCCCTCTCCCTTGAGGCCTTGGGCACTTCCATCTATAGGACACATTTGTTAAGGGTCATTAAAAAACCAGTTTGAGTCAAATCTCAGCAAATAAATAGCATATTGATGTTGCTTGAAGAACAGATGAGTGAAATGTTTAAAATGTTAGATACTATTTATTATTGTTATTACACATCTACCATTATGGGGTGCTATTTTTTTTTAATAGTCCTAATTTATTCATACAAGCAACAAGCAGAGTTTACTGAACTGAGATCCTCAGTTTGTCCCTACCATGTCTCCCCTAAAAAGCAATTTACAGAATTTTAATTACAAGTGACCTACAAGAGAGGTAAATTAAATACCAGCTTAATGACATGAACATTTTCTGATGACCACTGTGTACCTTAGCAATGAATGCATACTTTCACGAGTAGAGAGGCTGCCACTTTTAAACCTAAATTTAGAGAGGTGGTGTATTTCTCTGACAAAGTATGAGTTGATTTCTACTCTGGAAACACACAGGTGGTTCTCAGGAATAAATATCTATCACTTTCCACCATTACTAATTTCAAGGGTATTGCTGCTGTTTTCATGAAGTTAAAGAGGGTCTGACCTCTGTTGATCTCTGTGGTCCACTTTGAAGTGCATTGGTGGGCAGTTATTGCTGTTTACACGTAATTATACAGTTTGGGGGTTAAAGGGAAAGTAAGACCTTTTAGTGCTAGGTGCTGTGCAAATAAAAATTAAGGGTGGTCCAAAGGATGATCCTGTATTCCAGGAATGGCATCAGAATCTAAAGTTTTGTAAGTTTCCTAAAAAGAGAGAACGATCTAATAATATTATTCTAACAGTACCTTTGTGCATATCTATTTTAGTTATTTACAGACTAATTTTAGCACCAGTAAAGGAAAAGTTTTAAAGGCAAAAAGGTCAGAGAGACACCCTGCCATGGAGGAAAGCCTATGTAAGTCATGTGCCAAATTTCTTTCTTGTCTTCAAAATTTTTTCCCCACAGCTCTACAGGAGTCACATTGCTTCCCCAGGAGAACAACCACATCTGAAGTGAAATGTTGATAATGTTTAGCACTTGAGACATCATGCACATTATGCATGAACAGAAGTTAGTAAGAGAAGGCAATTAAAACTACAAAAAGATTTGAATTGGCAGAAAAGAATTAATCCTAGAGTCACATGGTTTGGAAACTGGACATCTTTTCTCTGCCAGTGCTGGCTGGTTTCCCAAGTTACATTTTTACAGTAATTTGTCCAGGCTACTTTCAAAAGCTCCAAGTTATCAGAACTTTTGGCTCATTTCAGGACCCTAAAATCAGCTCCCATAAGCACTCAGGCCATTTCTGTGGGCAAGGGAGAATGGGCCTCCTGGGCTTGTCCCAGAGCAGGGCAATCCACAGCTCATCTGGGCCTTGCTGGAGCACTTGTTTTCCTGGGAGCTGGGCTTGCAGAAGACACTTTTTAAACCTTCCTAAGTACCTGGTCTGCATCTTTGGATGTCTAAATGCCTTCGGAAAGTGCTTAGATCTGTCAGCATTCCTGCATTCATCCCAAACGACTTCAGCTGTGATCAACAGGGAGAGAAGCGCAGCCAGAAGGCAATGAGTCCCATCAAGAGCAGATGTCTACATGATCACGGGATTAAATGTCCTCAGAAAAAATGTGACTTTCTGCAGAGAGTCTGAAAAATCAGCTGAGTCTTGAAGCCTGATTTTCACGTAACTGGATACATTTGAGGTGCCTCCATCTCCGTTCCCCACCAGTAAAACAGAGATAACCTTCCTCTCTTCAACCTGGGAGATGTGAAGAAAACTCCGTACATATAATGCAATACTTCAACACATAAAATGAAAGATAGCTGCTGCTATGTCACTATTCTGATACATGTAGACAACAGTCCAAATAGCAGATTAGCAACCTCTGCAACTGCCGCAGAAGCACTTTCTGTTATGCTGTTGCTCACCATGCAGTGCACAGGAGCCTGACAAAACATACGACTCTTAAACACCTCGTCACTGTCATAACCATAATCCCTCTGGTGTCTGTTTCCACTTCATTATAAGACAGCACGGTGCTGTTGGCTGTCAAAGGATCTCACCTGGGTCATCGATATGCAGGCACCAGCATCTCAGGCTGGCAGCCTCTCAAACATGGCTGTCCTCTGCAAAATGGGATTCATTAAGTGAGCTGTCCAAGTGGTCTGGAACACATTAAAGTAAAAGGAAACAATGCTGTACAATGAATTTTCATCCATTGAAATGTGTTACGGTGCTTATCAAGTATTTGTGTAAGCTGGCTCTACAGCAATATCAAGCTGATAACAATTTGCAGCTCCATTAACCACTGTTAGACAGCAGAAAAAGCAGACATCCTGAAAAAAGGCAGCCACATGGAATTCCTAGTTTAAAAAAGCCATTTACATGTTAAATGAACTGCTTCTGTTGAGCGGATGTGTGTAATAAAGGTAATGCTTTCTGCTGCGTCTAAAAAGACTGCCTTGGATACTGGAGTCTTTGTTTTACTCATCCAATGAATGTGATCTGTAGGAGCATTGCCAGTGAAAGGCAACATTCCTCTCCTTCCCATTTCAAGGAAGCGACTTACCACCACTTATGCTTTTAAAGTCTTATTTATCGGTTCCCAGGGCTATTCCTTTGTGTCTGAAAAGAGTGAAATATTGTACACAGTCCCTACTTCAAAGAGTTTAAAATTCAAGCTCATATATAATATAATGAAAGACCACATACAACAATGAGGTGGAAGTGGAAAAGGAAAGATTAAAGTCATATATGTACTACAGGATAAATGTCTTTGGTTATTGCAGAAAACAACACTGAAACTAAAATAAGTGTCCTATGATAAAGTCTTGTTAAAATAATTTCTTGAATACCTGATATTAAAATGTAGGCCTAAAAGAGCAAGCTGAATGACGGAAAGAACTGGGGAAGCACAGGTGAGTGTAGAGATGAGTAGGGTGTGGCACAGTGCAAATACTGATTAAACAAAGAGCGAACATAAAGGGATTACAGTGAATCATGTAAATTTTCATGAAGATGTCTCAGTTTTAACGACATCTCTGGCCAGATCATCACAGACAGATCCATTTACCTTGGTCAAATTATCAGTAGCTGTATGGTTAGGAGAAGAGCTGCTTCCAGTAGAAGGTAGATTTCAGCTTGGTTTCCTGTATTTGCCTGAGATGTGGGATACCTGGTTTCAAATTCTAGGCTGGGGCCAGCCTGGCCTCAAGAGGTAGATGATGTGGTCTTCGCTTGGCCATGAAGGTCCCGAGGGATCTTTCTCAGTGGGAATGGGAATTCACAAGAGAGATTCTTGGGTCAGGAAAACCATTTCTCCCATTGGACTCGGCAGAGCTTGACTGCCACTATTAGCACTGTAGAAATAATAGGAGGTGACAAAATATAGGAAGCAAGATAAACAGATGGGTGAAGAGTTATGGAAGGTTGAAACAAGACAGCTGCAAGGAAAGATGAACGGGGTGAAGGAGTATGCTGAGAACAGACTGTTGTATAGGGAGATTTAGGCAAGTGTGTTTCCACAAATAGGAAATGTGCAATGCTGGAGACTTGATGCTGATTCTCTTCCTCTGACTCATATGTCTATTCATAAAGAAAAACTGAGAGAATTGAGCTTGTTCAGCCTGGAGAACAGAGGGCTCTGGGGAAACCTTATTGCAGCCTTCCAGTATCTGAAGGGGGCCTACAAGGAAGCTGGGGGGGGACTTTTTACAAGGGCCTGTAGTGACAGGACAAAGGGTAATGGGTTTAAATTGAAAGCAGGGAGATTTAGACTGGGTATCAGGAAGACATCCTTCACAGAGTGGGTGGTGAGGCACTGGGACAGGTTGCCCAGAGAAGCTGTGGGTGCCCCATCCCTGGCTGTCTTCAAGGCCAGGCTGGATGAGGCTTTGAGCAACCTCGTCTAGTGGAGGGTGTCCCTGCCCATGGCCGGGGGATTGGAACTAGATGATCTTTAAAGTCCCTTCCAACCCAAACCATTCTATGGTTCACACATCTTTAGATCAGTATTACTATTCCTAAACAAATTTTGGTAGAATCTGAGGCACCAGCACAAAGTTGCAGTCCAGCACTGCTTAATACAGATCTCTCAGATCCTGAAGAATTCCCCTCTTTCTCACAAGGCCTGGGATGTTTTTCTATTAACTGCAGGCACTCAGTCTAAGTTAATTATCAAGGTTGATACAAAATCAGTGAAGAGATAGGCACTTCCAAGGGGTGACTTACCCTGCTATGAGACAGGTACTTACTGACACATGGTTGAAGGCCAGCTGCTGGTATAGCTGTTAACAGATATTCCTGGCTTCTTCTCATCCTTACTGTCACCTTACAGGTTTTGAGAAATCAGAAAGGTATTTGAGCAGCCAAGCTGAGTCAAGACATGAAGCCCAGTAGGTGCCTCCATCAGCTGCTAGTAGTGGATGCCTAGTACAGACTATAAGGACAGTGCAAGGATATACTGATATTTCTCCAGAATATTCACCAGACTTCAGTGATTTATGTCTTATGAACTTTCTGAGTGAAAGATGGCATCTCTGTATTGAATCGACTGCTGTGGAATTTTCTGCCATGAGTTTATTCAGTCACTTTTTGAACCCATAGCACCTTTTTCTAATGAGTGTCCTGCAGCACAGCCTTAGCATCAAATTATTTGGAGAAATACCCACTTTTTTTATATTTTGAAACAGATTTTTCCAAGTTTCATTCAACACCCTCTGCTGAATGTGTTATGAGAGATCATTTTGTATTGCCATTCTTCACATTTCATGATTTTAGAGACTTCTCTGAGGAGTTTCCAGGCTAACAAATCTTAATCTGTTTCTTCTAGAGCAGAATATCCACATCTTTGACCATTTCTGATGCTTGTTTTGTAACTATTTTCCAGTTCCGTTACTATCCGTTATTATCTGGTGAAATAAGATAGGGTCAAGGAATAAGCAACTATATAGTGTATTCAAGATAAGGGCACGTTATGGATTTGTACAGAGGCATAATGATGTCTGGCTTGTCCTTTAATCTCTACTAAAAAATCCCTAGATTTTCTGGTTTGACTACTGCTCTGAGTATGTAAAATTGGCTGTGATAACTCCAGATTCTCATTTTTGTGTGGCCATAGCAGTTCAAAGTTCATCACTGAATATATAAATACGGGGTTTTATTTTCCCTTGTGCGTCACTTTATATTCCATGGAATTTCATCTGTCATTCCATCATCCAGTAATTTAGTACCGTGAGATCCTTCCGACTCTTTGTAACTGTCCTCATCAGCAAATGGTCACAGCATCCCCTTTCCACATCTTTATTGAATATATTGGACAGGAACACCCCCAACATAAGCCCTACACAGAGAAAATAACACAAGGTCTTTGATTAACTGTAAATGATGACCATAAATGTAGACTTATATTTGTAGAAATATTGCATCAAATTTCCACACCACTAAAAGGCCTTGAAGTAAGAATATTTCCATTCTCACAGTGTTAGTACTACCTTAGAAATCCCCTGGATATCCCTTAAAATGACAGATTTAACTCTAGACACAAAAATATATGTGTCAAATAGGTAAAAAATCGTTCATGTTGACCCAAGAGTGAAATTTCTTCAGCCGTGAGAGTTAGAGCACTCTATGGATGTGTTCTGAATAGATTCCAACTTCGAATTTCTGATTCTCATCTGTAATAGATTCTCTGTTGATTTCAGATACACTGTTCAGAGTCACCAGGCTTTTTCCTGGTTAAACATTTATGATTTAACAATGTTTTGTCAGCTTTACCTATATCCTTATTCAGTTTTACAATCTCACATCCTTCACAGTCAAATTGAGTATGAAAATGATCCTTGCTATGAGGGGCAAAACCTTCATTAAGTGTTATTACCTCTAATACTCCTAATAAAATTTAATATGGAAAGAGGAAAGATTTCCAATCTGACTGTTAAATTCAAGTGAGCAAGGGTTGCTATGGCACATGGCCCTTGCCTTTTTACAAGTGAGTTTTCAATGATTTCAAAAGTCATTCAAGCATGAAAAGCAGATGCATTTAAGTTCTTGTTTCATTTGATGTTATGTGACGTTATTTTTCACTGTACATCAGCCAGTGTTCTTCTAACTTCAGTTAAAAAATATTTGGCTCATGTTTCTCTTACAGAAATTACTCACTATAGGGTAAGCATGAAACATGTTGGATAGTTGTTGAAAGGGCAGAAGCCACAAGTATTGCAGTCTTGATATATCCGTGGAATTCTGAAAAACTTTCAATGTTTAAGAGAGTCCTAGTTCAGGAATAATTGTCACAAACTTAGTTGATGGATGAATAAATTAGTTAATTAGGAATGCAATGTCTCCTGTAGGTCTAGTGGCAGAATGAAGAACAATGTCCTGAACCAAAGCAGGGCTGAACATCTGTCCTGCCACAGAGTCTTAGCATGAAGACAGGGAGGCAGGGAGTTTAGAGCAGTCAGTTTTTATACACGTGTTAGCCCCAGATATGTTGGCATTCGGAACACAAAGAGCACAACATAATTCAACCTAACAACTCACTGACTGAAAAGAAAACATCCAAATTAACTTCTGAGGATAGTATGATGGTAACAGAGAGGTTCTTCAGCAACATATCGAAACTACGCAAACACAACATCCATGTTCAAGGCAAGGCAAAATTCTACACCCACAGTCATTTAAATACCATCTCAATTATACTATTATCAGTAAATAATTTCAGATCAGTGATACATCAGTCAACAAATGTAAGGCATCAGCATGATATCTTGACACAGATAATGTTTTGAGATATTTAGCCTCTGCTATTAATTTAAGATTAAAATGCTTACTACTGTAGGGCTGAATCTAAACTAATTCCATAGACATTCTTTTAACTGCAAAATCTGGTTTTGAAGATTAACCATTAACACAATTGTCAAAGTGCCTAATCATTTCACTAATTGTACTTAGTGGTTGGTCTCCCATGTAACTATAGTGAGGAAAACCAAAAATCTTTGCAAACTACAGAAAGTAACTCTCTACTATATAGTACATGGTAGGAAGTACCATGTACATCAAATATCAATAGTAACACACTGCTGGGGTAAACTGTTCCACCCAGGGGTTCTCACTGAAAAACTGATGTGTATCAATCATTTCCAAATTTTGTCCTATGGAAAATAGGTGGTTCAGGAGTAGTAAGTTAGCCACACCTGGCCTGTAGAACCATGCTGAGTAGCAGACTAGTGAACGACAGTCTGCAGAGTTTCTCACAGATCCATGGAGTGTTATAACAGCGGTTCTGCACAATTGCATCTTCATGTCTTAAAAGATGATTGTTTTCTCCAGGCAACAGAAGGCTTGCTGACATAAATACATAAAAGGCTATTGAAAATGAGTGGGGAATCAACTGTTCTCTGTATCTGTTGTGGTCAGAGAAAAACAAATATTGGGCAATTAAGGCTAAATTTTAAAGAAAACTTTCTCTTTTTAAGGATAATAGCGGAATTAGCGTCACTGCTCAGCAGTAGCCAAAACACTGGTGTGTTCTCAGCACCGTCCAAGCTACAAATACAAAGCACAGCACTATGAGGGCTGTTATGGAGAAAGTTGACTCCATCCCAGGCAGACCCAATACAATCTCCACCCCTTATTTCATCCCATTTGAGTCACGCTTAGGTCCCATTTATACATGTTGTAAGCATCCCTTTGAATCTCATTGTAATCATTGAAATCTCTTCTTACCAACACAAGTTAAACCATCTTTATGCCCAACGTAATAGACTAAGATTTTCTGATTTTATGATTCTCTGTTTCTTGCCTTTTATGTGCCTGTGTGTTTCTGACAACAGACGAAATTCAACAAAAAAAAGAAATTTGTTGCATTTCAGATGGATCCAGCATTTATTTGTTTCTGACATTTGCTTAGACTCCAAAGCCCATTAGTGCTAAATCAACCACACTCATTTAATAACTAGCAGCAGTACTTCTTGCCAAATACTGTTCTCTGAGTCTTTTCACCCCCCACCCCCCCCCCTTCTCTTGGAAACAGGGCACACAAAATAAGCAGTGAAAGTTAGAGGCACTCACTATCCATATCAAAGTCAGAGAGTTTATTTGAAAGAATAAATATGCCTATCTGCAGAGGGAAGATAACCTTCCACAGATATCCTTAGCATTTGCCTACCCCAGAAGGGAGCTTTCCCAAGCGCTGCAGTTTTGCAAATAGCATGCACATCTTCCAACCTTCATCCCTGCCTCTGACTGCAGAGCTGCAGGCAAAGCAGCCAGCAATAGACTTCTTTCCATGGTGAGTTAATTGAGGAGGAAAGGGCTCATTAGAGTTCACTTTCTGAACTCACATTCACGAGGAGAGTGTTTCCAAGTGACTCCTTGCAAGCAGCCAGGCTCTGACAGGAATTACATTATGAGTTTTGACTGAGTAAACAGTAAGGAAGATTTCTGATGTGCCACAGGTTTGGAACACTGAGATAAAACATACCGGCTGAGAGGACTGAAGGGGAAACAGATGTAATGAAGAAGTAGTCTGCAGTAGTTTTCCTGATATGTGGTAAATGTATACGCATACACACACATATAAACACATATACGCACACATAATATATGTATTTAGACACATATACACACACACACATCCAAATATTCAAATATATATGCATATATGTGTATGTATTCACTCGTGCTTGTAGTTACACACATCTACTCTGTTTGTGTGCGTGTAAAAATACATATATTCATATAGCTCATGATTCTTTTAGAGATATTTTCCATTAATGGTTCTTCCAGATAGTAATTACTTTGCATTACATGATACTGACGTTTTTTGGTTGGTATACGCAGACTGATAAAGTAGGCTGTGCTGTCCCTCACCTTGGGCATCCGCCTAAGTGTAAACCTAGTCCTAGACATTATTCATCATTGTTCTGAGTTACAGAGTCAAAAATGATTGATGATGGCACCAGCATACATACATGGTGTTACTCTATCTTTTCCACACGTTATCAAAGTGGAGGAGATAGAGCTGGAAGTTGTGTAGGGGGCTATCAGAGCAGGCAGGACATAGCTACAGCCTTCAGCCCTCTGGAGATTCCTTGTCAAGGTGGAGCCTGTAGGAAGCCCTGGGCTTGTTTCCATGAATCACAGCATCTGAAGACTGGTTCACTTTGACCATAATACAGCTGATTCTTAGCTGCAGTTCTGAAAAACGAGCTTTGTGCAGGAAAAAGTGAATTTCCTTTAATCTTGGGTCTGTTTGGACACGCCACCCAGCCTGGCACTTTCAGAGTGATTTTGTGGAATTTGTGACCTTCTGTCATGGACCAGAACCCTGCTGTGATGGATACTGATTTCTCTGTACTTTTTTATGTAGTATAATCCCAAGATGAGAACTCGAAAATAGAGTTGTACATACACCATAAGGTGTATTTTGTTGTCTGGATGTAAGTTTTCAGTTGTTAGAACTTATGCTGTCAGTTTTAAAGTACAAACTGATTTATGGTCTGAGTGCTTAAAAGTGACTGCATTTAGGAGATACTAGCACAATTTTCACAAGGTTTATAACTCATTTCACATGCTGTTTCTTTACAATAATATAAAATATGAAAATTACGAAGTGATTCCCATATATTGCACTCTAGGCTTCTTGGAGTGTATTCATAACAGTCTATCCAGATGTATACTCCAATGATGTCATAGATAGGTTGTGATTTTAATAAGGCAGATATATTACCAAGGAGGGCTAAATATGGGGGTTTGTAACAAAGAAATAGAAGAAAGGAAATTCAGAGTCAAGAGCGGCAAATTTTCCTGAAGCTAGGTGCACTTTAGGATCTAGTATCGTGGTAAAAATATTCCATCCAGTAAAATTAACTTTGACCTATGTATGCTGATGGACTGTCAGTTCTAGACCAAGGATGAAAGGGATTTCTTTTCCTTTCCAGAAACTGAAAAAAACAGCCTAGTTTTATCCAACTGCCTAATTTTTGCCTGTTTCTGTGGTTACAGAAGATAACATACACACACCCTATCAGATAATTTTTGGCAGAAGTGAGTATCTCCATAGCAGTCCATCTCCCTTCCCCTCCACAGACCAGAGTGATTAGGAAGGAAAAGCCAGGCTTTACAGGAGGCCCATCCCCCTTCAGGCAGCGGTGCATTGAGAGGAACGGATGTGCTTTCAGGGCATGCTTATCTCAAGCATGACTGTGTTCCATGAAGACACTCTGTGTACAGAAGCGTGCATCTGAGGAGGAGGAGATAGCAGGCTGGTGTACCAGGCAAAGCACTTGAAGACAAAAAAGTACTGAGGGCTGTACGTAGGAGGGGAAGGCTTGCTGGATCTGGGAGACACCCGTTCATATGGGAAGGGCAAGAAGGCTAACGCTGGAGTAAATGAGTTCCTTTTGCTTACTGTTTGCATGGGAACCCAAACGAAGTTGCTATGCAGCTCTTACCAAGCACTGTCATAAGGGCAGTGCTTGACATCCTTATCTCATGAAGGTCAGGCTGAGGATTTAGCCCATGCCCTTATCTCCCCACTTTCCCAAATTTACCATTACTGACATTTATTTTCAGGGAGCTTGGCTGTATTCAAGAGAGTCACACAAAGACAATGCCTGCCAGATCTGAGTTCATGTCTTCTGGCTGCCTAAACTGAAGAGTACCTTGTTCCCATGAGAATTTCCTCTTGCTTAGCCATCTGCCACATTTTCCTAGGTGTGAGGGAGAGATTCTACAAAAAAAAGAAAGCACTTGAAAGCCTTTGTGTTGTAAAAAAACCCTAGATGTAATGTAATATTTCAATTCATTCCTCAGTTTAAATATGTCCTGGAATAATCCAGAATTATTTTGGGAAGAATGGGTTGTTTAGTGAGAAAATAAAAAATAAAAAGAAATACAGGTTATTTTAAATACTTCATCAAATCTGAGGTTAGCTCATTTGTTTCAAGGCATTTTCCTTGCTGAAAAATTACAAAATTACGAAACCTTCACAAGGAGACTCATACATTGTTATCCGTCTGGGAGAGGAACTTCTGTCTTGCTGCTTGGAACTAACAGACCACCAGGTAGGGCAGTTGCCCAGCAAGTCAACTCACTCTTGGACTTCCTCAGGCTCAAGGAGTGGCCAGTTCTTCATTCCTGTACCCTAACAGAATTTTGGGCTATAGCTTTCCTGCATGCTAGAAAGAAGAAAGATAAGCGAGAGGAAACCATTGTTCCTGTACCCTGATTTAGGAACACCTACTGTGAACCCCAACTGCTCCAACAAGACTTGACATTTCCAAATGCTTTAATGAACAGTGTTGATTTTTTTTTCATCCTGATGTTGCTTCAGACAAGGTATTCATCAGACTGGGTGAATTCTCAAACCTTTTGGCCTCCCCAGACTTGTGTGTCTTTGATACATGTAAGACTTGCCAAAAGTAAAAAAAAAAAAATTATTTAAGAATTGCCCACTTCAGCCCAATAGAAGCTAATTAATTAAGAGCAAACTAAATTCTGGTCTTTTCTTA
The DNA here is from genome assembly GCA_027574665.1 of Rhynochetos jubatus. NCBI lineage: Eukaryota > Metazoa > Chordata > Aves > Eurypygiformes > Rhynochetidae > Rhynochetos > Rhynochetos jubatus. The sequence goes on along the minus strand of CM050648.1, from coordinate 14,088,899 downwards.
CTTGTTTTTGATTTCACAGTCTTAATAACGCAGGTTTCTTCTTATTCTTAATATGTTGAGGAGAGTTTTCATGTGATTTCCTCTAGAAAAATACTAAGGAAATGCCATGAAAAATTGTTCTGTAGAATCATACCAACACTTACATGAAATACTGGCTGCGTTGGCACAACTGGATCCATGGAGCAGCTCTTCATTCCTCTTTTTACCTACAGTACATTCGTTTGAAGGCCATGCCTCTAATCTAGCTTTGAGAAGTACAACACTATACATTTTACAAGACTTTGTGTCTTGCTAGCCAAATATATCTGATTATCAAGGAACAAAAAAAAAAAAAAAAAAAAAAGACGGAGTAAGATTCTGTAGAAGCAAGTCTGGCTGAAGTTTCTTTAACTTCACTTTGGTGTGAATTATTCCTTCCTGTTTCCCAGAATAATCTTTTACTGTATTTCTTCAGCTTGGCCTCTGTTAGGAAGAATGCTGCCAAAAGATACAGCCCAAGTTCTATCACAGTCTCAAGTCATGAAACAAGAAGGGAAAATTTTAGAACTGCAGAATTAAACCGAGAAATGTTTATAGTGTTTTTATTTCTTTCTTTCTTGTTCCATCTCTGTCTCCCTTCATGTGTTTGTGTATACATGCTCATAGATATAGATATATGCATAACTGTCTTTCTACATATATACATGTATATGCACACATTCGTCTTTTTGCCCTCTGTATATGTGTGTACTTGGTGTTTTGTGTATGATAAAGCAAGCAACGAAGAAATGCATAGCAGCAATACCTGATCACCTTTTCCATGCTCTGGATAGTTAAATCACAAACCCTGTCTTTCGAACAAATTAAGTAGAAACAGAAAAAATCTGGCAACTGAACAATTAAGAAAGTTCTAACACTCAGTAATTCACAACGTCTTTCTCAGCTGAGTGGTGGTCTACTATCAGTGGTGATATGCTGTTCCCATATCCCCTTCTCTCACCCCTCCGCCCCACTACATGGTGGAGAGGAGTGCACTTCCCAGAAAACCAAGCAGGACCAGAAGGCTGATCCTCAGTGTTGCTTATCCAGGTAGCACCAAGACTATCATTCCAGCAAGTCTCGCTTTTCTGCCAGTGTTCGTGGCAGCACACAAGGGAGCAGAGAGGCATAGACTGGAGTGCCAGTGTGAGAACAGAGGATGATCTCACAAAGCAGTGGCAAAAAGTTTCCAAAAAGTCAGAGGACAAAGGGAGACAAACATAAGACACTATATCTGATTTTTCTCCAGAGCCTGAGTAACAGCTCACCCCTCCCCTAAATTCTAGCTAGTTATTTACGTAGGCAGCACTTTTAACACTTCTCACTTTCCCGTTTGTTACAGATGCATTATAACACTGAGTACAATACCTGCAAGATTTTCCATTTGACCTGGCTTAAACAATATTTTCTTTCTTTTTCAGTGCTTCCAATTCTTCCTGTCTAAGTAATCATCAGTGCATATGATGACATTAGAGCTATGACATTATATTTTAGAGTTGGAGCTACACTGCAAAGTTAAAATACATCCTTCAATTCTTACAAAAAATTATGCAATTTGTTTTTCAGACCATGTCCCACTGGTATTTTCTATGGCAGTCCTCACACATTACCTTCAAGGCCAAATAGGAAGGGAGCAGATATAAACACAGTGAGACTGATTTCTTAAATCAGTGAAACTTGAAATAGGTTTTAATTGCATCTTACAGATTTGCCTTTTTTTTTTTTTTCCTACAGCATTTTTCTAATCAAGAACTAGAGCAAGTATTACTTTTTCTCTAAAATTGCACTCTTGGAGAATTTGACTGGAAAGGGGCATTGTGGTTTGGTGACACTGACTGCCCTTTGTACAACCCAGTGGGCTCTTGAGTTTATTTGAGGCATCTCGTCATTGCTGCAGTACGAACAGAAGACATGAGTGAAAGTGGGCACCTGTCTGAAGTAGTGTCCCCACACCTGGTTGAAGTAGTAGTGTCCTCTAAAATCACGTATATAGAACATCTCACATTGTGAGTAAATATAAGTGGTACAATGTGATGTTTACCAACACAACAATTCATAAAATCCATAGCATATTTATCTAGAACAGCTCCAAGACTTTGAAATTCACTGTCAGTACTCAGTCCAGTTGATCCACGCTGTTCACACTCCAGGAGGCCCTGTGGATCTTTTCTGCCATATCTTCCAAGATGGGTGATGTTTATGACAGCGTTGCTGTGATGTGAGTATGAATAAATTGAAACAACACCTGATAACACTCTCGGAGGCAGGTAACAGTGGCTGTGTCAACACTTCTATATACATCCCATCCCCGAGAGCGATCTCTGCATATCAGACCAATATGACTATGTCCACATTGCACAGCATTTGACTGCGCATCTGCTTTGGACACCAAATCACAATGGAGTGGAAGAAGAAGAAGAAATCATCTCAAAGTGCCTAAAGTAGTGCGGGCCAGTAAGATGAGGATACCCTTGTGAGAGCTCAGAGGAATAAATCAGGATACAAAACCTGTGGGGAGGGCTGGAGGTTTGCACAGTGAAAAGGGAGCCCAGGTGTCATGTCCGGAGTCTGGGCACCAGGAGGAACTCTCCCCAGAAGCAAATCTATGTCTTGTTTTGGAGAAATCTGGCTGACCGGAAAAGGAAGCTTGGGAATGAACTAACATTTAGGCAGGGGACCAGGTGTAAACTAGGCAGAGAAGTTATCTGATAGTGTAAACACGCCCTCTGCATCTGCTTCCCAGAAGCAGTGAAGCAAAACAGATTCAAAGGCTGGATCAACACACTAGAACTTCTTAGATCTGAGTCCAGTCTGATATCTGAACTCACAGTTTTCAACCAGTTTATGAATGTCATTTTTCATATATCCCACAACAACTTGCAAACTCTCGTACTTTTAAAAGATGGGGTTTACTAACTTACCTCTCCTCTGGCTATGTGGGACCATTCCCCAGCTGTCTGCTCACAGGAGTATTTTGCTGGTATTATCTTGCTCAGAACTTACTTAACCCAGTTACTTAACCCAGTTAAACCGATGCAAACACTTTCATTAGGCAACTGTGGAAGGAAAAAGGAAAAACAAAGGTGTTTAAAAGGTTTGTTTATTCATGTCTTTAAAACCCTGCCATTAAACGATTACTCAACATGACAGGCATTTACCAATATATACAAATTTACACATTTATGAATAAAGAGGTATCTCAGCTGTGCTTCATGAAATCAAAACACATGACAGCAAAATAATGAAATTCATGTGCCACCCACATGAATAAAATTTGAACAGGAATGAATAATTAATGCACCATTCCCTAATCTTACAGAATCAAACATTTTGTGAGAGGGATAATGCTGACACGTAGAGGATGAAATTTAAGGTTTCCAGATCACATGATCCCTCAGAGATCTCAATTTAGCAGTTCTCTTTGGGGGAAATTCCTGTCCATCCTGACTGGATCTCAGGTTTTAATTGTAAGTGTGGCATAGCGCAAATATTTTCAACAGAAGATGGCTGGTCCTGCGGCTGGGATCTCCTTCACACGCACACAAAGCAGAAACAAACTAGCAGTTGGATCTCAGGATTGCCTCACTTTGAAGAACATCCCTAGAGAGCCTGCAGATGCTTTACCATCCTTGACAAGTATCTTTCTCAAGACCCCAAAATGAGGGCCACGGGATGAACAGAGGTATATTCCTAGTGCATTCTGTTGTAAGAGTCCCTTTGGAAAAAGGCTTCTAGCAACTCGCAGAGACCCATTGCTCTACAGCTGCAAAGCACTGCATTAGCATTGCAGCAGTTCAGGCTCGTAAGGGTTGCAGCTGTATTCCTCATACCTCTAGTTCTCAAGAAGATCCCTGGGGGGTCATTAGAAAACAGCAGAAATGCTGCTTTCCTAATTTCAACATAGCAATCCTGTATTTTGGCACGCAAATAGCTGTTTGGTAACGTGCTGTCTGGCACCTCCCAAGGACTTCACAGAAATTTTTAAGCCCTTTATGATCAGTGGATTCCCACTACAGTCCTATCATAATGGCAAACAAATGCTCTCTCTATCTTAATGATGGGAAATGTGATGATTAGGGAAAGCAAGTTTCATATTAATCAGTTCCCTGTTTAGGGACCTTTAGGTTCTCCAACCCAAAAGGAAACCTAACTCTAACCCTAAACCCAGCTCAGTACTCATTTGATCAATGGCGTCTAAAAAAGCCCTAACAACAAACCGGGTGTGCTAGTCACGGAAGTGTGTTGGGCATCCTGTGTTAGCCTGCGACAAAGCCAGGGCAGAACTAGCAATGTGAAATGAGGAGTTTCAGCCTCTACTGCTAAACCACTGCACTACAGAAGATCCCAGTATGCAAAGAAACCCTGGGTCAGAAAGAAATAAGCAAGAATTAAGCAACTGTGACATTTACAGTGAAAGCCTTTCTCCTTAATAACACAACTTTTTCAGCTATGCACAAAGACGTGGATATTACCAAGATGTGTTACTTTCACATATCCAGTATTTCCTGTACAGGATACTACATTTTGTAAGTCCTTTGTCAACATGCAGTGAAACACGTTCAGGGAAAAACCCTTTCTGTCCTTTCAAGAGGATGCATGGTAGAAATTGAAGTGGTCAGCAGTGTTACGAAAGTGCGGGGGAGGAGTAATGAATGGAAACATACAGCTGGTATCTCTAAGATGGCATAAACAAAGCTAGAGACAGAGTGCTAGGTGATAAAGGGACGGGGGGGTCACTGGCGACCCGTCAGGCTGCCTCCTCCGCTGTGTCACCAGGGGCCAGCTCAGGCCGGAACCGAGCAGTGACACGAGATAACACTATCCACACAAGCAAAACCTGCACCAAGGCAGAGAGCACGCAACAGAGATCATGGAAACTCTTAACTCATTTGTGCAAAAAGGTTTTTTGCCTGCCATTCAATACTTTTCCAAAGTAAAGGAAACTGTACTTTATTTCATACAGTCAGTCCTTTACCCATATACGAATTACCTAAAATCCTGTTGATCTCAGAAATTATAAAGGGTTGCTCTGACTCAGGTGCTGCCCAGGTCACGTGAACACAGCAAAACAAGTATACTTTGGCTACAGCTGTGCTGTGTTTGGTCCTCTGTGAATATAAAGCACAAGCACATAAAGAAAAGCAGGTCTGTGTAGACACAGCTGTTATCTGTGGGCTGGGTATGGGCTGGGCACAGTGGCAAAACTGAGCAAAAGTGCATCAGCAAAGAGCTACTGACCAACTAATGCTGTTAGCACTACAAAAAGATAAACTTGCCAAGTGGAATTCTGCTGAGAACAAGTCCATGGCCTACACAGATCCCAAGAAGACATATTTGAGGCTTTATTAATTGATTGGTATTACACTAGTATCTAGGGGTCAAGGACCTAATGTTCTACGTGCAGCGCAAATGTATCAAGATGAGCTGTGCCCAGAAGGCTATTGAGTCTAATCCCCTTGCAGATGAGATAATTACATCCTCAGTCAGAATTTTGTAATAGTTATATTCTGGGATATGGGATGACGATTGTGAAGGATGCCATGGAACCATGGACAATTCAGGGTCTCCTTCCCATACGCCGTAAATCCGCTGTGAATCTTTATGAGTTGGCTCATGAGAATATGCTTGGCCCACTGGGCAGTCTAAGTGACACTTTCCTCACTTGTCAGCGTCCGAATTACTGTAAATACCCAAAGCAAAGGAAAATCACGTAACAAATCTCTCAAAGCTTAGCTGCCCAGCAGAGGAAACTGAGACTCACTCAGTACAGCTCATTAGGACACAATGATGAAAGACTCTAAGGTCAGAGAGAAATAAGAAATGAGAAATTGCATGGATCCAAGGGCTGGCAAACTCTTGGTTGTCCATGGTAGTTTGTTTCAACAGAGCTGAGTGACTACCTGGGGAGCCAACAGTGCTTGGTGCTTGTTCTTTTGATTCACATTTTCTCTCGAATGCTTGTGTTCTCAGTTAATGGTTCCCAATCTTAAAATGAATCGGTTAGCCCCCATTTAATCCTAGAGAAGAGAACTGCAGCTATTAAGATTAATTTAAACCTTCTGGAGAAATTGCAATTGGTCAAAGGAGATAGATAGCCTGTGAAATAGGTCTGGAGGAAGAAAACTGTAGGAACCTGCAAGGAAGAGCTGGCAGCCAAAAACCCAAGACTCCTCTGAGGCGTCTACAAAGCAGCTAGTGTTACAGCTGAGCTGGAGATTGTGGCAAGGACCCTATGTAAAAGGGATAAACATAAAGTGCTTCACTTCTGCTGAGATCTGCTTTCAGGAAAGCTCAAAGGAAAGAAGAAAATCTATGAGCACAGCATAGCCCACCCCAATCTGATTGTGATCCTACAAACCCTGTTTTGCCTAAAGCTATACAATACCATAGCATCAGCTAAATCATTCTTTTCTCCAGAGTTTTTGATCCTGACAGATTTATAAATAAACTGAATAAATTCACTTTGGTTTGAAATTAATGGGTGTATTCTCAGCATGCAGCCAACTTTATTTCACAGAATGGATATCAAAAAACTCAGCAGAAAAAAGAGAGTGATGGAGCCACACTTTACCCAGGGAATAAATAAATGCAACACTACAGTGCCCTTTCCAGAAGTGTAAGTTTTTGTTGTTCCACTAACTGAAAATAGTTTTGTTATAGTCCAAAAAATTAATTTTTGCATAACTGCTCACACCTATAAACAATCACAAAATAAACAAAAAGGGAAAATATAGATGACCAAATTATTGTGGTTATGAAAGAGCTCTGTCACTGGCATTATAGAAACTGAAATACTGTTTGCATAAAATTGGACTCTGTATTTCCTCTAATGCTTGGAGTCCTGTTGGTATCACTGCTGTGCTAGACAGCATCATTTTATAGGGCCTGTAGATTGTTGTGCCATTTGCAGAGCAAAATCTTGGCTGTACTGAAATGAATATGAAAGGTCTCATTGCTTTCATTGGAAAAGAGATTTTTAACATATTACCTTCTTAGGTTTAGCCTTCACCTTATGCATTAGGCAAGTAATGAAGTAAACTGTAAACATTACTCTGGTGTGAGAAGTCAGTTGAACAGAGCCAGTCCTTACAGGGAAGGTAAACTCTGTGGTTTTAATATTACAACACCAGCTTCTGTGTATAGACTGTACACTCTGGGAAGTGTATTTATACTTCAGTAAGATAAATTCTTCTTTCTTAAAGACCAGACTGGAAAATGAGGCATCATGCCTACTTTTTATAGAGCTCATGCAAGAAAAGGGAGTAAGATTCAGGACAAATACAAAAGCTGCACATGAACCTCTGTCCTCCATATGTTCAGGTTCAGGTTGCTTGGACTGCAACAAATACTGTAATGCTCATGATTTAAGAAAGATAAGGATCTACCCTGTACAATACTGTGATAACAGCTCAAGGGAATCTGCTCAAACACACCTTAAAGGGGAATTTTCTCAGTGGTCAGGTGAAAAGTGAGGTTTCCTCCCCTCACTGTTCCATCACAATTACGGAGCACATTGCATCTCATATTTTGTACTCTCAATGTTCAGTTTCATGGCTTTGCTTCCTATTCTAAAGAATCATACGGTGTTTGAGATTGGAAGGCACATTTGGACATCACACAGTCCAATCCTCTGCAAAAAGCAGGGTTAACACATTATTCAGGACTGTGTCCAGTCAAGTTTTGAATATATCCCAGGATGGAGAATCCACAACCCCTTTGGGCCACCTGTGGCTGTTGTCCATCTTTGTCACAAGGACATACTGTTGCTCAACTTGTTGTCCACCAAAATCCCCAAGACCTTTCCTGCAAAACTGCTTTCCAGCTGGTCTGGTGTCGTGGTTTAACCCCAGCCAGAAACTAAGCATCACACAGCCACTCACTCACTCCTCCAACCAGCTAGGTGAGATGGGGAGGAGAATAGAAAAAAAGGTAAAACTCATGGGTTGAGATAAATACAGTTTAGTAGGCCGGCAAGGGAAGAGGAAATGTTAATAACAATAATATACAAAACAAATTATGCACAATACAATTGCTCACCACCCACAGACTGATTCCCAGACAGTCCCCGAGATGTGTCTCTCCGTCCAACTTCCCCTAGTTTATATACTGACCATGAATTCAAATACTCTTTTAGCCAGTTTGGGTCAGCTTCTTGTGCACCTCCTCTATGGCAAAGCATGGGAAGCTGAAAGGTCCTTGACTTAGCACAAGCATTGCTTTGCAACAATCAAAACTTCAGTGTGTTATCACATTATTCCCATGCTAAATCTACACCACAGCACTATATCAGCTACTAGGAGGAAAATTAATGCTACCCCAGTTGAAACCAGGACATCTGGAAAGGGTTGTTCCTCCCCAGGGGCAGGATGTGGCATTTTCCTTTGCTGAACTTCATGGTCCTGTCAGACCATTTCTCTAGTCAACTGAGGTCCCTCTAATGGCAGGTCCTTCTGGCATAGCAGCCTCAGTTTTGTATTATCTGCAAATTTGCTGAGATTGTGTGTCATCCTATCATCCAGTTCATTAACAAAAATATTAAAGAATATTGGCAATACTGACCTCTGGGATACATCAGTAGTGACTGGCCTCCAGCTGGACTTTGCCCTACTAATCACAACCCTTTGATCCTGGTCCCTCAGCCAGTTTTCAACCACCTCACTGTGCAGCTCTCAACCCTGTGCTACATCAATTTGTCTATGAGGATGTTATGAAAGGCATGTCTGGCTAACATCAATTTAAACAACAACCCCTGCTCTCCCCTCATCCACTGAGACAGTCATCTCATTGCAGAAGGCTATCAGATTGAGCAAGCATGATTTCTCCTTTGGAAACCCTTTACTGACTACTCTCCATCATCTTCTTGACCTTCATATATTTAGAAACGGTTTCCAAAGTAACTCACTCCACCACCTTCCAAAGGAAAGAGGTGAGGCTGACAGGCATACAGATGTTCCATTTTTATAGACTATTCCAAGATGTGTGGAAGACTATAACAATTTTGCAGTCACATATGTTGTATGACTACATCAGAACAGAGAGACGCAATTAGTAGACCATATCATCTGCTCTAATTCTGTAGCCTGATGATGGCCATTATTCTGTGCTTATTAGCTTCCTACAGTTCAGAGCAAAAGATTAAGGGTAATTTAATGGGATTCATTTATATCATTCACTGGCTTTTCAAAACATGATTAATTTTTATCATTCTTTGGCTTTTCCACATAAAAGAAACATGAACTTCCCATATTTAAAAATATTTATATAAATATTAAAAACGTTTATATTTACTTATAAGAAAATATAAAGATCACATACACACTATCTAAAATATATAAAATATTAATTACCAGTATAGATTTGCTCACAAATTTATGAAAAAGCATTTAAGTCTGCTTTGAACAATACTTATCCAGCCTGTAACAGAGCTTATGTGTGGTTTTATGTTTTATGCTGCAATCACTTCAAGTTGTACATGTGTACCTGAAGCTACCTTTGCCTAAATGGTCTATGGTCTGCTTAATAAAGATGAAATACAGAAACAGGGCTTAAAGCTGCTCACTACTACCTGAACTCTATCTGGCTACATGAACATCACCTCTCAGCCACGGGTGCTTGCACAAATCTTGCCCTTAGGAACAGTTTAGATGAGAGTAACGTAACTTATTCCAACAAGGATTTCAGGATTGAGATATTTTTTCTTAATGAAGTGTTTTTTCCAGAGTAGGGCTTATTCACATAAGCGCACTGCAACTGTGCCACCACAACATTGGTTTAACTGAAAACATCTTTTGCTAATGGGGCATGGCATTTCCTTGTTGCACCACATTAGCTTCATTTCTTTGGATCAGGTAATTAAGGCCAATTGTCTCTTGAAAACAGCAAATGAATTCCTGACACTGTTGCACTTTCTAAGACTATCACATCCAGCTGTTGCACTTAGAAAAAAGGAAATTCACACAAGATTCACCAAACTGTTTAAACCTGTTTATACTCCATATGTGCTAAATTCTTCAGGCAAATAACAGTCTGTGCATAATACTTACAAATAGATGTAGCTAGGAAGTATGAAAGTAGGAAGTATAGTTGTACAGTCTTTCTCTCCCAAGAAATCACAATTGGCTGTTCTTTCACAGCAAGTATCTTCAGGACTGATACCACAAGCTTCCCCACTTTAGGATAGGGGAGGACGGGACACACCGAGGATATTTGAGCAGTGCATGCAATGTCAAATGCAGTGAGACCTTGGCCATTAGAAAGGACAACTCAGAGCCCAAGTGCCAAATTCCTCAGGTGATGGCTTTGCTCATGCCATGAACATGAGCAAGTTAGAAGTGTTCAGAAAATAAACCTGCAAACAATCCCTTCTAAGTTTTTTGGGGGATTTCTTTTTTTTCTCATGGGCATATTTCCTCCTTCTCCTTCTAAAAATGAAGGGAGAATGCTTTTGCTTATATGACTATTCAGAAAAGCAGCAGTTTATGTCAGGATGTACCCATCTGTGCTCATATGCTCGGGCCAGGGAGAGCAGGGCATGAACATGGAGTTGTGACACCAAAGGACTCGGCTCAAGCACCATTGGTCAGGGATATTTGTGACCAGCCTGTAGGGAAAAAAATACATATATATTTGTTCACATGCACATGTACCAATATTTAGTAGCCATCAACAATAAAGACAACAGAAGAAAATGGAAACCAAATTTCATTGTTATTTGACAAATGAAGAATGCAAAATTGTATCAGTTCTTTCCTGAAAGCAATTCAAGTTTTTCTCTTGGAAGTAATCAAGAAACAACTCAATTTAACCATGAAACAAAACTAAAAATCTTTATCTAGTCTCTGCCACACTGTTGCACAAAACAACTTCCATTTGGGGACTGTCTTTGTAAGGAAACCCAAAAAGTTTCTCCCAATTAGTTCTTTTTTCCTTCCATGCTTTTGGCTTTCATTTTGAAGACTGAAGATGTTTGGCTCCACTCTGAGGACAGTTAGAGTAGCTTCAGGTTGTTAGCACCGCTACCCTGTTGGTATGAGAAAACGAGTAAAAGCGCTAGATAACCAAGGGTTGGTTTGAGGTAAATGTCAGGCAAAGGGGAATTAATAGAGGAGCAATTACATCATTTTAATTAACTATCACAGCATTTAAAATATCTGGTTCAGATCTCACTTTCCTTCCCTTTTCCTCTCCATGACCTCAATTCTTATCACATTGGCTTTATCTGCTGGTGCCCATAGTGACACGCAGACTTCCACAAGACTTTGCAAAACATTAACCTCATTTAACCGATGCAAATGTCCAGCATTGTTCCCGGGACAGAACCGGCCTGCTGATGCAAAACTGCTCTGTTTATTTCAGGAAACTCATTGTTTCAATAAGCAACTTTCTTGTCTGGCCACTCTGCTCCTTGTTTCAGGATGTCAGTCAGTGTCAAAGAATTGGCTGTGGTGGGAAGATAAAACAGCTTATAGTCTCACTGGCTTACATTGCAACTCCACACAACTATTAATGCTACTCACCAGGCCAAGCAACAAACAGAAACTAATTAAGAGCAGTTTACCCATCCAGCAGTATTTAAAATCTCACCCCGTTCTCTCTAAAGCAAAAATCCCCTTCATTCCCAGGCTGAAAAACAAGCCACTTATGTCAAAATGTAAGGTGACATGTTCTTTTAGATCATAAAGGGCTCATTAGAAAACACATATTTCTCATAGTCACTCAGAATCCCAGAAGGACACACTGTGTATATAGTCAACCTAAATAAAGGACAGAGTTCCAGAAGCTCCAAGCCAGACTCCAAATGGAGCACTTACAAATTGATTTCCCAAATAACTTCTGATTTCTTTTTTTTCTTTCTTTGGTGTCTAAATGTGAACCACCCCATATGGCTAGCTCTGACTAAGAAAAATTTAACTGTTTTTAAAGGTCTGTCCTTGCTATATATCCTTTCTATCAAGGACACTGGCTAGACACAACATTTGCTTTTTGCAAATAATACTTTCTGCGTGACCTGTTGAGCATGACCAGAATGCCTAACTGCACCTCTGGGATTTAGACCCGATGTGAAACTGTATGTGCACATACAATCTTATATTGTTTCTGTTCCATTTTTCTCTTTTCATGATAGGGTGGTGTTTCTGGACGGTCTCAAGGAAGTCACAGCAAAGATGGGCTTTGATTCACATATCACTTAGAACACATGCATATATATTATATAAAATATTTATACACATATCAGTATTATAAAAGATATATACATACGTGTGTACGTACATATATATGTATATTTATTTCCAGTCCTGAAATCAAAGCTGCTGTGCTACTAAGCTCTTCCACTCTCTGACAGTGACATCGTGTTTTTGCCGGCTTAAGTCCGACACTTAGGAGTGCAAAGGCATTCACAGTTTAAACCCAATACAACCATGCCAGCAGACACTCACCTGTAAATACAATCTATATCTCTTCCCAAACTATGCCATTTTCGCAGTATAGCAAATTTATTTTTAGAGGTGATAAAGTGCATCAAAGAACAAGTTTTGCCGTGTCTCTGGCAGGAGGCTTTGCTGGCAGAGTAAGACTGCAGCAGTAGCCAGCATTGGCCGCAGCCAGCTGCAGAGCAAGAGCATCTCATGCCATAGCTTCTGCAGCAGAACCAGCTGCTTTGTGCATGCAGCTACAAAGAACTCCAAGGTCTTCTCAAACAGGCTGTTGGTTTCAGCAGTGCCAAACGTTAACAGACTCACACTGTAGTTGCCGTTGGAGTGATGAAACCTGCAGGTTGAAAGGTTATCTTCTCAGATCAGCAGCAGCAAAAGAAGAAAGGGTAAAAGAGAAGCTGGAACCTCCTCTGGGCCTTCTGGGAACTTCGTGGTGTGTAGGTAATGATTTTTGGGCCATGCTGAGAGCACGGCAAAGAGCAATGGGAGTTCTTTCTGTTTAAAATACATTTCTATATTATGAAATAAGAAGTGATATAAAGTACCTTTGACATTTGGCTGGTTCTCCCAAAACTTCTCAAGCTCTATTTTATATCCACTGCAACCTCCATGTGGGCTCTCACTTCATGTTCCTGCACTCACAACAGACAGAACATGTTTCCCTAATGAAAGATTTTGTTAAAAGGAGGACAATTAGGTGCTTTCCCCTGTGATACCACCTAGCTGTCACAAGTACAAATCTAAAATCCTAAATGCTCTGCACTGTCCAAATACAACCGACAGCAGCAAAAATAGAGTCAGTGTGGGGCAAAGGAAAGCCACTATCCACATCTTTGGGAAGAGGCCAAATTATCAGGAAAAGACTCTTTGGAAACCATTTCATTTTCAATTCAGTCCAATCGACCCAAATAATCGCATATAAAAGCAATTAGTCAAGTGACAAACTAGTATTTACATGCAGAATTATCCACTGTGTGTAAGTACCCTTTATTTCTCAGTATACTCTCGATCTTTAAGATTTCATGCATTAAATGTCCACACAGTCAACTGCCTTTCACACTGGTCAGTTTGCTTCAGAAAGACTTTGGCAGTGATTTTGTTGGCATGACAACACTCTTGCTGAAAAACAGGAACCTCTTTTTTTCTCAAGCACATTGTCCGCCTTTCTTACATCTCATTTGGGAGAAAGGCTGAGTAAGGAAATTAATCTATAGTTCAAGGAAATCTTCCCATTTCTTATCTTTCATACCACTAAGTCAGAACAGGCAGTGACTCCCACTGCAGCCTAGAGAGCAGCAGGAGTACACGAAGCCCAGCCAAGAATTCATATTCTGTCCAGCATCATGACAGATTTTGTTCCACCAAAGTATATCCTCTGCTTTTATAGATGGGACTCTGAGACTTTATTTAATTAGCACAAACATACAATAAGGCAATCAATTTTAGTAAAAATATTAAAAGAAAAGTTGGTAATTGGAAAAAATTAATCCTGTAGTAAAATACACTCTTAGTCAGTATTTTCAGTTATTAACATTATAAAAATGGTAGCAAAATCAATTCACTTACAAATATAGGTTTCTTATAACCTGCCAAAAAGGATTTAGTGGATTCACCAAAAGCCTGAATAGGCTCTATTGTTCTAAGCTAATTTAAACCATCCTGTGCAGTTTCAGTAATTTAAATACCACTGGAGTACAAGCAGAGAAGATCTGCTTACTTATGTCTGGGTCACATGAGAATCAGGAAACAGTTTAGGTTAGGAAGTTTCCAAACATCAACATCCATTACCATGTCTCCAATCAGCAAAGAAGAATCAAGCTCATACTCTATGAAGATACTCATGTTTTGGATCTATTCACTCTCTAAAACCATTGCTGGAAACACACTGTGATGAGACAGAAATGCAGAAGAATTTCTTCTGTTGTTTATGCAGGCCCTAGTCCTGCAAAAAGCGTTTTGTGGGAAAGCCCCTGTACTTACCTAGAATTCTTCTGATGGCAAGAGTTCCTCACCTGGGCTCTGGGACCTACTGCACAGAAGTTCTTTCAGAGGCACGTAGACGTCCCTGAATATTATTCTTAATCTGGTGGCTCTTTCACACAGTCAGTATACCCCTCCCTCACATAAAACTGAATTGATTTTCTGGGAAGACACTTAAATTTGTGCTCAGATTTAAGCGTAACCTCCAGGAACACCTGAAGTCACAGTAGTTTCTAGGCTTGAGTTGCAGATGAAATGAGACAAACTCAAGCCCAAGGGATCCCTTTGAACATTTATTTGGTAAGGTTCCTTTATTAAAAAAAAATAAAAAAGAAAACACACCTTTGTTTTCATTCTCATGGCTGAGATTTGAAAGGGAAATCAGTGGAAAGAGGAATTAAATGGCACATGGCCATCATCTGAGGGACGGGAGTGGGTGGAAGTATACACTAAATTCAGAAGGAAAGATTAACTTGCCAGAGGGAAGCTGGGAATTATTGTGCTCAAATGAAGTGGTAATTCAGACCTCAATGCAACTATGACTCTTCATTTTCTACAGGAGATTCCTATATTCCTGATGCAATAGGTGATTAAAGATCTTATTTTCCATAAAATATATGCACTGCCTTCCTTAGGAAACTGTTCATTAACTTCCACTATAGAAGTCATTGGCAGAAGGTGTACAGGACAAGTTAGCCCACTGCATGGAAACTGGGGAAAAGAGTAGGTGTTGGCGGAAGGAGTTTGGAGAAGATACAGGGAATTTGTGTGTGTATGGGAACAAGCCCATCAAGGCTGCAGCACTTCAGTAAGTACAGTTCACCATTGCAACTTAAGTCCTGAGACAGAACAGAATGAAATTAACGTTCTTAAAGCAGGAAAGAAACATTTATATGCTCTCCCCCAGTAAATTGTTGTAAAAATTAATTATAAAACCCTCACTTTTAGGAGACAGGACACCTAATCCATTTCACTGGGGAGACTGGAGAAGCAGGAACACCTAGCCATGGGAAAAATACTTAACCACCTTCAAGGGCAGGTAACCCAAAATAAACCAAGGCATGTAATGTTGACAGCAATCAGTAAAGAGCCATGCACAGACTTCAGGAGATCAATCCAGATGGAAAGACAGGGTGATGCCTACTGAGAATCCAAATACTATCAAGGACTCTGCCAGAAGAAGAGTGAAAGAACTGGGGAAACATTGCAGAGACTAAGGGGATCAGCTAGACTTCACAGTTGGCCTGTTAGGCATCAAGCAAGAAACTAATGATATGGCAAATGGACATCATGGTATCCAGCTGTGGCAAACGCTGACCGCATGCCAGCACGTGAATAGCAAAATAAAGGCTGGTGAACTAGTCCACCAGGACTGAGATCACCAGGACTCAACATTCAGGAAATTCTGAAAGACACAAGCAATTGGGAAATGCCTGCATGAGAAAGTGTGAAACAAGCCCAGCAACCAACAGGAGCAGCCAACTCTATGGACTTTGTGCACATTTATCAAAATTGCAGTCTCCTTGAGGCAGTTAAAGCAAAGTGAAGAAATATGGAGAAAGTCATAGACCAAGGAACAGACATTTGGAAGACTAAAACTGCTCAAAAGGAAAGGATTTGCCATAAAACACCACAAACTTACAGAACAACTTGAGTGAACACGTGATGTCTCAGAATTAGTGTAGGATCAGTGGCTACATGAAGTCAGTCTAGAGCTATAGTCTACTACTACAGCTTCAGGAGACAAATGCTCAGAGAGATGCTGGGATAAAGATATCAGTTATTATATTTATGGAGGGATTCCCTCTACTCACTTTTGGGTCAATGGCACAACTTCTGTAAAGTACTGTATAAAACAACCTCAAACACCTGCAAGCAAAATCATTTTATGCAGACTCTTCAGCCAGGAGAGGAAGAGAGATTTCTGCCTCTCAGTGTCACTGCTGCTAGGTGCTTTAGGGCAATCAGAAACGCTCTTTCCAGGACAAGACTCTATAGATGGTAATGATTCTATATCTGAGTCTGGACATCTTACAAGAAAACTTACTCTGGGACATTATATTTTACCCCACATAGATGTTACCAGGATGCATGTACAAGGCAGGAATTTCATTTCAAGGTAGCTTAGCGGTAATCTCACCGAATTTAAGATCTGACGTCATAAAGCAGAGGTACGTGCCTACTGGGTAGTCCTGAATACTCAGCTTAAAGCAAACCACATACACATCATGTGCATTAGCAAAGAGGTTTTAGAGTAAAAGCAAATATTTTACAGCTTTCTGAAATCTCAAACAGTTATTGTGAGAAAAGATCAGAATTGGCATATCCTCTCTGTACGTCAGGAAGAAATGTTGCTACAGTGGATTACAGCTCCGGTTTGGAAAAGTGGTCTGCTGGCAGCATGCAGGTATCAGCTGTGGCCAGGAAAATGAGAGCAAGTTTTGTAACCTTATTTTGTAACAGCAAGAGGCCACAGAACAACACAGCAAATCAGCTAGTGCCAAATGGGAATCTGAGGCTAAGAATATTGCAATCAGAAAGCAGAAACCTTAGTAAAAACTCTGACTGCAAAGACATAACACACACACACATAAAAGGATGATGTTTTGTATTGCTATGCACTCTTCCAATTACCTGGCAGTGAGGTTTCAAAGAGCCATGACTGACAGCACATAACAAAAGTCAGGATAATGTAGGACATTCATGTCTGAGGCCGACAGACTGTATTTCTGAACCCACTCTCTTACAGGTACAAAGCAATGGTAAGGCGCAACCGGCCTGTGTCATTCAAGGCAGCTGCAGATTTAATGGAGGTAAACCTGAACACAACTGCTGAATAATCAGAGAAAGGTAGAGCAAGGATCAGATCCAGGAGGATGGAAGCAAGAGAGGCTGTTGACAAAGCAAATAAAATCCACCAGAGCAAAAGATAAGTTTTTGCTGGCCAGTCATCCTCCAACAGAACAAAACCAGGAAAAAACAGATGGGATCCAGTTCTATACCAAGAGTAATAACAGATACAAGGTGTAAGAGAGAATTTCAAAGGCAAAATGAACCCCAAACCAACAGCTGAAGGACTAAGTAGAGCAAGTGTCATCCTTATAAGCACCACGTATGTGCCCACATGGTCTCGCACCAACAGTTCCCAGGACACTACAGAGTCTGTAAAGCCTATGACAAAATGAGGGAAAAGGCAAGTTGAAGGAGGGAACGATAAAGTAACACTCACAGAACAATAAACTGAGAAAATTAGAATAGATGAGAACTGAATTTTTTGTTAAAAAAATAGTAAAACTTTAAAAGACTCAGAAATGTCAGAAAAGTCCCAGAATGGGTCATTCTTCTTCTTAAAAAGCAAATGTTATAAACAACACATTTTTCATTAAAAACATGTCTTCTTGATGACTTCCGCTGTTCTGATTCTGCAGAAGCTTCAAGTGAAACCAAACCCGCAGCATTTGTTTGTCACTGATATTTTCAGAGCCTCAGGATTATTTACCTGATCAAAGCAACAAAAGTACAGGACTTCCCCTATTATTCCCATCCTACCACAGCTTAAAAAGCTAGAAGCAACAGTTTGCATTAGTACTTTGCTATTAGCAAGTCACAGAGCTATTAAAACAACAAATCTTCAGGATTATGTGAGTCCCCTCCATCCCCACCTACATCCAATCACACTCTTCTGCAAGAAGAAAGGAAAACTTTTGGCTTTCTTTCAGTAGAGCAAGACTTGCAGTAGCTCTGTTTCTTGTATGTAAGAACTACACTCCAGGCAGCACAGAAGAAAGCAGAGGATATCTTTAAAAGTCTGCTTTAAACTGCCTTAAAAGACTCGTTGGCACCTTGCCTAAGGGCTCTGATGGTGGAGGATCCTTCAAGGCATGCTCCTGGGCTTGCTGAGACACTAGGAAGCTCCTGCCAGGTCACCCTGTCCAGTGATGACTTCAATACCAGATGAGGAAATGTGACAGGGGTTGAACACATCAAGATCGAAGATGTCCAAAGGCACACCTTCCAATCACCAGCTTAAAAATCATCATGTTTCACAGAGTGTGCAAACAAGACACACACACACAAAGAAAATTTACAGGCACAGGAAAGTAAATCAGAAGGGGACTTCAAAGGCCATTTGGACAATCCCCTCATTTGGATGCCAAGTTTCCTGTTTGCCAAGACCATCCTCGACAGATGTTTTTCATGAAATCTGCATGAGAAGGAGATTTCACTGCTCCCTCAGTAGCATGTTGCAATGCTTAACTGTACTTATAAAAAAAATTTTCCTAAAATCTCACCTGAATCTTCTTTGCTGAAATGTCAGTTGCTTCTTGTCCAGCTCCCAAATGTTCACAGAACAATTTATCGCTGGCCTCTTCATGATAACTTTATACATATCAGAGAGCTGTTATCACGTCAGCTGTAGACTTTGCTCCTCTAGACTAAACAAACTCCATCATTTAAACCTTCCTTCAAAGGTCATGTTTTTCAAGACTGTTGTCATTCTTGTTCCCCTTCTCTGGACTATGTACAATTTCTCCATAGCTTCATGGAAGTAAGGGCCTGGAAATTCGATATAGAGCTTCAGCTCAGAGACAGCTAGTGCCAAAAAGAGTGAAAAAATTAACTCTGATGTCTTATACACAATACTTAGGTTAATACATGCTGGAATGACGTTTACTGATGCTATGATCCAAAAAAGAGGCATTGTTCAAAACGGTACATCTAAGCACCAGACTGTATGCACATGTTGTTTGCACATGGAAAACAATATTCCCATGTGCAAGGACTTCTGTCTTATAAAGCTGCACTCCTTTGGGTTATACTTAACACAGAACAAGGTTTTTCAGAACTACATGCCAAAATCTTGACTTCCAAACCCCTGTTTGGTTGCTGAAGTAATTGACTTTGATCTTCACACACGGCCAAGATGCAGTAGCACCTAGCCCTGGAATCTCATAATCTCTGCAGGCCTTAAGTACAGTCTTTGAATCTTAATTTTAAGCACCTTTCTGTTATTAAGAGCTGAAAGCAAAAGCATTATTCTTTGATGTCCAGTTTACCATATCCTAAACTCTACAGCTCTGGTAGACAGTTATTTTCTTCTCCACTTCCCACAGAGAAAGCTGGGGACAACGTGGTCAGTTCCTGGCAACTCTCAGCACCAGGACCTGCTACAGCTGACTTTAAAAGACAGTCAAATTTAAAGACATCTCAATAAAGAAAAAGAAATTTCTCTTAGAAATCCATCAAAGTTAATGCTTAGGAATTTTGAAAATAAATCATTGTCTTGGGAGGGACTGGAGTTAAGTTAATGGTCATGGCTAATCTATTTGAGTCAAGAAACTTCCACTACTCTTGGGCTTCAACCAATGATGTTCAAGTTCTTGCTGGAATCCCCTTTTGTCTTCAGTCTGCAAAGCGATAAATCTTCTGATATATTCTTATAACACTCCAGGAAAAGAGGATCTGAGAATTAAGATTCCCTAAAACTTACACAGGGGATTTTTTCAGAGCTGAAAAATTATAGATTTTCTTCTCCGCTGATGCGACCACACCCTGCCAGTAAATCTTGTTATTCTTCATGGAAACACCCAGTCACTTGGACAGCTGGGGGCGAAATGACAGATTGCCTGGCATGCAACACTTACAGTGAATTCTGCTCTCTGCTGACATGCTGTACTTTTTCTAGGGTTTCCCTTCACAGCTGTAATGACTTTTAAAGATATCAACAGTATCAGCAGACCACACTCGGTACCCCTTCCTCATCCCCCACTTTGCATCGGCAACAAACAAATCCAACCGGGGTAAAGGATCAGTGCTCTCCTGATGGCCCACTTCACTGGCACCACCAACACAAGCTTACAAAATTTGTTATGATAAATCTGGACACCCTGAGCACTGCAGGTTTGGGAGTGACAGGCTCTTCGGCTCCTGAAACAACTCTGAAAAAATAGAAAGTGACAAATTCTCATCTGAAGAACAGGATTATAATTCAATTCTTCCGGACAATTCTTCAGACTTTGAAGCACTTTTAAAGCTTTTGCAACTTGATTGCACTACAGCGTCATTAACTGTTTGAATAGACGTGTCTGCACATTGCTGACAGAAGAATGAAAGAACATTGTGATCTGCGACTCTGTCATCACAGCCACAGCTCAACTCTCACCCTCACTGAGGGCCTTATTTCCTTATCTGAACATCCCTGAGAAGATCCCTTGGTTATACTGCAAACGCAACATTAAGGTTGCTGTACTGTAAATCTCAGATCACAAAGGCTTCATCAGACTTTGCAAAGTAATCATGAGTGAATAAACAAGTCACAGACAGTGTTCTTCACCCTCACATACCTCTGACAGGTAGGAGTTTCCTTTGCAGGAGCAATGTTGGTAGCTGACAGGCTGAGATGACACACTGGACTTTCCTGTTCAATAGCAACCAGAACACTTCCCTCAGACTGATAAGCTTCCATGGCACAATCATTTTCAACTAAAAAAGTGAGTCTCTAACCCACCCCAGTGTTCTTGGATACCAGCAACATGCAAGCCTGGCATGGAATACTATTTGGAAGCATTCTCACCTAAACTCTAGTCTTTCTTTACCAGGATATTTTATTATTGGCAAATGGTTAAAAACTTGTGTCCCAAGAGAGTTTTTTTGTTTTCCTCTTCTCTTGTTTGGACGTGGGACTGTCTTGGAGAAAACTATCAATTGCAGACAAGCCTTCAACTTTCTACTCAGTCCTTCATAGGGATGTTGACAGAAATGGTCATTTTACATGCAAGTTGATGTATTTGCTCTATCAAATATAGAGTGCAGTGACACAGAATGTAATGTCATAACGTGAAAGTTGGAAGACAAAATCTGCACCTGTAATTTCTAAAGAAGTATGATTGATTTAACAGGTTTGTCAAGCATTGTCAAGACGAGACCCAGGCCTTTTTTACAGCCACATTCTGAAGAATTTTGGCCAAATAAACATGTTGTTTTATATGACCTCAGGTTTCCTATGTGAACTCTAGCTGGTGACCCAGAAGGTCGATGAGTATCCAAAGGGTTTTCTATCGTATCTGCCAATCACATCTGGATGTCAGGATATTCCAGGATATTTCAAATTAGACTAAATGCCTATGCTGAGGCAACCAAATGTCATTCCTGATAACCAACAGATAGCCCCTAGTCATATACAGATGTTTACACACACCTTTGTCTGTTTACACCCACAGACACACACACCCATTTACAAGACTACACACACTCCACTGCAGCTGACACTGCTCTGTGCTCTTATAGGAGCTTCCAGACTGCTCATCCACTTGGGGTTTGGTCTCTCCAGTAAGTCAATTTTTTTCCTATTTTTTTTCCTTTGAATTACCGTGACACAACAAGGAATCCCATCCTGTTGCTTATCTTGTGTCATGCCACACAGATAAACAGAGCATTTCATTATTCAATGTTGTGCATTTTCCATAAGCACAAACAGGGAGACAAACACTCAAATAGGCAGTATCAAAGTGGCAGATAATAATCTTCCAAACAGATGGACACTGTTTATTCTACACAATACTCAGGAACTGTATGTTGTGTGTGCACACACATGCAATACCATGGAGGAAACACTTGTTTACCCCTGTTTCAAGTGTCTCATCCAAGTACATGTGTAAATCTGTTTTCTAAGATGTGCAAGTGATCACATTGACAGAACGAGAAATTTCAAAGCTCTTCCTAATATCAGTCTGAAAGACTGGAAAAAGGGAAACCAGCAAAAGTAGCTTACCTTGAGATTACTTTTTTTCCCAGTTTACCCTTTCCTGATTATTTTTCTTTTGTACATTTTTGTTTCAAGCTTTGTCATCTAACAAAAGGCAATAAAGGAGTTCCTTGAAAAAAAAAAAGTCTTTAGAAATTTCAGGAAAGAAAATTATAAGCCTCATAACTCCTCACCTTCTTCTGAACTGTATTCGCTTTCCAATTTGATGGGCTCCAGCTGGGAACTTGTTTGAACTTGAATAAAAGGGAAGGATTTTACCATCTCAGTGCAATTCAGTCACAGTTCTCCACTAAAGATCAGTCTTCCCAATCCCATCACTGAAGGGGGTTTTCCATGCAATTTTTGTCCAATGTGAGGAATTCCTTTGGCTCCCTCCTTAAGGGTCTCTTTCTCCAGGTTATTTATTGCACACCCTTTGGGAGCTTGCAAACATTAACTGCTCAGTCTTGGCAGAGGACGGTTGGTAGATTTTCCCTCTCTTTACGGAAATTTCTATTGCATGAGTCCACATTGTTGCAGAAGTCCTTCTCCTGGGAATCTCTATCTCAGAGGAAATATGGGACAGCTGTGATTTGGCATGTGTTTTCTTTCTTTTTCTGGATTTTATTCATGGTTTATAAAACTTCCAAGAGCACAGTTGCTCCTAAATAGAACAGGAGGAGATTGTAGCCTTACTCTTGCAAATTTATCTTTCAGGATTTCATAAGAAGTGCAGACAGTGGCCTTTTCTTTGATGTTGCTTGAATCCAATCATGTCCCATATCTTCTAGGATACTGCTGACATTTTCTTACTGACTCCAAGTATCAGTTGTTGTCACACAAGATTAGTGACCCAGAGAATTTTTTCCTCAAGCCCACAGCAGGTGTTTTTAAGATCGTATGTTTTGGGGAGCTGGTTGCCATTTCCTTTTAATTACATTGTCTGCACTAGATGCTTTCAAAAGTTTAAAGTTTAATGTATCCCCTAAAAGATTGTCATCCACAAATGAGCCTGGATAGGAATAACCCTCTGCTCTATTTTTCAGTGCTTCCAGATGAAACATGTTTCTAGCCTGTCAGGAAGAGTCATAATTTCTAACTAGAAACTGATTACTCCACCAATTAAATGCTGAAGTTTCCAACAATTTTCTTGACACTTCTGTTTTTGTCACCCCTGTAGATTTGACACCGCATGCACATACAGCAATTAATTGCAGTCATGCATTTTAAAAGGCACCACATGCTCTACAACTCTGTCTCAAAAAGCTGGCCTCTAGATAATATTAACAAATAATACCAGTTACATTATCTAGATTTTTTAAAATAGTATTTAATTGTATTTAATTAACATTAAAACATATATATGAGGGCTTTAAACTAAAGTTGCAGGTAGAGGGAACCTCAATCCACCCCATTCCTTGACAGTGGCTGCAATAGATGCCCAGAACCTGGAGAAGGATCACAGGTCAGCAGGAGAGCACCTCGAGAGCAGAATGGAATTCCAACCACTCCAGCCAGTAAGTCACCTTCATCGGGGGCCCAGCATAAATGCCTCTATGCAACGCATGTAGCATGAGGAATAAACAAGAGGAGTTGGAGGTGTGCACATGCCTGCAGGGCTATGATCTCATTAGCACCACAGAGGCGTGGTGAGATGGCTTCTATGACTGGAGCATTGGAATGGAAGGATACTGGCTCTTTAGGAAGGACAAGAAGGGGAGACAAGGAGGGGGTGTTGCTCTCTATGCCAACAACCAGCTGGAGTACATGGAGCTCCCTCAGGGGATGGATGAAGAACTGACAAAGAGTTTATGGATCAGGATTAAAGGGAGGGCAGGAACAGGTGACATTATAGTGGGGGTCTGCTACAAACCACCAGACCAGGAAGACAGAGTGGTTGAGGCCCTCTAAAAACAGACAGGAGCAGCCTCATGTTCACAAGCCCTGGTCCTCATGGGGGACTTCAACCACCCCGATATTTGTTGGAGGGACAACATGGCAGAGTATAAGCAAACCAGGAGGTTCTGGGAATGAGTTGATGATAATTTCCTTCTCCAGGTGATAGAGCAGCCAAAGAGGAGGGGTTCCATGACGGAGATTGATCTCAGCAACAAGGAGGGATTGGTGCAGAATGCAAAGCGCAAGGGCAGCCTTGGCTACAATGACCATGAAACGGTTGAGTTAGGGCAGCAAGGAGGATGCACAGCAAGCTCACTACCCTGGACATCAGGAGAGCAGACTTAGACCTCTTTGGCGATCTGCTTGGTAACCATGGGATGAAACCCTGGAGGGAAGAAGGGCCCAAGAAAGTTGGTTAATATTCAAAGATCTTTTCTAAGGTCAGGAGCAATGTATCCCAACAAAGATGAACTCAGTCAAAAATGCCAGGAAGCCTGCATGGAGCTCCTGGAAAAACTCAAACAAAAAAAAAAAAAAAAGAAGCCTACTAGAGGTGGAAGCAAGGACAGGCAGTCTGGGAGGATTACAAAGAAATAGTCCAATCAGCCAAGGATCAGGTTAGGAAAGCTAAAGCACTGATAGAATTAAATCTGACCAGGGACATCAAGGGCAACACAAAAAGCTTCTGTAAGTACATCAGTGGTAAAAGTAAGACTAGGGAAAATATTGGCCCTCTCCACAAGGACACCTGACAGCTGGTCACCTGGTACTTGGAGAAGGCTGAAGTACTCAGCAACAATTTTGCCTCAGTCTGCACTGACAAGTGCTCAAGCCACACCGCCCAAGTCGCAGAAGGAAAAGGCAGGGACTGGGAGAATGAAGATTCTCCCACTGTAGTAGACCAGGTTCGAGACCATCTAAGGAACCTGAAGGTATACAAGTCCATGATACCTGGTCTAGTGGAAGGTGTCCCTGCCCATAGCAGGGGGTTGAAACTAGATAATCTTTAAGGTCCCTTCCAACCCAAACCATTGTATGATTCTATGATTCTATATACAATAATAAACTATAAATACTTTTTTTTTTTTCCCTCCACTTCTGCAGTACGTGGACTATGAAATAAGCAGCAGATACATTATACATGATCTGGGTTCTGACACTCTCTGGGTGAATGGCACCAGGTGGCTCTAAGGGGCATATACTTTATTATATCTAGCCATTTAAATTGAAGGAGACGGTTGAGCACAAAGAGGAGACTTTTACATTACACTTATCAGTTCCCTTCAGATTTATTTCTGACATTTAAAGCCTAAATTTCAATCAATTTGAAATCTCATAAAAGATGAACCTGTTGATTCTCAGGAACAGGAGAGTACATGCTCCTAATGTCAAAATTAGCTGATACAATTTTTCACACTTGGCTTGTTAAATTTCTGTGGGACTCAGAAATAACATAATCTATGATTGTAAGGTACTATATACCTGAAGAAAATAGAAATAGATCATTAATTTAGGAATTAAATAACATTTGTATTTGTACTTCTTGAATTAACGACTGTAGTGTATTGAATAATATACAGACTATCAGGTTGCAGATAATGAGAGATGTTTTCTAATCATATTGGACACTTATTTATGCATTCAATCATCAGATTTTAAAGAGCAACTCTTGGACACTGAGTATAATTTGGTATTTGAAAAAACTATTCAAAACTCTTATTATGTCAGTGATCTACATAAAAAGTCATTATCATGAAAAAATGCTTCAAAAAGACAGGTGTTTAACAGAAAACATTTAAAGCAAGTCCAGAGTTCTCAGCTGTTAAAAGGTAAATCAGATTAGTTGCTCCATTAAAGTTTGTAACTGAAAAGAAAACTGGCAGGATGTATTGTTGCAATTACAGATGAATAATAGCTATTCAGCAGCCAGAAACAATGTGGTCCTATATATCTTGATCATAAATATGGATGTACTTATAATGACCTATTCTCAAATGAATACTTAAACCCCTTCCATCACAGTTTGTTTAGCTGCACATAAAAGACTGGCACATGGCACAAAGACATCGTACCGTTGTAAAATATGTAACACTGCAACCTCTAGGAAGCCATCATCACTTTAATTGCATATTTAGGAAAACATTTTTCAAAGGGCCATTTTTTGCATTGTTTCAGCACAACTCTGACAAACTCTAGAGCCATACAGTTCATCCTGCAAGTGTTGCCAGCAAGGTTAGCCGAGTGTTTTATGCTTCCTGGACAACACCATGCTAAGTTCCTGCTGTGAGGAAGGAGGGAGGCCCTACTGAGAAGTGCTGAGTGTTCTCTCCTCCCAGTAAATTGCAGTCCCCATGGAAGCAAAAGGACCAGATCTGCTATCCCTGATGTGAATGGAAGGGGATTAGGAACACAACATGCAGCTGGCAATTGAGAGCACAAACTGATATTACCAACAGCCATTTATCCGCTGTTAACTTCTGACTGCCTGTTCAGCCCTGCAAGCGTAGTGTGAATTGGCTAATCTCCCTTGAATGGAGCCATGCTGGAGATGCACCAAAGAAGAATCTGTCTTCCTGGGCACCAAGAAATATTTCTCCAGCCACATCCATGTGGAATACTCTAACTGGAAGTGTTATTCCTTTCTTATATTAAAACTACATAAAAAATTTTAACTTTCTCGGATGTCTGCAAAATTGTCTGCTGTAACCAGTTGTCAAGTCCTCACAGGGCACAGGCTTTTCATTAGTTTTATTATTAGTCTGACACTGTCCATTGTTAAATAGGTTCCAGTATGCTACTGAGCCCAGCTCATGGCTCCGGCCACATGGGATATGACAAATCCTTCATGGGAGAATTTCAAAGCTTTTTTCTAAACACAGCTTCTACTTTCTTTGCACCCTTCAAGCTGTCTCATGTGCAAGCCTGGTTGGTATCACACAGCATTTCAAACTGAGCTTTATGAGTCATGGAAATGTGTGCCTGGTTTTCTGGGAAAGCCACGAATGGGTAGGACTTCAACCTCTGCACAGACATTTGGCTGACTGCATGTCCTGGCATATCTGGGGTTACCTGGCGTTCCAGACCACGGTTGTCTTACATGGTAGCTAACATCAGTTGCCTAATTTTCACTGTCTCATGTCCAAGGTTTGGAAGCACTGAGCCAAAGGTTGTTCTTTCTTTTCAAAGGTAGAGTGAGTTTAGAGTTCACAGAGAGAAGAGTTTCAGAAAAGCTCAGTTTACAAGGTGAGTTATGCTCAGCATTTCTGGAAAATCAACCCTCTGACAAAAGCAGACAGCCCAAGACAAGGTGCACTGTCCCTTCTCAGCCAGCATTTCTAGCTCCATGACTGTGCTTTCACATAAGTAACATGGAATAAACCTGAGCCTTACCTCGACGAAAAAACAACACTCAGCCAACACAAACAAGTAAATAAAGTGCAGCAGTGACCAACTTTTCATGAGCAGGACTCAGTGTACCTGGAAACATATTCTAGAGCAGTGGGTGCTGGTGTGAGTTGATTCTAGGGCTTTGTGGCTCATAAAGCTATTTAAGGCACCATTGTAATTACAAGGCAGAGAAGCTGCTGAAGCAACCAACACAAATATATCATTGTCCACAAAATTAATTCCACATCGCTTTAATGAAGAGCAGGTTTTCCCTCTCAATTACTACATGATAATAATGACTCCCTGTGGCCCTGTCCACCAAATGACAGGGAGATAGCACTTTAAATGGAAAAAAGCAGCAGGTTTCCATAATGCTTAACAGCCTGATCTGCCTCATTGCTATCAACCCCATGGTCTGGAAACACCAGAAGGATCAGATATCACTTATGCATACTTATGCACTTTAAATATCCTTATTCCTTAGGAATAGATTGTATCAGTCAGGCATGGTCTTGGCCAACCAGCTGGGCACAAACACATCTTTAACAATGGGCTTGAATTACTGACTTTCTAACTAGGCTTATATATCAAGAAATATCTTCTCCCTGACTCATTGTTGCCTTTTTTGGTACTGCAGGGGCATGTGTGTGCATAGAGCAGCTTCTCTCTTCGTTCGTGCTTGGCATTTGAGCAGGATTAACAAAAGGAAGGGGAGATCCATCACCACTGAGATAGAAGTTAACAGACAGAAAGTTCCAAGTACAATCTTGTACTTATTTTTCTCTTTCTGTCTCTTAACTGTTGAAAACTAATGCTCAATGGTTCCGCAATGTTTTTTTACTTCAGTAAGAAAGGTCTTCAAAAGATACGCAAATATATTTCTGCAGGAGATGAGAAAAACCAGCAGAACTACTAATTCTGAACTTCTTGAGGCTGAGCAAGGTTTTTCAAAATTTAGAAGTTCAGGTATTTTTCATCAATTGTACTAAATTTCAAGGTTAAAAATGTGCCTTTCGCCCCTTAACATTTTCTTCTTTTTTTTTAATTAATGTCTCTAACAAGTGTGGTTTTTTCCTCATGCCATCAGTAAACAATCAAAAGTAATTCTGCCTAACTAAAAGAAACCTAAAAGTTCTGTAAGTTAAAACACTGCCAAGCCAGTGGCAAAAATTCCACTGGCAAGTTGTTATGGTTTTAGAGACTTGCACTAGATAGATGGGTATCGTTTTTGAACCACCACATCCAGAAGAGTACAATTGTCTTATAAGAATGTGTATCTTGTTAGCTGATGTCTGACCCTCAGACAAATGCAAGAAATATGTATATAGAGGACTGGAAATCATAGTTCTCTACACATTGTAATGAGAAGATCTGTGCCTTCCAAACTGAGATATGCATGTGGCAGTTAAATCTGGTGTCTTCTGAGATGTAAATCATAGCATTACAGGAAATCCTCATTGCCAGACTCTTACAAGCTAGAAATCTCAGCTAATACTGCAACTGATGACTTTGGGGACATACTGTTCCACTTGCTGAAGGGAATCTGCATGCAAATAATATAACTCTGCCCCAGAGGGCATAGAAATTTATTTTACCCCTTCCAGATATCAAAGAAGGAACCAGCATGATCCTCACTGCACCAATAAGCTGAATGTGAAGCTATGGAGGTCAATTGCCTCAGTGAGACACTGAATAAGCAGATGTTTGCAGTCAGAGTAGTTCTATTTTTTTTTTCTCTCACAGTGAATATGAGGTAGCAGAGACACCACAAAAAAGATAGCAAGATCATTCCTAAATGAGCAGTAACAGATGCAAAGAGCCCCAGGACATGCTGAGATCATCCCACCAGAACATTTTATACTACAGAAATATCAGAGTTTTAGAAATTATGCAGCTGTTAATGGCAGGCATAAGGGGCGATATCAACAGACAGAGACCGCTCACCAGCAAATATAAGAGCAGCCGCCCGTCACCTCCTTCCCACCTAGCAGCACCTTATTAAGCAGTTAAGCCTGTCATCTCACCGCCACTCTCTACCAGTGCAACTGCAGCACCCAGCACTGATAGACCAGCCGCTTCAGCAACTGCTCTATGGAGAAACACGGGCTTAGCCAGCACTAAAACGATCTGCCAGCATGATCTTCAAAAATTTCACTCCACCTGGGTGCCAAAAAGTGAAAAACCATACTCAGGCATTTTACCAGAACAGTTTATTTTGTTCTGATGAATAACTTAAATGCGGTCAAAGCAGAAATCTTTTGATGGCATAAGACTCTACTGAAGACAACACCTGTGTGGGGACCCACCTACAACCCACTCCGGGTGGCTGGTATCCCCTTCTGAAAGACATGATATGAGGGTGATAGGAGTCTTAGGCACAGCCTAAGTCTTACAAAAATTGGGGGAATGATATCAACTATGAGTTTTGCCTCTCCACTAAAATGAATCACGTTTATTTTCTGTTCTATATTCATCCATACAGCTTGGTTTAACTCCATGGAGCCACTCTGTGTCAGGAGAGAAGATTAATTGCTGAGGTCCCTTGCCTTCATTTGGAAAGCTCAACTCATATTCAGTGCAATGATGTGACTTCAGCACAGGTATCACAAACATTTTGACTCCAGGAACTCAACAATCTGGTAAGCCATCAACGTATTATTGTCATGTGTCAGAGGAAATAAAAATTATAGAAGAAGATACAAATGAGATGGTATAAGGTATCTTAAATGTAACCAGATGGATTACAAAATATTATTGGAGAGGAAAACACTATTCACTAAAAGATAGATCAAATTCAAAGGTATTCTCAAAGCATCTTACTTCAAAGAAGGTTTGAAGGTTCAAATTGGGTGCATTAGCACCCAAGACACTTGAAAACCGAACTCCTCATTCACTCTGGTATTTGAAAAATATCACTCTAAAGATATTAGTAGAGCTGTTGCAAAGCTGCTTTTGTGCAACTAGAAGCTATAACCAACACCTCAAGAGTAACGGAAAGAACAAAACAAACAAACAAACAAACAAACAAACAAAAAGACAAAATGTAGTACCTAATCAGAAAATGGCTACTTCATAACTACAGTACCTTGTGCTTCATTTAAAGAGCTGACACCCTGAGAAGATGCATTAGGAAAAAGCTCTTATTAGAACTGCTTGCTGAAAGAGTTAGTTGCTTTGAAGCTTCATCTCAGAACTAACCTGGGGGCTTCTTTGTGTTACAGAGAGTCTGTGGATTGTGTTGTCTTGTTTTGAGTCCAAAACTAACTCAAAAAACCAGGGAACAGGGGTGCATCGAGTGTTCAACATCATAACATCAGAGTACCCGACCACACCAATAAGAGGAACCTCATCACACCCCTCTGAGCTGTACAGTAGAGATACTTGCATGTTTAAACTTAAGCATGTGTGTAAGTGTTTGTAGGACTGAGGCCAAAGGTTGCAACAGCGGCCAAGGGAATACCTGCCCAACCTCTTCAAGGCAAGGATATTTTGTTTGTAAAAGGATATTTTAACCTTCAGAGGCCATGGACTACGTAGTGGTAATATGACCTTTAACTTCTCCAGATTAAATGTTTATACAGGTGTTCTCATTTCCTGAAAGAGGAGCAGAGGTTTAAATATTATACAAACACTATTAATTTAAATATTTTTCCCAGTTGCTGTTTCATGCCATTGAAAATAAATATATTTATCATTTTTACTCAAATCCACACATGTAGCATTAGATTTTGAAAATGCCTATGGTCATCTGGTAGGAGTTATCGGAGGACATGTATAGGAAAGCACCTTATTTGCTGTCTAGCTTGAATACTGAAGATTATAAAAATGAGACATTTCACAGAAAAAAGCTCTGAAATTTCCCCTGAGTGTTATGAGGTAATCCTAGCGCTGCAGTGGCTGCAGAGCGAGTGGAAGAAGACCAGAGGTTCTTCTGGGATTCCTGTGGTTCCTGTCAGTTCTGAGACTGACACTAAGGGGGTTTCCTTGTCCCAGTTTGGTGGCAATGTTAACAATCTGAAGCAGAAACACCAGCTTTCCATGAGAAATGTCTAGGCTTCAAAATCTCTCAGTTTCTCCCTCTCTGCCTCCTTGGAGCTGATCAAACCACTGTATTCCACATCTCTTGGCAATGATCTGCTTTTCATCTATCTCAGGACAACTCAGTGTCCCAGCCAAGACTCTCCCTCTGGATTGTCACCACCATGGAGCTCTGCACGAGGTTTTGCTGAGTGAGTGTTGTTGCATTTACTTTTCCTGTGGATCCATTTAGGTCAAGTCTGAAAAGCACATAGACATAAAAGCTCTGAAAAACACTGCACGTGAATGATTTCACATTCTCCCATGTGCTCTGAGCCAATTAATTAGTGAGATGCGATTCTGGCTACCACCTCACCAACTTCGGACCGTGCCTCAGACCCTCAGATAGGTGATTTGAAACAGATGCTTAGAAAAGCACTGTGTGAATCATAGAAGTGCTTTTTTAGCGAGGTTGAAAGTTAAAGTGAGCAATCAGGTTGTGTTGAAAACACAGACAAACTCATTACTGTGCTTTTCTCTGTTGATAAGTGAGAAATAAGAGTCCTCCATAAATTGCACTGTGGGAAATTCCTTCCATTTAATTTGCAATCTGGGTCAATTTCTGGACTGTCTTCCCATATTAGCCTGGAAATATGAAACTTCTGAGTAAGACTTGTGACCCACACACGTGACGCTGAAGTGTTTGCCTCCCCTCCAAAAGCACACAACCAGAGATGGTGCAGAGGCTGTTAAACCATGTGGAGGCTAAAAATGCCACACACAAGACCAAGACATGGGCCTGTTGGGGGGAACAAGTCACTCTTGATATGGAGTAGAGATTTCAGCTTCTACACCTGCTAACAACCAGGTTAGTGCCAAGCAAGAGCTGGAAGGTGGCTGGACACAAAGCCTTCCATATCACTTGATCTCTGATGGGATCCTGGATGATTTGAAGAGGTGCGGTTTTCCTCAGCTCTGTGGGGCTCAGGTGACATGCAGAAAATATTGGGGCAGCATTTCTCAGTCAAAAAAACCATCCCTGAGGAAAAACCATGGGGTACTCTGTGTGCTAAAGAGCAGTCATGTAGATATTATATCAAACCTCGTGAGACATACATCTTCGGAACAGCAGCTGGGTTTCTAATTAACAGCTTTTGCCTCTAAGTTACTCAGAGTATTCCAAATGCCACATACAACAATGGTGTTTGCAGCAGGTTTTGTATGCATTAAATACCTATTTACTAGGAAATTACATGGCATTCTCTGAGGATGTCTGAAAATGGTAGCAGATACTGAACTGAAATTTCCATTTTAAATTTTAGACAGAGAGTGGCTTTGCTTGATGCCATGCCCCAAGGGGAGGAATTTGAAATATTCTACTATAAAAACACATACATATATATATGTATTAATATATGTATATATCAACAGAACTTGTAAGACAAAGAGACAGTGCTCTCATAATTTTACAGAAGAGCAAGCCCTGGATGGACACTGCAAATGTTTTAAAGCCAGAAGGGAAGTAAATAGCAGAAAAGTAAAAAATCTTTCTAGTATCATGGCAGTGAAACATGCTGAACTTACTGGAAGTTCAGAAGGAACATGGCATCCTAGTTCCTTATTTCCAGCTCCTTATAAAATGAGGTCAGCTGAGACCTCCTCTATGATAGCAACCAAGATTGTTGCAGGATGCCGTTTTGGTAGGTAATTTTTTTCTAGTGTTGTCCATTTGGTTAATAGAAAGATAATGCTGAAGTTTTCTCCAGGAGGCAGAAACATCTGCAGCTTTCTGATTTCATGATCATTTTTGTGGTGTGTTCTTTCTCTCAAAACAAGCTAAAGGCACTTGAGAAATTACTCAGACAGCTCTCCCTGCACTTTTTATTCAGGCAGAGTTGGAGCTTGTCATCAGGCTGTATGAAATGAAGGTCTCTTGCTGCTCATCCTGTCATGATGGACTTTTTATTTTCATGGCTTTCTAAAAGTTGCAGTGTCCTAACATTACTTTAATGCAGCTTTCTGAGGGCTGTTTACTCACTAACAGCATGAGCCAAGCCCCATGAAAATTGATGATTTTCACAGAGTAGGTGGTCAGTGTGTAAGTGCGTTCTGATATACAGCAGAGCATTAGAAATAATTTGAGACAGGTCACTTCAAATGAAAGATGTCTCTAACTCAAGACCACATCTGTGCAGAAAAATTGATGGGCAAATTCTGTTCTCCCTTAAAAAAAAACAGGCAGAAAAGGGAAAAGGGGATTTTGAATGAAATGTTTCAAGTTTACCTAACTATTCCTCAAGGTACAAAAGAGGTTATTTGCAGATGTATTCAGGGATGTAAAATCAGCCCTGACTGATCATATGGGGAAGCACTCTGCTCACAGATACTGCAACTGCGATGCTAATTCGAAATGTGACTGGTCATGGTGGACTTGTTCTCTTTCCTCTGTAGAGTGTTTTAGGTTGCTTTTTGAATTTGCTGTGTGAATTCCAGATGTATTTCATTATGCCCAGGATCTTGGAAATCTATTTATTTAGTGTCTTAGTAGATGTGTGATTTTCATGGGATGATTATAAACTCTGTTTTGAGACATGCTTTGTTTTTGTAGCTTGTTTCTGAAATCGTTAGAGCTGGATCTTGTGTGTGATCTCTTCTCCCTGGTATCCAGCGACAGGATACATGGGGATGGTTCAGAACTACACCAGGGGAGGTTCAGATTGGACATTAGGAAATATTTCTTTACTAAGAGGGTAGTCAAACACTGGAACAGGATTCCAAGAAAGGTGATCAATGCCCCAAGCCTGTCAGTGTTTAAGAGGCGTTGGAAAATGCCCTTACTATCATGTTTTAACTTAGTGAGGCATTTGGACTAGATGATTGTTGTAGGTCCCTTCCACCTGAAATAGTCTATTCTGTTCTATTCTATTCTATTTGGCTGGGAGTGTGAATAATCTTCTTCCACCTCTCCTATGTCTTTGTTTTTTAGAACCTTTAGTTTATGACTTCAGACCTCTTCTTAACAGATTTACACTATTTTTTTTTTGTATGCAGAATGACAGAGTCAGAGGTCTGCAAGCACAACAAGTTTTGCCAAAACAGAAGCCAAACCAAACCTTCCAGAAATACTAAAATCAGTAATGAAAGCTTCATTACATATACAAATTAAAAAACAGGATTAAAAATAAGGGAATAAAAGCAAGAAGCTGTGTTGCAGTATGAGTAGAGATTAAGGTGAAAGATAATCTTAGCAACCCTGGGAAATTAAATGAAACTTTGCCTCAGTTTTCAATATGATTGATGATAGGGACTATGATGACAAAGAATGACTAACCAGAGCACATGGATGGAAAAGGAAAGCATCATATCAAGGACAGATACTGACTTCAGACATCTTGATAAAGTCCAATGGGGTGTGGAGAGGGCAAAAAATCTCCATGGATAAACATAGGAAAATGTATGGGTCCAGCATCAAGGATATTTAAGAGATTCATAAAATCAAGGACAATGAAATATAAAGTGGAGAGTAGGAATGCCCTTGCCAACGTTCAAGAAATAAAAGAAATCCAGACTAAGCCACTATAGATTTGCTGCTCTGACTTCAACTCTGTGCTAGGCTGTTCTGGTTTAGGCCCAGCCAGCAACTCAGCACCACACAGCCACTTGTTCACTGTCCCCCAAGTGGAATGGGGAGGAGAAAATATAAAGAATGGCTTGTGGGTCAAGACAAGGACATGAAGAGATCACTCACCCATTACAGTCACAGGCACAAGAGTCTCAACTTGGAGGAAAAAAACCCAATTTCCTATGTTACCAATCAAATGAGAGTAGGATAATGAGAAATAAAACCACATCTTAAAAAAAAAAATCTTCCCCTCCATCCCTCCCTTCTTTCCAGGCTCAGCTTTGCTCCCCATTTCTCTACCTCCTCACTCTGAGCAGCGCAGGAGGACAGGGAATAGGGGTTATGGTCAGTTCATCACACATTGTGTCCGCTGCTCCTTTCTCTTCAGAGGGAGGACTCCTCACACTGCCCCTGCTCCAGCAAGGGTTCCCTCCCACTGGAGACAGTCCTCCATAAACTTCTCCAACATGAATCCTTTCCACAGGTTGCAGTTCTTCATGAACTGCTCCAGCGTGGGTCCCTTCCATGGGGTGCAGTCCTTCAGGAGCAGCCTGCTCCAGCATGGGCTTCCCAGAGTCAAGGACTCCTTAGGGTTCATCCCCCTGCTCTGGCATGGGATCTTTCCTGGGATCATGAGAGATCCTCATGTTCTGGTATGTCCTAAAAAACTATGAACCATCAAAACAACATGGCCTTTATAAAATGCAGTAGTCAGAGAAATGTGAAAGTTGAAGAAAAATGCAGTCATCTGCAAGTGATGAAGCATTACTATCAGGTTCAGACATCCCTTAATAGCATTGTATATGGCACTGGTGAGACCTTGAATGGAGTTCAGATTAACATAACTGTTTTCCAGAAAGATGGGTTCAAATTAGGGTGCTGTAGCATGTGGAGTGCCTTTCTGCTTTACCTTCATCAAATTCAGGTTTAGAAAAGATGTGGCAGTTCCTTGTAATAATATCACAGAGAATAAATTAAAAATTTGTTTAGGGTAAACATCAGTGGTGGCAGACTACCAAATGGTTATACACTGTCCATGAATACAATGGGGAAAGCAGTAGAAAAAGCTTTCTAGGACAGATACAAGGGTCTGAAACTGCATTCAAACAACCAAAATAAGAAGAGGAATTATTTCACTGATGATCCAGGGGGTTCTTCCCAGGTCCCATATTTTCAGCCAGAGTGCACATGGAAGATACAGAAGCTGTTCGATCTATTTTTAGATGAGTTTGACTGTGATCAGTCTAATACCAGTATGAACTATTCCTGAGAATACTTCAGCCTGCAAATTGCCCAACGAAGAGTGGTGAAACAGGACTCATTTAAGGAACACTACTAGACCCTTTTCCCCCTTTTATAACTTGAAATGACAATGATTCACTTTCTAGTCAGAAAGTTTTGGGTGATGATCCCATCCTGTTCAATACACGTATATATAAAATAATTATCAACACACTGATGTTATGCTGACTCTTTGCTTCAACTGCCTTTCTTCATCGAATTCCTAAATACCAGCATTTCCTGTTACTCTAATCACAGATACTCAGAGTTATCCCGCTGCCACAGAGTGATACCATTCTACATGAGAACAAGAGATTGTGGCAAGGATAATAACTTGCCTGAAATAGTAAAGCAAACCTATGCTGACCCCTGGATGTGAACTGAGGATAGACTGGTCTCTTGTGTGTTACTCCAGGCCATCAGCTGTAGGTCTAAGCATGGTAAAGCAAGTTTAAGAAGGGTAAAGAGCAGCTGATAGTTGGATCTCATCCAAGAGAGTTGTGTGTTCATATGCTTTCACTACCACAGATGCAGAATTTTCACTGCCCTGACTGTAAAAGGGAACATCAGTGGGAACTGAAGGGGTTCTGAGTCCTTGTACACCAGGCCTGGTAGGGCTTTGACATCTAACCTCCATAGCAGTCATGGCACAGATTGATCCTGGACTACAGAAGGAACCAAGGAAAATAAATATTGCCAAGTGCTACTCAGACAATGAGAAATTTAAGAGCAAATGAACCTGGTCTGGTGACAGCCAAGTAAAGCAGCCTGAGAAATATCCAGCAGGGATTGTACCACTTTCCCAAGACTGACTGTATGACTCAGAAACAGGGGACAAGAAACCACCCAACCATCACTCTTACACTGGCTCCTCCTGTGCTTTGGGAGATTTTACAAAAAGCAAGTAAGCAGTTCCTAGTTCAAAGTGCCATCCCGCTTGGACAGCCAGACCAGGATGTACAGATTTCCTACACGCACACCTGGATGCAGGCAAGGGGCAATTTTTCTGCTTAAACTCCCCCAAAATGTGAGCTATCACTGATGTCTACCACCCTACTCGCTACCTCTGCACCCATTTGGGCATGGCCATCACCAGACTCATGTCACAGTCCCTCTCCTGTGGGGTGACCCCAGCCCTTCAGAACCCCCAGTGTTTTCTGGTAGACCCATCACAGGACATCTTCATGCCAGAATACTCCTCTTCAGCTTCACTTTTGTGACCCAGGGCCACCCTCGGTCACTGAGAAGATCCCCAGGAACTGTAGAGCCCACACTGTTCGTGTTACCACTGCTGAACACAGCCATAGCTAGTTCCACAAGACCCTTCTGCAAACTGCTCCTGGGTAGCCCTGCCTGCCTCCTTCATCGCCTCACACCCAGCATTACCACCCTCCTCCCGACCCTTTCAGAGTCACTGCCATCTGCCTTGACACATGGGATTCCTTGCCCTCAACTACCAACAGCTCGTCATTATCACTGCCAAAGAATCATGCAATTGCCTTTTTTTCCTTTTTTTTCCCCTCCACCTTTGTCATTTTAAACTAGGAGCACTTCATGCCTGTAGTTGGCAGGGACGAAGGGGAGGCAGCAGGGCAGGAAGGGGACAGGGTCGGGGAACATCTGTTTCACATTTAACCTGGAACCAAACTTTTTCATCATGTTTCTATAGCGCTGCTTGTATATTGATTCAATTACTAGGCTGTGCTAGTGCAAGAGATTTATATTAAAGCCTCGTACAAAGCTATTGTGTTTTGTCACACAACAGTCCTGAATCAATTACAAACGTGCTCAACATGATCCCTCTCAGTGGTAAGAGAGGGAGAAAAGCTGGCGGAGAAGCTCTCTGACCAAGATGCTGTCTAGGCATTAGCTGATCTCCAGGGCACACCTAGCTGGTACTAGCTAGGAGAACGGTCTGCCCCCGGCAAGTCACCCTCACTATCCCCTCGGTGCTGCCGTTTTCAGTTCTGCCTCATTAAATTTTTGCACTGGGTGGAGAAATAGGGCCAGACACACATGCATAAAAGCCCAGGCTTGGCCTCAGCATTTGCCCTAGGGATAAAGGCCCCTTGGATGCGGAAAACAACAGCAGTGCCGTCCCTGGGCTTGTTTGACTTTACCCTGCACCCAACAGCAGGCAGATGCTGGCCAGTGCAATCACATCACGAAAATGGGAAAAGACACCTGGGACTGGGTGGTTCTAAGGCAGGAGAGGGGCAAAAGAAACAGGGTCTGCAGCCCTCCAAGTCCCTTTACCCCTAATAAACCAGCTTCCAAGTAGGGAAGTAAAACAACAATTGCTCTTTGGAGAAGGTGTCCATTATAGAAAGGTAATTTGCTGCTTACACCAGAGGCCAGTTCCTGGCTTGGCCACTGAACTGCCACTTAATCACTGCCAAAACTTTGTAAATCAGATATTTCAAATATGGCTGATAATTTTGCATACTGACAGAATTTCTGGCCCCTCAACACAAGCTTTCTGTAGAAAAACACCAGAACTGGAGATATCTTGAATTACAGAGCTTTTATAAGCCTGTAAACCTACCAATTTGTTCTTCAAAGCACCTAGGAAACCCTATAGTACCTTCTAATTGCAATTGTTTATATATATAAAGTAGCAGTCATTAAATTTATCACCAGATACCTTCCAAACTGGTTAGAAAACCCTGCACAAAAACAACAAGGAGCCACAAAGCACGTTGCTGTAGCTGTGTCAGATGACCAGATGCTCCTTACTTACCCACATGGTTCCTACTTATTTTTCCGCACAAACAGCATTTGCGGCTTCTTAATACCTATCTTTCCAAATCTTCCTGATGGGACTGTAACCACAAACCAGTTCCTCTCCCACAGGCCATGTGTGCCCAGTTCCCAGGTATATGCAGCTACCTGGGCAGGTAGCATCCCCTTCCATGCAGGCTGCAGGGCAGAACTGGGGCTAAGATTGTGAGGTCTCTTGCAACAGAAGCTGCTCTGAACTTCGTGTTTCATAAGTAAGCACATCCTGAGAGGATCCTTGTGGTAGTCATGTACGTTAATAGTAATATTAACAATACTATACCTGACCAAAGCAAACTTTTCAGATGAGTTCAAATGGTCTGTTTAACAGTCACCTTCTTTTTTGTGTTCAATAGAGATCCTGAAAGACAAGAGCAAAGTCAGGGTTATCAAGCTAAAATTGCCTTTTGTCAGACTGATTCACCTTGCCAATTCCTCCTACCTCAGTTTACCTGTTCCTGCAGTAAAGATAATGTCCATCAGAGAACAGAGGAAAGCTCCTATCACACAAGCCGGTGGTGTGAAACAGATACCTGTGTACTTAACCCACATGACTCATAACTCCTCAGTGGAACTTTCTCCTGTTGATAAAAGCTGACAGGACCCTGTACCTTTGGGAAAGGTTAGAAATATCTGAACAGATGGAGCCCTTTGTGCCCAGAGATTCTGAGCTAAAACTAGCAGGGATCTTTCAAAGCCAGACCATAACTAGCCGTGATTAGGGCTCTTACAATGAGCTTTAGCTAATTTTGAGCTTTTTGGAGACCCTTTTATACCAGCAACATGCAAAGAATGGCAGCAGCTGCTTGCCACCCTCTGCACGCTGCAAGACAGACGGATGCAAGCCAGCTGCAGCCCAGAAGCCCTATAGCCATATTATCTTAATGCTGGCTCCAAGTTATTATACCTTATTTCGCAGCAGGGCTTTATTGCTTCAGGTTGATCATCCTGTTAATGTGGCTGCCCAGCTTCCTGCTCTGTCCCCAGCTGGCAGAGAGCATGGGCAAAACAGTAATTCTGCAGAGTGTGTTGGCACGAATGGGTGTACCCCTGAGGTCCCCACTAGCAGGGTTGTCCCCATGGCAGACCTGAGGTCCAAGGGCAGCTTTTAGCTTCAGCTGCTCTATGCACTAGTATTAAACAAGTAACACTGGCAAACTTCCTGCTGGCAAACACCCTGACGTATCTTGTGCAGCTGCCAGAGGAGCTTGCACCACTGGCAGACTTAAATATGGACTTCAGTTCACAGAGCTGAATTTAGTTCTGGTACATCTGCCCCTCTGAGCACAGCGAAACACCAGCAGATAATGGTTATCCTCCAGAAGGATTTCTGTCTTCATCCATGACACAAATGGAGCAGTACAGCCCTCCTTGAAGGTGAGTTTCTTGTCATCAAATTTGCAGGGTGTTCTCATTACTGAGAAATGAAAATTTCTTCCAAATACAGGCAAATGGCAGGCTGAGAGAATTGGACTTGTTCTGCCTGGAGAAGAGAAGGCTCTGGGGAGACCTTATTGCAGCCTTCCAGTACCTGAAGGGGGCCTACAAGGAAGCTGGGGGGGGGCTTTTTACAAGGGCCTGTAGTGACAGGACAAGGGGTAATGGGTTTAAATTGAAAGCGGGGAGATTTAGATTGGATATTAGGAAGA
This sequence comes from Rhynochetos jubatus, assembly GCA_027574665.1. Lineage (NCBI taxonomy): Eukaryota > Metazoa > Chordata > Aves > Eurypygiformes > Rhynochetidae > Rhynochetos > Rhynochetos jubatus. The sequence continues at coordinate 14,048,090 of CM050648.1, read as the reverse complement.
AATTCTTCCTGGAGAGGGTGGTGAGGCACAGGGACAGGCTGCCCAGAGAAGCTGTGGGTGCCCCATCCCTGGCTGTCTTCAAGGCCAGGCTGGATGAGGCTTTGAGCAACCTGGTCTAGTGGAGGGTGTCCCTGCCCATGGCAGGGAGGTTGGAACTCAACGGTCTTTAAGGTCCCTTCAACCCAAACCATTCTACGATTCTATGAAGTATGGCCCACTGTCAAGCACCCCCATCTGGCCTGCTGTGGTAGGAGTGTGAAAGGCAGCAACAGCAGAAATAGGACTTCTGAGTTCAGGATTTCTACAAACAGTTCTGAAGCTCCTCAAAGAAACCATGCCGGTATTTAGCCCAGTTCTATAACGTGGGTTTAGCTTTCACTACTTTCTATACATCTGTTTAAAATAAAGAGCCTTTGTAAGAAAACCTTATGTCATAAATTGACATCATGACTCCATGGAAACCACCACTTTTCAAGTAAAATAATTTAAAAAGATTATACCCCTAGAAAAAGATGAGAGAAATATGATCAGGGAAATCTGTTTTGATAATTGCTGCTTGATTAACCTCAGTTGCAAGGTATCAACACTCCAGCAATTTATAGTTTGGTGTTGATGCCTGATTAGTGTTGGTCATTTTCTTTTCTGCATGAGCCAACTGGTTCTCCTGTAGAAGAAATGTGAATTTATTAATTAATTATCTTATATTTCCTTTGTGTCAAAATAATATTTTGCAATGGACACTTTAAACTAAATAGAGCTGGTGGAAGAAATCTCTCAATTCTTGAGAACAGACAGCAGCAGCTTTCTTACAACTGCATAGTCCTGTGAAAATATGTGTCACAGTCTGCTATAAAGAAAAACAAGTTTTAAGAATTATTAGGAAAAAGCAAACCAGAGACCATCACTCTGACACTCTGTGTGTCCCTGCATCTGTGTCCTGAATGTTGTGTCATGTGGTCTCCTGACATCCCCAGCCACAGAAGGATATAATAGACTGGAAAAGGCTCAGAAAAGAATAACAAAAGTTAATTAAAGGCATTCAAGCTGCACAGGACAACTTCTGTTCAAGCAGTGCCTAAGAGAGGTTACAGGCTTTATCCTGGAAAAAGCCAGAATCTGGAACAAGGTTCAGACCAAACGAATGTCATGGTTTAGGCCCAGCCAGCAGCTCAGGACTGTGCAGCCGCTTGCTCACTCCTTCCCCCAATGGGATGGAGGGAAGTAAATATAAAAATTGGCATGCGCATGGAGACAAAGACAGGGAGGGATCAGTCACCCATTATGGTCACAGCCCAAATGGACTTGACTTGGGGGAAAAAAAAAATTAATTTGTTACCAATCAAATCAAAGTAGGATAATGAAAGATAAATCCAGATCTTAAAGCATACCTTCCTCCCATCCCTCCCTTCTTCCTGGGCTCAACTTCACTTCTGCTTTTTTTTACCTCTTCCCCCTTAATGGCACAGGGGATGAGGAATGGGAGTTATGGTCAGTTTGTCACATGTTGTCTCTGCCGCTACTTCCTCCTCAGAGGAGGACTCCTCATGATCTGCCCCTGCTCCAGCATGGGGTCCCTCCCACAGGAGACCATCCTCCATGAACTTCTCCAACGGGCGTCCTTCCCACGGGCTGCAGTTCTTCACTAACTGCTCTGGCTTGAGGTCCTCTCTGGACTTCATGCAAGTCTCTGCTCCCCTGTGACCCTCCATGGTTGCAGGGGCACAGTTTTCCTTTGTCTTCCCCTCTGAAATAAATTATTCAGAGAGGGACTGGCTCACTCAGCCTTGGCCAGAGGCAGGTCCAACTTGGAGCCAGGGAAGCTTCTAGCAGCTTCTCACAGGAACCATGCCTGTACCCCTTCCGTCCCTACCAAAATCCCGCCACACAAACACAATACAATGAGCAGCACTTTTCGTCACAACAGAAGCTGTTTTCCAAAATCCTGCAGTGCTCTTCAGCTGGCTGTGCACTTTCATGTCACATGCCAGGGCATGCAGAACAACACCTCATTGATACCCCATAGCATGTTTCTAGCAATCTGCAGCACAGCTATAATGGAAACTTCACACAGGCTTCTATGAGAAGCTGATAGAAGCTTCCCCTGTGTCTGATTGATAGAGCCAATGCCAGTCAACTCCAAGATAGACCTGCCACTGGCCAAAGCTGAGCCCATCAGCAATAGTGGTAGCACCTCTGGGATAACAGTTGAAGAGGAAAAAAAAAAAAAAGAAAAAGAGCATTTGCAGCAGAGAGAGAGAGCGCAAGATATGAGAGAAACAACTCTGCAGACCTCAAGGTCAGTGGAGAAGGAGGGGGAGGAGGTGTTCAAGGCACCAGAGCAGAGATTCCCCAGCAGCCCGTGGTGCAGACCATGGTGAGGTCAGCTGTGCCCAGCCGTTATGGAGGGTCACGGGAGAGCAAAGACCCCCTGAAGCCTGGGGAGGACCCCACACCAGAGCAGGGGGATGAACCCGAAGGAGGCTGTGACCCTGCGGGAAGCCCACGCTGGAGCAGACTCCTGGCAGGAGCTGTGGCCCTGTCGATAGAGGAGCCCAGGCTGGAGCAGATTTGCTGGCAGGACTTGTGACCCCACAGGGGACCCATGTTTGGAGCAGGCCGCTCCTGAAGGATGGTACCCTGTGGGGGGACCCATGCTGGAGCAGTTGGTGAAGAACTGCAGCCCATGCAAAGGACTCATATTGGAGAAGTTCATGGAGGTCTGTCTCCCGTAGGAGGTACCCATGCTGAAGCAGGGGCAGAGTGTGAGGATCCTCCCCTGAGGAGGAAGGAGCAGCAAGAGACAGCATGTGATAAACTAACCATAACCTTCATCCCACATCCCTCTGTGCTGCCTGCAGGTAGGAGGTAGAGAAATCATGAGCAAAGCTGAGCCCAGGAAGAAGGGAGGGGTGGGTGGAAGGTATTTGGGTTTAGTTCTGATTTTATTCATTGTAAAGTAAACTGATTTTCCTTAGTCGAGTCTGTTTTGCCCATGACGGTAACCTCTGAGTGATCCCTCCCCCTCTTTATCTTTACTCATGGGCCTTTCCTTGTATTTTCTCTCCCCTGTCCAGCTGAGAAGGGGGAGTGATAGAGCGGCTTTGATGGGCACCTGGCCTCCAGTCAGGGTCAACCCACAACAACAATAAACCAGTTCCACACAGATTCTGGGGTGATTTTGCCAGTTGTGTATCATGGGGATTGTAGAAATTAAGAGTATATAATCCCCCAAAAATTTGACAACACCATCCCACATTGGTATAATCCAAATGTGATCCTTTCATCCAGAACTTCTACTAGCAAAGAAGAGCCTAATTATAGCTCCTTATCCACTTTATGTTTGGCATTTCCTTACAAAACAGCTTCTTTGATAGCTTAAAAAAATGTCAGAGAAGTTAAAGAGTGCCCTGACTATAGGAGACTCCACAGCAATCCTGAAAAACATGCTGCAAACTTAAGAGTCAAATGTCTGACAGAGCCCAGACAGCCCATCAGGAAGCACTGGCCGGTTTCAGAAGCCAACACTGGAGAGGGAAAGGTCACAGTCACCACTCAGGCAGCCACCACCTTATCCCTCAGCATTCAGGTACTCTTTTGCACTTGGGTCAGACACAGGGAAAAGGGAGAGGGAAAATACTATCTGTGTTGCAAAACTGAACTCATGTCTTCAAGGTTTGTCAGGGTGCTTTCGCCAATAGGTCACCACACCCTCCCCACATGAAAGAGCAGCACGGAAACCAGTGCCAACAACTTTTGGCCCCGGGCTGACGTAACGTTTTGCTCTTTCTCTGATGTGATGTGAATAAGCAGAGAGGTGTTGAATTGAAGTGCCTCGGACACTGCAGCTTAAAACATAACAAGGTCCCCTTTTCTGTGTGTTACGATACACTCTGACATATGGTACTGAATGTACTTGATTATTGCCTAAATTCTGTTAATTTCTGGGAATCAGTAAGGAAGCAGACTTCCAGCTAAGATCCTTATCCTTACATACCCCCTAGAGCCAGCCGCTTCAGTAACATTTTTCAGCAACACAGTAATGAAGGAGCTCCTTGTATGAGCCACCAGACTACCCTTACTATTCTCCCTCACCTCTCACTTGCCTCCAATAAAATCCCTACCTGGGGAGAGAGAAAAGAAAAGGAAAAAAGAGAAAGCCAAGAGGTGAATAGCTTTCCTAGGCTGAATCCCACTTATTCTGCCTGCTATGGTCTGGAGCAGACGACCCCAAGCTGTGCTCTGCTGGTTACTTCATAGCTGTGCAGTGGAGGTACAGATACAGGCAAAGACCACCCTCAAGGCATCGACATCGTCTTGGAATACTGGTGTGGGCCACCTTAACCAGGTCTCGCAGGTCTCTGTGTAACGCTGATGAGCTAATGCTGGGCTGGGCTGGCAATCTGCCCTACATCCAGGTGTCTGTGGCTATCGCCTAACCAGCTGCATGAGCTGATGCTCAAGATAGCTCTGGAGACCATACCTACAGGTGCATTGTTGCTTCAGCAGAGGAGTTGGGTCTGGGCAGTGGCCTCCAGGATCAACTTCTGCTATGAGACGCCATCTCAGCTCTCTTTATCTCTTTGTGTTTTGTCTTGTGCCTAAACCTCTGCATGGCATTCCTCATAGAAGAGGTGAAAGAAAGTTTTCATGCTACAGGCAGAGGAATTAATTTCTGATGAGCTAATAAAGTAATGGGTCATAATGTGCATTAATGGGTAAACATAAAGCATCTTGCAGAGAATGGGAACTTAACAATTAACCCCATTAACTCAGGGACATGAGGTCTCTGCAGATATCCTGGTTTCTGTTGTGCTAGAGGACTATAGCCATTTTGTCCTTCTCGACTCCCTCTTAGTTCTTCACAGCATTGCCAAAAAACCTTAGACCTCAGACCTCCAAGAAGGAGGAAGCAGAAAAATGGTCACCAGTAAGAGCTCAAAACCAAACTGCCATATTTTTTTTTCTTCTCCAGTGGATGCTCTGCCTCTGAAAAGAAGTGGAGAAAACTAGAAAACTAACAGGGATTTTTTTTTCCTGGCAGAAGGGTTTGTGCTCCAATCTCCTCTCCCATGTTGGTCCTCATTTTCTGTCTCCCACTGGCACTGCTCTTCTGCTCCTTGTCCTCATTTTTGGTGTTCCAAGCCTCCTGCCCTTTCCCTGCCAGACACCAGAGACTCAAAGTAAATACATAACTTCACAGAATTAGTAAGGGAGGTGACTGGACCTAGCAAGAGAGGCACCTGTCACCTTGGTGGCATCTGTCAGGCTCACTCCACTCCATTCCTGCATGCTCAGACCATGAGGTGTTTAAGGCAGGGATTATGTCTTCTGAAGTCTGCACAGAGGTGCTGACTGTGGCCTTTGGGCAGTGCGAACATTAAATACGAGCCTTGTACTAAAAAACATTCCCACCTGGAAAGGTTCAAAGAAAAGCTTCCTTGTACAAGTGAAATTCCTACTTGGTGCATAGGCTGTTTATTTAACAGAGCTTGGCGACTGAAGCAAAGCACTATGCAAGAACAAGCAGAGACTTCCCATTGCTCTCACCTGCCCTCCCACAGACAGATCCAGTAACACGTGCCTGCTGTTTTACCAGCCTGGGATAGGCGATGAGGTGGAGCATTTTTTGCATGTGGAGCTAATCCTGCAACTTTCAGAAACATGAAGTATCAGCCCCGAGGAGAAACCCATGAAAATGTTAATGCAATGGACCAACATCTGTTGTTTAAACCATATGTGCTGCATTACGATCTCCAACAAAGACTGATACAAGTACATGCTGCAATAAAATTTGAACATTAATTATTTTCGAAGATCAAGTGGAAAAATAATTTGTTCTACTACCCTTTCATTTCTACAGGCTGCTGACAGCAATCCGTTTGTTCTTACCAGTCTTGTGTGAAAGTCATAAAGAGGAATTGAAGGAGGAAGGAATGGATTGTTTCACTGAACCCACGGTAATCAAAACTTAAGCAAAAAACGTTCCCTCTTTCCTGTTTCTCTTACTCATCCCAGTACTGGCCATACATACCACACATTTAAGGGAACTCTGTTTACAGGTTTGCATTTATGTACTGTGCACACCTACTACATAAAAACATTGTTTGAAAAAAAAAAACCAGCACTGTATTTTATGCCTTCTGTGATGACTTCCTTCTTGAGTCTCTGAATTTCTGGTTTCACCATGTGCAACGTGTCCTCTTACTGCAAATTTCTTTGAGATGTATGGATGAAAAGTGCTATATATGTACTCCTGACTACAGGGAGTTTATTTGTTCCCCTAATAACCAGTTCCTTCAATGAAGAGATTTTTATTAAGATCAACAGGAGAAGAGGGGAGGGGGAAAAGGCATTTAAATTGGGGTAGGATTTTTAAAAGTGAAATTAGTCCATGCCTCTGTAATATAACATCTTGGAAAAGAAACATTATTTCAACAGGTGCATTTTATATATCACATGCACGTGCACTTTCACTGCTTGAAGCCCCTCTAGTGAAATTCACCTGGGTAGCAAATGAGCCTGTAAAGTTACATCATTAATTTTCAGGCTAGCATTCCCATTTAGATAATCAGCGTCACGCCTTAGTAATTTACCCAACGAAGCCGATTCAGCGAAATTGCCCTTTTTACAGCATATGTACCCCATATGTGGAGACTGGATCTATCCTTTCATTCCAGCATAGTAAGTAAGAACATGTCAAGTTGATGTACACACAAGGCTTACACTAATCGGCCACGAGGCAGCCCCTAAGGATTTGACTAGAAGCTGAGCAATCATTTAATATTTGCATGCTGTATTTCTGCACATATTAGAGCCCATGTAATAAAGCAATGCGGTGCTCATGATCAGGCATGGTGCAGTTTGGACTACATGTGCAGGTTCCTTGTGCCACCATCATAGGAGAATCTGTACTGTGTTTCCACTGCCTAGCCACATCTGGGCTGACGTAGAGTGGAGAAAGGATGAGGAATATCCAGGACAGACCAGGGGCCACATGGGACAGGCACTCTGAGCACTTCCAGCAGTTTGTATTCAACCCATTTGGGGACAATCAGTCACAAAGAAGACCCACAGAATGGAAGGTGGCTAAAATAGGTAGAAGTATTTAACAAACATATAGCTATATATTAAACACAGTGTGTTTGGTATTTAGCCATGGACTGGGCAAGCCATGGTGGCTGTGGGTTGCAGTCATGTAGTCTGGTCTTGAAACTTTCAGACCTCCTTTTGGCTTAATTTCAGTCATTTAAACGTAGATGTGCAAATAAAGCCAACCCTCTGCGTGCCCTTCACACTGAGAAATACAGTCAGAGTGAGATGCATCCAGCTTATTTCAGACATTTGCCTTATGATGCCATGAATTATTCTCTAAAGCAGCCTCACAGTCTCCACTGACTGCAGCAGAAACTTAAGAGTAAGTAACAAACTTTCAGATGGATGAAATTAGTCAGGATGAAACCCACACTGAGTTGTATCTACTGGGAAAAGGCTTGATAGCAGCGTGACTTCATACAAGCACAAATTTCCAGTCCTGCAGAGCCAGGGGCAGGTGGGGCTGCAGTACAGACAAAATTTCAGTGGTGTTGGTTCAGTGGAAAGTGAGAACCAAATTCAGCCCAGCTAATGATGAACTCTGTGAAACAGAATTCTGCATTTCATCAAAGATGTTATAGTGCAGAATCACCTTAATTATTAGTGACTTTATTGAAGGTTCATGGAAAAATTTGAAAAAAAAAAATCCGTGTCTCATTTGCTAATTGATTTTCACTGAAATGGGTATTTCATAAGAGAAAGCACCACCTGATCCCAGAAGGAAAAAAAAAAAAAGTTGAACTCGGTATAATCTATTTTGTGCAAATTAAACCATGTGGAAATCAGAATCTCCAGGGACAGCCTGTGTGAAGAGGTTACAAATATTGCCTTGCCCAGCAGGGATGATGTCATGGTTTCTGTCAGAATTACTAAAATACAAACATGTCTTTTCTGGAACATGGGCTTAGAGATACATGGTCTTTGTACTTACAGACTTACTTTCCCACAGAACTTCAAGAACTGAAGAGTGAACCTTTGTAACGCCGCAACAACCTACAGCTTTTCCTTCTTTTACTGTATCTTGTAAAGATTTCTTAGTTCTTCAAGTTAATATCCTTCTCTGTATTTTGTGACATTACATCTGAAATGCATTAAAGAATTATTCAAAATTTGGACAGACAAATGCAACAGAGAAATTACATTTAAACATTTTTGATCTCAAATGTTTAACAGACCACTACAACTTCACATCTACATACCAGACAGTCCCACAAGAGATTTTTTCTCTTAGATCTGTTCATGAACTTCATGAAAAATGCATTATATCATTTACATTCACACTTGAGTTGCTGCACAGAAATACATGTCTACAGACATTTTTCAGATTTAACTGATCTGAACTATAAGTGGGCGTGCACAACTTTGATTTCTTGTGTGGTGGATTAGCATCCAAGAATACGAAATAACACAACTGGGAAAAAATTAAGGCTGATTTATCCATTTCAAAACCTCATCCCACAGATCTTAACATTAAAATTTCCTTCCCAAGAACTCCAGGTATAAAAAGCCTTAATAAATTTATTTTCCATCAGAAGAACTCTGAGATTCAAGTCAGCTTTGTGTAGCCCAACAGATGTCAAGCAGTCCTGGGACCAGAGGCCAGAAAACATGATCCTGGGACAGGCTCAGCACAGACAGGGATGTCCAGATCACAGCCCAGACCCTTAGACCTGTAACTGGGCAGGTATGAAGGGAGAAAGAGGAAACTTCTGTCAGGGTGAATGTGTTAAACATGATTAGGGTGCAACACTGGTAATAGATGAATTTGATGGTGGCAGTTTCTGTCAGGTGATTTGGTAACTGCCCATGATTTTATCAGTGACTTCTGCTGAGCCAGGCCAAATCTCTTCCAGCCATGATCTGACAGAAATTCATATATTATAAATATTGTCTAATCTAATCAGTCATACTTAGAGTCTAAGCTTTTTCTTTTTTTTTTTTTTTCTGATCTGTTGCTATGCAACAGAGATCTGGCAAAACAAATTATGAGTATCTTATTATATATCACCAAGACAGGCTAAAAAACAAGAGAGAGAAAATTAGCACATGGCAAATCTGCAAACTTCAAGTGTCCTATGCAATATTAATTTCCACCGAGCGTACACTTCCTGAAGGCAATGTGGAATTCAAGTGACCCATTGCTTTCAGCAGGTGGGACAACAAAATCCTGAGAGAGGCAATAAATGCAATTCTAATCACCCCTTGTTTTGGCTTCTGTGGCCATAAGCAGTTTCCCTCACCTTAGACTGGCAGATCAAAGTGAGATTGAAGGGACACCTACATTTCAAAATCAAAAATTATTCAAAGTCCAAAAGTGGCCCAACAAATGGATTGTATCCTGGTGGAAGGAGAAGACCTAGCAGCCCTGCTGCAGCTGGCTCCTGGAGGCAGCATCAGTTTTATAGCTCACAAAACTAGACAAGAACACAACTGTATAAATTAGAAGCTTATTTTTTCTTCAGTAACCACTTTGTGATCTACTACATGTGTACTTGGTAAGAAATTAGCCTAGACTTGTCAGAAGTCCATTGCCCTGGTAGACCCTTTTTTACTTCTTTGTCCTTGCCTGCATTTGAGATGAATCAGTCACTGAACAGCACAAACAATGTTGTATAGCAAAATATGTGCCTCAAAATACATTCCACCTCATGGGAAGAATACCATGGAGTCACACAAGTCAGAGATGAAGCTCCCATTGTTTTACCTATATCCTCACTCTGAAGAAATTGGAAGAAACCAAAGGCTGATGCAGGAAAAATGGGTCCATCATATTCCTGACTTGGATACATATCACTCTTAATGTAATACCTGTATTACAGAAGAAAAACGATGTGATCTTTGCTCCCAAAATCAAAGAAGCACATGTATCAAGAAGATATTAATGTTCCGTTCTCCCAGCAATCTAGTTGATGGCTAATGGAATAAGCTTTCTGCATCAGGCACTACTGTAATACTTTCTCATTCTTAATTCAGAACTGAATTTCAGACTAAAAGTGGTTCAGAGTAAGCAGGAGACAATTGAATACAGTAGTGTTACTCTCTGTGGCTTAAAAGACATGAAACAGGAGATGGCCATGAATTATCCCTCACAGACTGTGATGAAGAAGAAGATCATGGATCAGAGTGGCATAGACATCTCTAAATACAGAAAGGATTTCTAATTTGGAAATCATTTTCACACTACACACTGCAGCAAGTGTAAGTATCTTATCTATGCAATCTGAAATCCCTGAATAATCATTCCTCCTTTTTGCAGCACGAGTCTGATAATGAGGATGTCAAATCAAGCATACAGAATTTGACTGGCAATGTCAAGCTCCTGAAGGAGTTCAAAGATGAACAGAAGAAAGCTCTGGAGTTAACTCTTGGATAGTGATGAGAAGTTGGACACTTCAAAGCTCACACAGCTGTAGAAAGGATGTTTACAAATTGAGGCTGACTAAGGTCATGGACACCTGCTAGTCAAAAAATGTGTAGTTTTTGTTACTAGCCAAATATGAGAAATTTAGTGGAGCCTCCCTGATGTGCTTATACAGTCACACAATGTTCTTTGTTCTGATCATTCATGCAAAATTAGTTCTGTTCTGCTTCCTGCTGTCCCATGATAGATCATAAAAAAAATTGTTAGTAGTTACTTAAACAACATCCATTTTCCTAAGGGTGATAAAAATTTTGTTTACCCTCTGCAACTGCCAAGGTGTTTTTGTTGGATTTGGATAAATGCTTGTTTGCAACATTAGTGATTCCACTGGGGGGAGTCCAGCCTGGAAAACTGCTAATTGCATTTTTTCCTCCAAGTCACAAACCACTCCTAGTGCTTTCATGTGGTTTTTCCACTCAGCATTGTCACTTTGGCAAGGCAGCACTCAAAAGACTTTTACCTATGTAAATAATGAACTTTAGACTAGTACCAGAGTAATTCTCTTAGCTTTGCACTGATGTAATTATAACTCTAAATTAACATGGTGTGATTGTTCATTTTCTAACCTTAAAAAGATAAAAACAGATGAACCATTACAATGGGATAATACAAAGGGTATGAACTTGCAGTGCACTCTGTGGGAATCAGCTATGTGCAGTCTCACCTCTTGAGTAACTTCATCAACTTATTTCATTCAGGTCCTGTCGGTATAAATATACTACCATATATCCCATAGAAAAACATCTGATAGTTCTGGTTCTTTAAAACATCAGGGAGACTTCACCTTGGTGAGTTTTTCCAGTTGTTCTGACTTTATTCCAAAGATTAGAGTCCTCTTGAACCAAATTTATTTTCTCTATGATGTCATTCAGAGGCATTCTCTTCAATCCACCACCTAGAAGGAGGTCCTAGCGTCTTTTTTGTATCATGTTTCCCATTCCTCCACTAATCCTTGCAACTCTTCACAGGAATGACATTTTTCTGCATCAATCCTCAAGTACAGACTTCAGAAATGGAGACATACAGTGCATACAGCACATACAGTGCTGCCCACAGAAAATCTGGCCACTTTTAAGTGTTATGAGTTGAGTATGAAAAATGGAGACAGCTAAAATTACTAGACACTTCTGAAAACACGAACCCTAGTGACTGATTCTCTTTCAACATACACCAGTGTGCATTACTAATACGTCACCTGAAGTCATTAGTTATACCAGTTTCAGTGGAAGAAGAATCATATCTTCAAGGTCTGTCCTTAACCTCTTCAGACCAAAAAATCATGAGGAGTTAAAAAATTTGCCACACACTAGAGTTTAAAAAAAAAAAAAAAAGGAAAAAGAGGAACTCCCATGCCCTTCCTGTTTCAGTTTACTTTAACTAGAAACCACAGTGCAAATAAACCAAATAATCAGCAAAAACAAATATTCTTTCCTCCATCACCCAAACAACTGTTGTGTTCTCAGGGTTTGCAAGGAAAAGGAATATATGTTATTAGCCCAGTTAACACAGCTGTGGAGATACGGACAAGCTTTTGGACATGAGCTGTTTGTTCTTGATGAAAGCTGGAAAGGCAGCATTTATTCCCTCCTGACCTCAGCATTTGCAAGGGGATGTGACTTCCCTGTGTTAATAACTCACAACTATTATGATCCATTCTATGCTCTAAATGCAGAGTGATGGTTTGGTTGCCACGTGTCATTTGAAGTGGAAATTTAGGGGGGTTCTAGAGTGCAGAGAGTATCTGCCGGAGGGGAAGGAGACAGGAATCTGCACTTTGGGCCAAGATATTGGGATATAAATCGGTGCATTATCAAAAAAAGTGGGTGTTTAGATTTGAGCCACATGAGGAATGGAGTGACCATCCTGAGAAGGGATCAGTACAGCCAACCTATTGTTTAGTATATATATAATGATTTAAATATTCAAGTTGCAAAGGGCTTAGTGGAAGACGTGAGGCACCAGCCATGTAGACTGTTTTCATCTAGCCTGGCTTTGCCTTAGCTATGACTCCTGGCAGCAACTCACAGTTCCTATTGCTCCAGCTGCATCCCAACCCCCTGGAAAACCTAGGTGGAGGCAGACACCACTCCCTCCCCAGCATCCCTGTCTGGCTGTACAACACACCAAGATGCAGCCACGACACCAGCATCCTAAGACAACCCACAAAGTAGACATGCTGAACAGCTCACACATAATTGCTGTTACAGACCATCCTTCAGGTCCTTCAGGCATATTGACATTACTGTGTTGTATTGGCCAGGTACAGAGCAAAGCAGGGGTTTTTCTGGGTGAGATTTGAGGTCCAGAGTTCAGTTTGGAGATCTTGTGACTCTTATTAGCTTTCTAAATCATAAAGGATGAATGAGCCTTTAATGAATGAACTCGCCAGTGTGTGGAGCAGTTGATTGTCAGGTAGTTAAACGGTATCATCTGTCACCAGTTAACAATTGCATCAGTGACCAAGATTTCTAACATCAGGTCTGTACTCACTGCATAGCTGCATGCTTGAAGATGAAAATACGTGGCATTTTTTACCATATTACACATCTGGAAATTCAAAGTTCACCTGCATTTGGAGACTCTGAACTGGAAAATAAACAAAATCTAATCAACTGTGGCTTCATGTAGCCTTGGAAATAGCTATGGCTTGAGGGCAGCTGTGCTTGTTATTTCAATACTTTCTGGTATGCTACAGTAAGTTACATCTCAGTTACAAGGAAGTTACTCCTCTCTTACATCTGTCAGGTAGATCTGCACTACATATTTATTGAATTCTTTGTGCTGCGTCACAGAGCTCCTGACCTGAGAAATCCCTCACCCACAGCATCAAACTCAACTAATGCCAGTGTCCTGCAAATGCTTGCAGAGCAACCGGGGTGTCAACCCGCCACACTGGCCTCGGCACGCTTGCAGGCTCAGGAGACTTCACTGAATGCTATCTGCACTTCGGTGTTGCAGCCCCTCTCCTGCAGGCATGTCCTAACACATCTCACTGCACCTTACCTTGTGACAGTGTGGTGCTAGCATACATCAGGAAAAATTGTACCTCACTGGAAAATAGTGTCCTGAAATAGTATGGAAACTGTCATGCATCTTGCAATTGCATTTAAGCACCTTGTCCCGCTTAGAGCCTGATCTAAGGCTGATAAAATCAATGAACAGATAACACCTGGCAGAAAAGAGATTTGCATCCAACAGTTGTGACTGCCTTGCTGCTAGCCACATTACTGTAGTATGGTATTCACGGAAGAAGGGGATCTGTGGGAAGTGGGAAGGAAGGAAGGAAGGAAGGAAGGAAGGAAGGAAGGAAGGAAGGAAGGAAGGAAGGAAGGAAGGAAGGAAGGAAGGAAGGAAGGAAGGAAGGAAGGAAAGGAAGGAAGGAAGGAAGGAAGGAAGAAGGAAGGAAGGAAGGAAGGAAGGAAGGAAGGAAGGAAGGAAGGAAGGAAGGAAGGAAGGAAGGAAGGAAGAAGGAAGGAAGGAAGGAAGGAAGGAAGAAGGAAGGAAGGAAGGAAGGAAGAAGGAAGGAAGGAAGGAAGGAAGGAAGGAAGGAAGGAAGGAAAGAAGGAAAGGAAGGAAGGAAGAAGGAAGGAAGGAAGGAAGGAAGGAAGGAAGGAAGGAAGGAAGGAAGGAAGGAAGGAAGGAAGGAAGAAGGAAGGAAGGAAGGAAGGAAGGAAGGAAGGAAGGAAGAAGGAAGGGAAGGAAGAAGGAAGGAAGGAGGAAGGAAGGAAGGAAGGAGAAGGAAGGAAGGAAGGAAGGAAGGAAGGAAGGAAGGAAGGAAGGAAGGAAGGAAGGAAGAAGGAAGGGAGGAAGGGAGGGAGGGAGGGAGGGAGGAAGGAAGGGAGGGAGGGAGGGAGGGAGGGAGGAAGGGAGGGAGGGAGGGAGGGAGGGAGGGAGGGAGTTTCCAAAGCTGCTTTTTGACTTAGTATTTAACAGTATAAAAGCAACTAGGTCCCTTCAAAAATAGTATTTATCTTAGGAGCCTAATTTGTGCTTTCCAATATGCCTGAGGAAACAATGTCTGCTTCGAGAAGAGAGCTGAGATCGAAAAGGCAAAGAGGATTTTCTCAGGGAAGCAATAAGAAGTGACTGCAGCAATGACTCCAAACATTTTTCCATTTTTACCCTTTGAGATTTTGCAAGCAGTGAATTAAACCCCTTTTTAAGGAGCCACACTGTGTAACAGGGCCCGCAGACCTCACAGAAAGGAACACCCGTACATTAGCACTTTACCATTTATCACTCACTGAGTAGCCTGTGGAGGTTACCCCAGTTTACTGAGGCCTCATGAAGGGGTCTGCAGCACACTTGGTCTCTACCCAGAACTGTGTTTATGTAGTAATTATAGCCATGACAGCTAATTGAGTTTTTCCAATCAATCACACTGGAAGTTTTGTTTGTTTTCCTGTGCTAGGGAACAGGAAGGTTTACCCTTTTCTTAAACACTGAGAAAGAAATGAAGGGACATTTTTCAGGCACAAGCTGAAAATTATAATTTAAAAATAGTTAAATTAGTGAAAACCCTACTTATTTTAAGTGGGAGTCTGTATGTAATGACAGTGCGTTTTATCTACAATTTATAGTAGGTAACCAAAAGAATTTCATCAACAGAAGTCAATTCCCCTTCAGTTGATACATAGAGAGGTAAAATAGATGTTACAAAGTTCACTCCACAAGCTGGAAATAATTGTCAGGTCTCTCTAGCAATGCTCTCTGATGATTATTAGACCATACAAGCTCCAGCATCAGACAAGAACCATGCAGCCAGGATTGCAGCCAGAAGTATGCAGATTTGGTTGACACAATGGGGGAGCAGAAGAAATCTTGTCCAAAGAAACCACACCAGCAAGGACAGGAGCCTCCGAGATAAGAAGCTGTGTTTTGTCCTTCCTCCGTGCTTTTGCCAAGTTTAATTAGTGACTCTGATGGCTGTCTAAGGAAAAGCTGTCATAAGGCTGGGCATGCTCCAAGCCTATACTTATGCAACTCAGTGAGTTAGTCACTATTCTGAGTTACTGGTCTACAAGACAAGGCAAATACTCCAGCTTATTGCTTCACTCAGTGGAGTCAGGCTTCTCTTTTCATGAAATACCAACACAGACCATTTCAAGTTTTCCATCTTCACCATTTACACTCATTTTTTTTGTTTGTTTAGTGCCAAAATTTCATACTATGTGAATTAAGATTTTGAAAACAGTTTCTATGTACCTCTATGACTCACTAAGAATAAAAAACCACAGTCCATCCCAAAACGCTGCATGCCCACTGTTCTGTGTACAACAGACATGCTATGAATCTGATAAATATCTGTCAGAAGTATGCTGATACAGTTCCTCCTACCTCAGGAGGACAAAATTACCTGATTTCCACATTCCTCTGTTACCAGATCCTGAACAAATAGCCACGGGAGTACCTTCTGTAGAGCAAATTTAAGCCAGTGACAGCAAGGTTATCTGACTTTCCACAGATGACATAAAAATCGTTTATGCTCCTGTTTGCCAAGATATCATGAACCATAGCTGTAAATCATCTGTACAAGACAATCTATCGAAGTTCATTTCAAATAAAACTGTGTATATAGATGATACAAATATTTAACATAAAGAAAGCTACAGCCTGCAAATGGCCCATTATAGGAGAAGGTTTTCAGCCAGCATGCTGCCTACTACCACTTCAGTGTTCACCTTGCCATTCATAACTGAAGGGGAAAAGTTCTGCATCTCATGGGAAAGCTGCTTGCTCCAATACATGGTGCAAAAGTCCCTCGTGGTCAGCGGATTTGCAAACAGGTAATTCTCCAACAAATAAACAGCCAAACACTCTTGGCTCGTGTTCCCAACCTCACACTGCTTTTTTGGGGTGAGACATTCTTTAAACAACTCCACTTATCCAATCTCTGTGCTTAAAAAGAATGAAGAAGCTGAAGGATTGCAACGCCAGCTCCACTTCTTCTAGTCCCAGAGAACATTTCTTTTTCACTGGTGTATAAAAACAAGGTGATGTCCTACTGGTATGTCTAACAACTGACCAGAATTCAAGTTGAAAAATGCCATTGTGGGGAAGTAGAGAACTAGTAAATTAGGTAATGAATGAGATTAATACACCAATGAATGGGCTAATGATTCCTAAATGGTCCAACTGCAAGTGGCATCTGGCACCAGCTCTGTGAAGCTCTGGATGATACCAGCTTCATCTGTTATTAGTATCGCTGAGTAAAGTTGATGGATATTTCCACACAAAATCAGAGTGAAAAACAGGATTTGATAAACCATGAAAAAGAAAAGCTACATGTTTACCTTGCTCCTGGCCGGACATGATGCTCATTCCTGGCTAAGGGACAGCAGACTGCTGGTGACCTCCCTAATCCCACTTAAACTATTAAATTTGGACTAAATTGAGATCTAAATGAAACTAAGACTTGTGCTTATTTTCTTCCCTGAAGACAACTTTAGCTATTGTATCTGGGAAAGGTTGGATGCCAAGTGGTATCAAAGCTCTGGGAAATGGTCAAAGGCTTCTTTTCTACAGTTCATCAGAATTACTTGCATTTAAAACTTACATTAAAAAATTCATTGCTTTCTGATGTGTTATTTTTCTCGTCTTTCAGCATAGCAAATGTTGGCTTCCCAGGACATTAAACATTAAAAACCCCAAAAACATTCTATAAGGAAGATTGCTAAAGGGTTTGGATCGCTTATGTCCAGTGATTAAAAACATAAATTTGGTACTGCGTTAATCATAATTCCCTCACTCTTTTTGCCAAAATCTCTATTTATTTTGAACTTTTTTCTGCATGTGGTATACATCTACCACTGAGATGCAAACAGAAAGACCGGAGACACAAAAGTAACTGAACAAAATCCAAGACTTCATATATGCTCAAATCCAAACTCTTGCTTCAATCTATTAATAACAGAGAAAATACAAGTTACTTGAAATTTGAACAGTGTTTATATTTAATCCTTTTTTTCCTAATCCTCACTGGGCAGAATAAGGGTGATCTCCTGTAGGCAGGCAGGCAGCAGAGTCTTTGATGGCAATTGAATTATAAATCAACAGCAAGTCAGAGATGTTAAGGTTGGATCTTCCTAGGAAAAAAGATATATTTTTAACTTGAATTAGCTACCTCAGTGCTTAGCCCTAATGAAGACAAAGTAGTTGATAGCTTTCACAGAGGTTAGCGGGTCAAAGTAAACCCTGGGGCTGCCCTGGCTTTAATCAGATCTGCCAACATCTATCAGAATTTTACTTTCTTCTCTAAGATTTTACCTCATCTTAGTATACTAAGACCTCTGTCTTGATTAAAAATACCCTCTTTCCCCCTAGTGAAAATGAAGTTCTTAGGGGTAAGAATAACAGGAGGTGTGTTGACAGTTCAAGTCGAGGAAGGAAGGTAGGGAAAAACAATGGGAAAACAAGATGGAAAAAAGAGTGGTTTATTGGCCTCGGGGGATAAAAGTTAAGAAAATAAATAGATAAAGTAGATTTAAAATATTATATATAAACAAGGAAGAGTAGGTCCAGATTTAGCTGGCTGTGAAACACTTCCATACATCAGTATCATGGGATCAAGAAAATTCAATAAGTATCTACAGAACCTTTAATCTCTTCCTTTTGTGAACAATAGACAGACATATGGACAGACAGAAAGACTGTATTTCACAGAGATATTGTCTTCTGAAAGGAACAGATAAAAAGAAGAAATTATTTCGTACTTGACCAGATCATATTATCCTGATGCTCCCACTGCCCTGTTAGGTCAATCAGGGAGCCTCCACTCTCAGGTATGGCAACAGTCTTCTGGTTATTTGATGGTTTTTTTCAGATTCTACTCTTTTCTTCATAACCTCTTCCCACAAGTAGAAATTTTCAGAGTAACTTAATAAAAGTTTTTACTAAAACATGCTGTTTGTTTTGGGAGGGAATATACCCCAAGGAATAACATTTAAAGCATACATATTCACAAGGACAGTTTCAGGCCTCTGGAAGCTTAATGTATGAAAAAGGGTAAAAGAAGAGGGATGAAACTTTCTTTGTAGTGGCTGTCCTTCAGTATAAGCTGAGCTGCACTTGACCACTTGCATTCCATGTTTCCAGACCTATTCATTGTGTTGATTGAGTCAGGAATTGAGGGAAGTGATGTATTAAAACTGAGGCTCCATCTGCTCTTGGCTGGTCCATCTCAGCAGTGCAAACACAAGTTTTTGATGGGAATATTGATATTAATCACATTCCAGGACAGAGTTAAAACACAAATGGCATGCCATGTCAATCCTACTTGGTCTAAACAGGCTTCAGCAGCAGGTAACAAATTCCAGGTAGTTGGAAGATGAGTCTTTGAGTGATTATAACCTGGTATAAAGTCCAAACAACAACTTACTCTGGACAATGACCTGGATATTGGTTACACTTTGAGTTGCTTTCTCATTCAGCAATAAGAAAGTCACGTAGATTAACAACTAGTTTTAAAGTTACATCTTGTTTTAACAGCATGCTAGGGTTAGTCAGTAAGATGAGTGAAGGGTGAGTGATTCAATCAGTCAGATTTCAGGGAAGTACAGTACTGACTCTGGAGCTGGTTCTTGGCTGGCTGCATCTCTGAGGCTTCTGAGAGTTCACATTTGCTGAGGGGGAAATTAATTTCTACTGATTCCTGGAACAGAAAATTCTAGGCCACTTATAGAGGACCATTTCTGTTGTAAAGAGCACAGAGGCAAAAGCCTTTACAGAGAGAGTTCTACAAATTTAACAACCCCTCCACCGTTATACACGCAACACATTTACTGCCTGTAAATGGCACCGTGAAACCAATCTTCACCTTGCTCCATGAGCTGTGTAACATATGGCACTACTGGACTTGTAATTTGGATGTGTTAAAGCCCTGTACAAGTGCACAACTTTCTGCTTATAGGACATCTCAAGTGTAGCAGAGTCACAAAGGAAAAGCGGAATGTTGCAAGCTCAGATCTACAGAGCCCAAGAACAGTTCAGGCTGATAATCAAGTGAAAATTCACATGGACTTGGTGAGGGGATTTTGATGTGTCTTGTGTCCCCCTTCAGATCAAAAGACCTTCACTGTCCCAGGAAGAAAAAATCTGCATGCAGATGGATGGCACAAGGCTGAGCAGATGTCTCTAGAGTGAGACTGGACACATTAACACTTATGGATCTGTTTATTACACATTATAGCCATTCCTGAGAAGCAGAGCAAAAGATGTCTAATGACAGCATTTCCAGCTTCAAGCAGCAGCACGTTTCATGTGACAGTGGTTTATACTTCTGTCCGATTATGTGATCATCTCTCTGGCTTTGAGTAAATTCAGATTAATTCTGAACTCTCATAAAGTTGTCCCTAGTCCTTCTCTCAAGGAGATGACCTTTCGCAGGAGTCCTTCATGAGTCTTGCATTCTCTTCTACACCCAGAAAGCTCCTCATGACATTTACTGCGTCTCACTGGGGTGTTGTGTGGTACCGGGCAATGTGAGAAAATTGTTTCATTGCAACCACTTCCTTGTCTTCTATCCCTCTCATCCCAAAGCATGCATCTGTAAGCACAGATGTGCCCTGGCTGCCAAGTGTAAACATGACAGCCTTTTCTACATGGCCGTAGTGGTCAAATGTATTTTTTTTCAGTATGATACAAAAAGCTTCATGATATCAAGCTCAGGGCCCTTTGGAAAGCATAGCTCTGTCTTGCTAACCTGTGCCAGTGAACACAACTGGGAAAGGAATCTATCTGAATGCTCTTCAGAAGGTTACAAGTTTTTCATCACCCAACCTTTCTTTAAAATAACCCAACAGACAAATAGTAGTATTTGCTCAGGGAGTTGAGGTTCTGGCCCCAGTGGAAACACAAGAAGTGGTTAAGCAAAACAGAGTAAATTTTATGCATAAAATGTCGTTCACTGAGAACTTCACCATTATCCCTTTTACTCCAGAAAGATGCTCTCTCTTTTTCTGCATCTTTTCTTGCATTATCTGTTTTGTTTGCAGCCTTACTGTGAGTACACACTGCTCTTCACTTCATTGTTCAGTTCTTGTGGCCGTACCACAATTCACATTTTCTCTTCTAGAAACTGTTCTTCAAATATTAGTATTCTGGAACTGCCTGCACTCCAATGGCCCTTTGGCAACCATCAGCCACATGGTAACAGGCAAACATGGCAGTACCTGAAAGAAATTCTTCATGCACTGGCACTACATACATAGGTAAGATCATCAGACGTAGGAACTGTGACAACTCTGCCACAGAGCTGGTTGGATCTTATAGGCACATATGCACTTAGTAAGTATAAATTTTCATTACCATTTGAAAGTTTCACAAGCTTCATTCATCAGTTAGCTTACTGATTCATATCCACAAAGAGCTGGATAATATCCAGTTCTTTGTCTCCTCAAAATCTCTTCCTGTCA
>CM050648.1:13807005-14026965 GCA_027574665.1 Rhynochetos jubatus | reverse complement strand
GAAGGAAGGAAGGAAGGAAGGAAGGAAGGAAGGAAGGAAGGAAGGAAGGAAGGAAGGAAGGAAGGAAGGAAGGAAGGAAGGAAGGAAGGAAGGAAGGAAGGAAGGAAGGAAGGAAGGGAGGAAGGGAGGGAGGGAGGGAGGGAGGAAGGAAGGGAGGGAGGGAGGGAGGGAGGGAGGAAGGGAGGGAGGGAGGGAGGGAGGGAGGGAGGGAGTTTCCAAAGCTGCTTTTTGACTTAGTATTTTAACAGTATAAAAGCAACTAGGTCCCTTCAAAAATAGTATTTATTCTTAGGAGCCTAATTTGTGCTTTCCAATATGCTGAGGAAACAATGTCTGCTTCGAGAAGAGAGCTGAGATCGAAAAGGCAAAGAGGGATTTTCTCAGGGAAGCAATAAGAAGTGACTGCAGCAATGACTCCAAACATTTTTCCATTTTTACCCTTTGAGATTTTGCAAGCAGTGAATTAAACCCCTTTTTAAGGAGCCCACACTGTGTAACAGGGCCCGCAGACCTCACAGAAAGGAACACCCGTACATTAGCACTTTACCATTTATCACTCACTGAGTAGCCTGTGGAGGTTACCCCAGTTTACTGAGGCCTCATGAAGGGGTCTGCAGCACACTTGGTCTCTACCCCAGAACTGTGTTTATGTAGTAATTATAGCCATGACAGCTAATTGAGTTTTTCCAATCAATCACACTGGAAGTTTTGTTTGTTTTCCTGTGCTAGGGAACAGGAAGGTTTTACCCTTTTCTAAACACTGAGAAAGAAATGAAGGACATTTTTCAGGCACAAGCTGAAAATTATAATTTAAAAATAGTTAAATTAGTGAAAACCCTACTTATTTTAAGTGGGAGTCTGTATGTAATGACAGTGCGTTTTATCTACAATTTATAGTAGGTAACCAAAAGAATTTCATCAACAGAAGTCAATTCCCCTTCAGTTGATACATAGAGAGGTAAAATAGATGTTACAAAGTTCACTCCACAAGCTGGAAATAATTGTCAGGTCTCTCTAGCAATGCTCTCTGATGATTATTAGACCATACAAGCTCCAGCATCAGACAAGAACCATGCAGCCAGGATTGCAGCCAGAAGTATGCAGATTTGGTTGACACAATGGGGAGCAGAAGAAATCTTGTCCAAAGAAACCACACCAGCAAGGACAGGAGCCTCCGAGATAAGAAGCTGTGTTTTGTCCTTCCTCCGTGCTTTTGCCAAGTTAATTAGTGACTCTGATGGCTGTCTAAGGAAAAGCTGTCATAAGGCTGGGCATGCTCCAAGCCTATACTTATGCAACTCAGTGAGTTAGTCACTATTCTGAGTTACTGGTCTACAAGACAAGGCAAATACTCCAGCTTATTGCTTCACTCAGTGGAGTCAGGCTTCTCTTTTCATGGAAATACCAACACAGACCATTTCAAGTTTTCCATCTTCACCATTTACACTCATTTTTTTTGTTTGTTTAGTGCCAAAATTTCATACTATGTGAAATTAAGATTTTGAAAACAGTTTCTATGTACCTCTATGACTCACTAAGAAATAAAAAACCACAGTCCATCCCAAAACGCTGCATGCCACTGTTCTGTGTACAACAGACATGCTATGAATCTGATAAATATCTGTCAGAAAGTATGCTGATACAGTTCCTCCTACCTCAGGAGGACAAAATTACCTGATTTCCACATTCCTCTGTTACCAGATCCCTGAACAAATAGCCACGGGAGTACCTTCTGTAGAGCAAATTTAAGCCCAGTGACAGCAAGGTTATCTGACTTTCCACAGATGACATAAAAATCGTTTATGCTCCTGTTTGCCAAGATATCATGAACCATAGCTGTAAATCATCTGTACAAGACAATCTATCGAAGTTCATTTCAAATAAAACTGTGTATATAGATGATACAAATATTTAACATAAAGAAAGCTACAGCCTGCAAATGGCCCATTATAGGAGAAGGTTTTCAGCCAGCATGCTGCCTACTACCACTTCAGTGTTCACCTTGCCATTCATAACTGAAGGGGAAAAGTTCTGCATCTCATGGGAAAGCTGCTTGCTCCAATACATGGTGCAAAAAGTCCCTCGTGGTCAGCGGATTTGCAAACAGGTAATTCTCCAACAAATAAACAGCCAAACACTCTTGGCTCGTGTTCCCAACCTCACACTGCTTTTTTGGGGGTGAGACATTCTTTAAACAACTCCACTTATCCAATCTCTGTGCTTAAAAAGAATGAAGAAGCTGAAGGATTGCAACGCCAGCTCCACTTCCTTCTAGTCCCAGAGAACATTTCTTTTTCACTGGGTGTATAAAAACAAGGTGATGTCCTACTGGTATGTCTAACAACTGACCAGAAATCAAGTTGAAAAATGCCATTGTGGGGAAGTAGAGAAACTAGTAAATTAGGTAATGAATGAGATTAATACACCAATGAATGGGCTAATGATTCCTAAATGGTCCAACTGCAAGTGGCATCTGGCACCAGCTCTGTGAAGCTCTGGATGATACCAGCTTCATCTGTTATTAGTATCGCTGAGTAAAGTTGATGGATATTTCCCACACAAAATCAGAGGTGAAAAACAGGATTTGATAAACCATGAAAAAGAAAAGCTACATGTTTACCTTGCTCCTGGCCGGACATGATGCTCATTCCTGGCTAAGGGACAGCAGACTGCTGGTGACCTCCCTAATCCCACTTAAACTATTAAATTTGGACTAAATTGAGATCTAAATGAAACTAAAGACTTGTGCTTATTTTCTTCCCTGAAGACAACTTTAGCTATTGTATCTGGGAAAGGTTGGATGCCAAGTGGTATCAAAGCTCTGGGAAATGGTCAAAGGCTTCTTTTCTACAGTTCATCAGAATTACTTGCATTTAAAACTTACATTAAAAAATTCATTGCTTTCTGATGTGTTATTTTTCTCGTCTTTCAGCATAGCAAATGTTGGCTTCCCAGGACATTAAACATTAAAAACCCCAAAAACATTCTATAAGGAAGATTGCTAAAGGGTTTGGATCGCTTATGGTCCAGTGATTAAAAACATAAATTTGGTACTGCGTTAATCATAATTCCCTCACTCTTTTTGCCAAAATCTCTATTTATTTTGAACTTTTTTCTGCATGTGGTATACATCTACCACTGAGATGCAAACAGAAAGACCGGAGACACAAAAGTAACTGAAACAAAATCCAAGACTTCATATATGCTCAAATCCAAACTCTTGCTTCAATCTATTAATAACAGAGAAAATACAAGTTACTTGAAATTTGAACAGTGTTTATATTTAATCCTTTTTTTCCTAATCCTCACTGGGCAGAATAAGGGTGATCTCCTGTAGGCAGGCAGGCAGCAGAGTCTTTGATGGCAATTGAATTATAAATCAACAGCAAGTCAGAGATGTTAAGGTTGGATCTTCCCTAGGAAAAAAGATATATTTTTAACTTGAATTAGCTACCTCAGTGCTTAGCCCTAATGAAGACAAAGTAGTTGATAGCTTTCACAGAGGTTAGCGGGTCAAAGTAAACCCTGGGGCTGCCCTAGGCTTTAATCAGATCTGCCAACATCTATCAGAATTTTACTTTCTTCTCTAAGATTTTACCTCATCTTAGTATACTAAGACCTCTGTCTTGATTTAAAAATACCCTCTTTCCCCCTAGTGAAAATGAAGTCTTAGGGGTAAGAATAACAGGAGGTGTGTTGACAGTTCAAGTCGAGGGAAGGAAGGTAGGGAAAAACAATGGGAAAACAAGATGGAAAAAAGAGTGGTTTATTGGCCTCGGGGGATAAAAGTTAAGAAAATAAATAGATAAAGTAGATTTAAAATATTATATATAAACAAGGAAGAGTAGGTCCAGATTTAGCTGGCTGTGAAACACTTCCATACATCAGTATCATGGGATCAAAGAAAATTCAATAAAGTATCTACAGAACCTTTAATCTCTTCCTTTTGTGAACAATAGACAGACATATGGACAGACAGAAAGACTGTATTTCACAGAGATATTGTCTTCTGAAAGGAACAGATAAAAGAAGAAATTATTTCGTACTTGACCAGATCATATTATCCTTGATGCTCCCAACTGCCCTGTTAGGTCAATCAGGGGAGCCTCCACTCTCAGGTATGGCAACAGTCTTCTGGTTATTTGATGGTTTTTTTCAGATTCTACTCTTTTCTTCCATAACCTCTTCCCACAAGTAGAAATTTTCAGAGTAACTTAATAAAAGTTTTTACTAAAACATGCTGTTTGTTTTGGGAGGGAATATACCCCCAAGGAATAACATTTAAAGCATACATATTCACAAGGACAGTTTCAGGCCTCTGGAAGCTTAATGTATGAAAAAGGGTAAAAGAAGAGGGATGAAACTTTCTTTGTAGTGGCTGTCTTCAGTATAAGCTGAGCTGCACTTGACCACTTGCATTCCCTTGTTTCCAGACCTATTCATTGTGTTGATTGAGTCAGGAATTGAGGGAAGTGATGTATTAAAACTGAGGCCTCCATCTGCTCTTGGCTGGTCCATCTCAGCAGTGCAAACACAAGTTTTTGATGGGAATATTGATATTAATCACATTCCAGGACAGAGTTAAAACACAAAATGGCATGCCATGTCAATCCTACTTGGTCTAAACAGGCTTCAGCAGCAGGTAACAAATTCAGGTAGTTGGAAGATGAGTCTTTGAGTGATTATAACCTGGTATAAAGTCCAAACAACAACTTACTCTGGAACAATGACTGGATATTGGTTACACTTTGAGTTGCTTTCTCATTCAGCAATAAGAAAGTCACGTAGATTAACAACTAGTTTTAAAGTTAACATCTTGTTTTAACAGCATGCTAGGGTTAGTCAGTAAGATGAGTGAAGGGTGAGTGATTCAATCAGTCAGATTTCAGGGGAAGTACAGTACTGACTCTGGAGCTGGGTTCTTGGCTGGCTGCATCTCTGAGGCTTCTGAGAGTTCACATTTGCTGAGGGGAAATTAATTTCTACTGATTCCTGGAACAGAAAATTCTAGGCCACTTATAGAGGAACCATTTCTGTTGTAAAGAGCACAGAGGCAAAAGCCTTTACAGAGAGAGTTCTACAAATTTAACAACCCCTCCACCGTTATACACGCAACACATTTACTGCCTGTAAATGGCACCGTGAAACCATCTTCACCTTGCTCCATGAGCTGTGTAACATATGGCACTACTGGACTTGTAATTTGGATGTGTTAAAGCCCTGTACAAGTGCACAACTTTCTGCTTATAGGACATCTCAAGTGTAGCAGAGTCACAAAGGAAAAGCGGAATGTTGCAAGCTCAGATCTACAGAGCCCAAGAACAGTTCAGGCTGATAATCAAGTGAAAATTCACATGGACTTGGTGAGGGATTTTGATGTGTCTTGTGTCCCCCTTCAGATCAAAAGACCTTCACTGTCCCAGGAAGAAAAAATCTGCATGCAGATGGATGGCACAAGGCTGAGCAGATGTCTCTAGAGTGAGACTGGACACATTAACACTTATGGATCTGTTTATTACACATTATAGCCATTCCTGAGAAGCAGAGCAAAAGATGTCTAATGACAGCATTTCCAGCTTCAAGCAGCAGCACGTTTCATGTGACAGTGGTTTATACTTCTGTCCGATTATGTGATCATCTCTCTGGCTTTGAGTAAATTCAGATTAATTCTGAACTTCATAAAGTTGTCCCTAGTCCTTCTCTCAAGGAGATGACCTTTCGCAGGAGTCCTTCATGAGTCTTGCATTCTCTTCTACACCCAGAAAGCTCCTCATGACATTTACTGCGTCTCACTGGGGTGTTGTGTGGTACCGGGCAATGTGAGAAAATTGTTTCATTGCAACCACTTCCTTGTCTTCTATCCCTCTCATCCCAAAGCATGCATCTGTAAGCACAGATGTGCCCTGGCTGCCAAGTGTAAACATGACAGCCTTTTCTACATGGCCGTAGTGGTTCAAAATGTATTTTTTTTCAGTATGATACAAAAAGCTTCATGATATCAAGCTCAGGGCCCTTTGGAAAGCATAGCTCTGTCTTGCTAACCTGTGCCAGTGAACACAACTGGGAAAGGAATCTATCTGAATGCTCTTCAGAAAGGTTACAAGTTTTTCATCACCCAACACTTTCTTTAAAATAACCCAACAGACAAATAGTAGTATTTGCTCAGGGAGTTGAGGTTCTGGCCCCAGTGGAAACACAAGAAGTGGTTAAGCAAAACAGAGTAAATTTTATGCATAAAATGTCGTTCACTGAGAACTTCACCATTATCCCTTTTACTCCAGAAAGATGCTCTCTCTTTTTCTGCCATCTTTTCTTGCATTATCTGTTTTGTTTGCAGCCTTACTGTGAGTACACACTGCTCTTCACTTCATTGTTCAGTTCTTGTGGCAGTACCACAATTCACATTTTCTCTTCTAGAAACTGTTCTTCAAATATTAGTATTCTGGAACTGCCTGCACTCCAATGGCCCTTTGGCAACCATCAGCACATGGTAACAGGCAAACATGGCAGTACCTGAAAGAAATTCTTCATGCACTGGCACTACATAATAGGTAAGATCATCAGACGTAGGAACTGTGACAACTCTGCCACAGAGCTGGTTGGATCTTATAGCACATATGCACTTAGTAAGTATAAATTTTCATTACCATTTGAAAGTTTCACAAGCTTCATTCATCAGTTAGCTTACTGATCATATCCACAAAGAGCTGGATAATATCCAGTTCTTTGTCTCCTCAAAATCTCTTCCTGTCATGTCATTGCTGACACTCAAGGCTTATATTAGCTTATACATCATATGGAAAAAAATGTAATTATCCATAACTTGATGATTAAGCCTAAGCCATAAACACCGTTGTTAATGACTACGTGCTGCCATGTTCCTGTCTGAAGCCTGATGGCTAAAACTTTGTTTTCCCCTTACAAAAACAAAACCCATTCTTAATTTCCTGGAATAACATGGAGTAAATTCCTGTTCCATCCAACACAATTTGAGCATTTTAACTTCCTCAGTTACAAGCTCTGTTTCTTGGAAAATGTGATGTTCATATGGCTCTACTTAATAAGGAGGAATTAATTTTTGTCTTCATTGCCTGTTTTGAATCTTTGCAATTCCAGAAAGACCATCTGAGTCCTTTATATTCTCTCCCTAAATTTGTGCAACATAATCATTCTTACTAAATGTTCTGTTATTCCTTAAAATGCTTGTGGCTATTTTGTCATGGGTTGTGTACCTAATAATGCAGAGTAATCCTCTTTTCTAGATACATGCACGGAAAGAATGAGAACTTTATAAATTATTAATGAGTACGGAGTAGCCCAAAGAAAACAACAATAACTGAGGCTAGTATTCTAGATCTTTGTGAACCAAAATATTACAAAAATTGGAAAATCTATAGTGAGATGTTGATGTAGTATTAAAAATAGAATCGGAAATAAACTAGGCTAATCACACACACCTAAGTGAGATCCCTCTGTAGCCTTATTTAGATGAATTAAGACACAGCTACAGAGGAAGTACAAATGCAGCTAGTTATGTCTCTAAGATCTAGGCTTTTTTTCCCACTCTTGACTTCTCACATTTCCCTAAACAAGGATCCAAAAAAGTCTCTGTATGAGTGAAGGAATCCACCATGTGTAATCTGTTACAGCGATGACAATATTGTCTCCTATTTGCAATGCAGCAATTCCTGCAAAGGCAATTAGGATATACCCCCAGGACTTCAACAGGGGTGGGGGGTGAGTATCAACAGGCATAAAACCATTTTTGACTGCTAACATGGAGGATTTCGGCCTGACCCAGTCCTTACACCTCTGTGATGTCCATTGCAGCCAAGGTACATAAAACCCATGTGTGACTAGAGTAATCTCCAACTGTCCACTAGCAAATTGGCAAACAGGTGAATCCAGGGAAGAAATGGCATTCATTGTTCAACAGGCATTTTGTAGGAAGATCAGTGTCTTCAGCACAACACATCTAGGAGTAAGAGATGCTGTCCAGCAAAGGCAGACCCTGGTAAGACCATTAAGTTAGGGAGTGTTCAGTTTCCCTGTGCAGCATTCATTCCAAGCACAGACACTCTTGGTTTTATTTCAGGCATAGACTGCACTCATCTTTCACAACATAATGAAAACTAAGTATTTCCTTACTGCCCAAAGTAGATTGGGAGCAAATCCTTTTGACCTTAATATGTATCTCTCATGATAATGCCCCTGTGGTGTAAACTTTCTCTATTGGTGAATTAAATTCTTTCTTCTACAGAAAGAAAACATTAATTATTATATTTTGCCCTAACAATATGATTTTCTTGAAGTTCTTTACCTACCAGGCAGAAGAAATGTGTCCTAATTAAAATAAATAAATAAATAAATAACTCAATAAAAAGAAGTGTTAATTATCTTTTTCTGAGCCACCCAAGGACCAGAATTATTGAGCTATTTTCTCTTCTTCTGCTCTGCCATGCAAAGTGTCCATAGAGCATCCAATATACACCAGTGTCATTCTAACGATCATCTGCTAAGCTGTGAATTTACGTTTCTTCATGTTTCAGGAGGCAATATATTCAAAAGCATCTGGAAAGTCTCAATGCCATCTACCTGTGACTCCTGATTGTCCTGTGCCTGCTGCGTTCAGACAACACGCCAGAGAACAAGAGTTCTGCATACCGAATCCCTGCCATACAGGGTCAATTTGAAAAATGCCTAAGTTGATCAAAAGCTGAAAACCATTAAGTGCAATTTGTTCTTTTCAACAGAAATAAGCTTGGGAGCACTTTCTCTTTGATGGTTTCCATTAGCCAGAAAACATGGTCCTACAGCAAGTCGCCCTCCTAATGCAGTCCTTTTATATACAGTGCCTCAGCTAGACAATAGAGAGGATCTGGTTGGTTCCCAAGCTCTGTAACATGAACTGATGGAAAAGAGAGATTGGACCTGATGTATACCATTATTCCAAAAAAAAAAAGATCTCGTTGGCAGCACAGACGAGAGGGATGCTATATGTGTAATACATGTGGGAATGGGTGAAGACAAATGTGAGCTATCCTGCCCATGATCGAAGTTGGTCAGATGTAAACCAAACGCAGACTGGAAGCTTTATAGCTAACCTCATGCAGAGTCTGTGCCCTGGTTAATATATTCTGCCTCTCGGCAAGGCATATTATCTCATGTGCAGCTCCTGCTACACAACTCTCACATCAGAGCCCTCAGCATCCAGAGCTCCAGTGCATGAGTGCAGGTCTGCCTTTAGACACAGACACTGTCAGCAAGCAAGATAAGGAAAACAAGGAGATGTGATTACTTTCTTTTTTTTAGACTTCCAAGACATGTACAAATCAAAGAGCAGGAATATATATCTGGTAGAGACTGTTGAGGTCAGACCATTTCTTGCAAGCATTAGTATTACCTTTATGAAAACATACATCTTCCTCTTTTTTTCTCATTTCTTGGGATGGAATCTCTGCTCAGACTGTAACAACTTTTTTTCAGTCCCAGGCTAAATGGACGCATGGGCCATTTATTCCCATTGCTCTTATAGGCCATTTTAATTCTTGTGGGATTGGATTCATTTGATTCAGTTTGTGAATTCCTGCCAATACCTAGAATGGGGTTTCTTCCTAACCTATTGCTTGTAAAAATAGAAAACTAAAAGATAGATCCTACCTTAAAGTGTTAAAAAGTTTAGACTAAAGGCAATCAATGGGCACAGACAGTTGGGATAGCTTAAACAAACTATGGGCAGCATCAGGCAGTGTGATGGCCACCGACAGTCCACTCATGGCTGCGTTTTTGTAATGATCGGATATGAGCAAGAACTCGAAACAGGGAAAAGAATCAGTTATGTGAGTGTTTGGAAACATCTCAGCCAGAGGCAGAAAACATGAAATGCAGAGCACATCTGTATTTGAAAATAAAATTACTTGGACCTGCTGTCTGAGTGTATACCTGGGTTTGCTAATTTCTTGGGAAAAGTGATTGTACGCAATGAGAGGCAGCATAGGGGCTTCAAAACAAAAGTCTGGAGGAGCGAAGAGGGAATCAGTGAGAGGAGATTGCAATTGCCTATCATAATATGGGGCCAAAACAAGATGGGAATGTGAGAAAGGGACATCCAGAAGTACTCTGCAGCTTCGTCATAAAGCAGATACCGCCCCACCACCACCCAGCTGACCAGGCCTGCACTGGGTATCCACTAGGATTCAGTGAGAGAAACATCATTTACTAAATCAACAACAGGTCTTTTGGTTGTGTATATGTTTCTTGGGAGGTCTCACTGCAGACACAGGCTAGGCTCAACCCTACTTAACTTACAAAGCCTGACACGAGTCAATCCTGTCATGAAATGTATGCAAAACATATTCTTTCTTTTGACTGGTTCTGAGTTCTTTCAGTTATTGGCATTTGTTTTAAAAAAAAAGCAATTAATCTAAATGTCTGTTGTGACTATAGTCTGATGTCCCCATTATTTCTACACCCTCTGGAGCAGCTTGTGGTGAAATTTCCTCCTGCTTTATAAATCAATAAATTATTTAGACAAGATATCACTTTGAACTGCCAGCGTTTGAAGCATAATAGACAGCTGATATGAGCAGAATACTCCTTTACCTGTGTTCCTTCCTAACAGACAAGAGTAAAACCACACCATTTCTATCAAACATTTTAGTCTGAATAAAAGTCATCCTTTAACTGTCTGGAGAGGCAGTGTGCATTGCCCTGTAACATGCGTCTGAGAACTGGCAGAGGAAATCATTTTTCCACCAGGGATTCCAGGCCTTTGGACAGAGTAGCTTGAATATGACTAAAAAGGTTGCAAAATCTTTAAACAGTGTCCCATGAAGCATATAATGTACCCTCTCCTTGCATCCACTATGGCAATTAATGCCAATAAGTATAAACTAATCGTTAACATCTGTGTTAAGTGAGACCAGTAAAGCTGTGTTTCTTCTCCTGCATTTTCAGAAGATGAAGCTGTAATTCAGTTTCAGACACCCTGGAAGAACAGACCAGGAGAAGAACACTGGAACTGAGAAACAAAACAAGATTTTACACTAGAGCTTTTTATTATGACTCCATCGTAACAGACAGTTTGCAAGTATAAAAAGGTCTTTAAATCTTCATCTCGGTTACATATCTTTGCTTCACTGAAATGGTGAGTCAGGGCAAAAAATACTAGAAAAAAATTGTCTTTATGAGCAAACAAGGGATTAGTGGTTTCAGATCACTGCCTAGCAGACCACGTAGTTAGCAAGACTCGCTAAATTCGTCTGCAGTGATGCATTGCTCATTTCTCCACAATGGCAAATTTCATAAGCATTATGTTCATTGATGCAACCACATAAGCCATGTCACCTGTCCAATCTATACTTTGCCCTACGGATGGTGCTGGGCACGTTCAAGCAGCACAACGGCTGCCAGCTAGTATGCACAGTGACTGCTCTCCGCGTAGGAGAACGGCAGAATAGTACAAGCAATAAGCCTCTGGTTTGGATGAGAACTGGGGAGTTTCCTTAAACCTATGCTTGGTAAGGTATGTCCCATCCTACTTGGAAAATGTGAGCTCCAAGAGGTATTCTTGAAATTAGAAGGTGGTTGTGAGGTTTGTGACTGTAATTTACGAAATGAATACACACTGAGAGAGAGCAAAGAAACGTGTGTATGGAGACAACAGGCAGTGGTGCACTGCAGATGCATCACAGGCTTTTCAATTTGTGGTTTTTTCATAGCATCATGTCAGCATCCACATCTTTCAGGTGGTTCCTCCACACTTTCTAAAGAACTGTGTAGACATCCCTGCTAAACGAATTTTTTTTTCTTTCTCCACAGCATGCAAAAGCATCTCTAACAAATCTTTCTTCCTGTTTGTAGAACTACATCAGGATTAATTTCTGGGCAGCATATCAGGCTGTCTGAGACAGAATATTGTTCCTATCCCCAGTTTTAAAATATTTCTATAGAAGTGTATGGGATGAAGCTGAGTCAATTTTGAACTGCTTTGGTTTTTTAGGACACAACAAGTACAAGCAATAGTAAGACCTTGATTTTTGTCTGAACTAGTATTCACGTGTTTTAAGCATCACAGGAATTGTAAACCCTGAAATATTTGTCTCTTTCCAGGGAGATGCTGTAATACCAATCTGAAGATACCTACAACATCCCTAACCTAATGATAGTGCAGGATCCCAGCAACTCTGATTCCCAGCAACAACCAGGTCTTCACTACCAGCTATGAGCTTCCGTTGTGCCCTTCCCACGTCTAAGCCCTAACAATTGTCTGCTGTTATATTTCATTTGCTTGATTACTGCAACTGTTAAACCAGATGGCAAAAAACTAGTAAACAGCATTAAGCTGCTTAATATTTTTGTATGAAAGTAGAAAATTATAATTACTCTGTGGCCCAAAAGTGCTAAATTCTAGTTAAATTGTTGATTTTTCTTTCCTTCATGGCCTCCTTTTAGTGCTTTCCTTCAGACGAACGTATTCAGTATTTTCTTAAGGCCTCTCCAAAACACTTCACTAAAAAAAAATGGACATGTGTTCATGCATTGAGATTGCTTGTCATGGCAAACAGCAACCTTCTACAGCGCTTGATAGCCTGAGGCTCATCACATTCACTGAACTACTAGTTTCACCCCTATCTTTGTCAAAGATTAAAAGCAAGTTTTTTGTTTTGTACTAGCTTCAACCCAAATTTTGCAAGTTCCACTGTGAAAGTACTCATAGCATATACTGACTGACATAAAGCTCCTCATTTATTAGGAGCTTTAATAAGGCCCATTTATTCAATACAAAATATAAAAATAACAAGGTACATCACGTTCTTGGCCTAGATGTGAACCTAATTAGGGTGTGATTAGTGCAAACCTTCTATATTTTCTTACACCTCAAGTTTCATGGGATGTCTCTCCTTTTTCTCTACAGCTCCCTGACCCACAGAACTCTACATCCAACAAATCTGGCTGTCTCACCCGGAACTTTGTGCATGGATGCATGAAATGCTGTTAGGGGCTAAACTAACAGACTAACTTGCGTGTCACTTGTAACTGAGGACTGATGGGACAGTCCAGTCCATGGAGTGAGACAGCTTCCATGAACCCTTAGTGTTACCTAGATCTCCTAGGGATTTGTGGAAAATGCATCACTTTGAACCACTTAAGCAGTCACATAATATTATGGTGTCTCTTGCCAGCCAGGACAAGCTTTACCGTATTGTGGAGTCTAAAGGGAACTAACTGACTGTGGCAGGGTGATGTGAAGCATCAAACATCCAGGAGAAGTTCAGTGATGGGCATGAAATAAAGCCTATCCCCAGACTGCTCTCGCATCCATTGCACATGTGAAGAAGCTTTTACAGCTGAGCTCTTTAGATGGAAATGATAAGCAGAGATTATCTAGTGTGGCTTTCTCAATCTGTGTGGCTGGCCTCCCAGGGAAAAGCTCTGATCTTTTCCAAGTATGGCACGTGTGTGTAACCCTGGGGCAAATGAGAAATGGAATGTGTGTCATTTATTTATTTAGTGTTTTGCAAAATCCCAACACCCTGTGCTGGCCACTCAGTGCTGAGTGCTTATTGTTCAAAGGACCGCTCCTCACTAGGATTCATCCCAGCCCTGGAGAAGTCTATGGGAATCTTCCTCTTAACTTGAGGGTGCTTTGGATAGATCCTCGATCTTCCACACTTCATGTTCCCATTGAACTCAGCAGGGTGTCTGGATGTACAAGGAAGGAATCGCCAGTCCTTCAGTACCCAATGTCAATATTAACCAGCAAAGTAAATACAAGCAATGGGCTTTCCCACACATAGTAATTAAATATGCTTCCTCTATTCTCTGCCGCTTTTTACATTAAAGGATCTATATTGTTTTGTTTTAGCTTTAATGTTCATAGCTGAGAAGCAGTTTTAGAAGAGGGCACCATAATCCCATGTTACCAACAGGATGCTAGAATGTGGTTTTTAAATATGACAATAGCAAGGCAGAGCTTAGTAAGAGGGTTTTGTATTGTTTCTGGTCAGATACACTATACAGACTTCATTCATCCTGTATATGTTGAAAACCTAGTTTAATCATACAGGATAACTCATCTTTTTCTGCCATCTAGTGACAAAAACTGCATCTTAGCAAGTTTATGGACCTTTTATCCAGGTCATTTATTTTAGTCAGTCACACACAGGCAATAATATACAGCTATCAACATGTGTTTTCCTTGTCTTTCCACAGCACTCCATATGACCTGAATGTGGTAGAAGGCATAGAGCTTGTGGTTTGCCCTTTTACATATCACCATTTTCATAACTGTTTTAACATCTCATCCTGTACATAATGACTAGGTCAGTCTCACAATGGAGAAAGAACATCCCTAGGATAGAAATCCACTTGCCATATGTGTCTTCAAAGAAACATACCTGGCGTATCATCTGTGAAGACTTTGTCTCTCTTCAGAGGACCAGCAAAACCTTTCCTCCACCTTTGACAGGCTACACATGAGAACACACAATACTATTGTCCAGTGCTACTGTTAAGACAACCAGTGGCCATAAGAAATTAGATAGTCACTGTATCTAGCCCAAACACTGTATATTTCTTTTTCTTTCTGTCTACTGAAATTGAAGACACACTTAACTGATGCCAGTAAAACCATTAATATACTTAAAATGTGAGCATATGTTTAAAATGCTTTGGTCAAGCAAGCCTTCCACCTGCTAGTCCATAGAAACCTTGTTGTGGGGCTATGATATGAAATGGGAATTTTCCTAATCCTTGCCCAACCATTGTCTTATTGTAATATATGAAAGAATTTTCTGGCTTCTTTTATGTAGGCACCAGGTTAGACCCCAGAAACCCATTTGTCAGTTACAGAAGTAGTTTTCTAAGAATTTGATATGTTGCATGATTTTTCCCCAAAAAAAGAACCCTTATTCAGATCCCATTAAAATAATTTCTAAAAAAATCAGCAAGTCTTAATACACATTAGGTCAGGCCTAAAATAAGCCCATGGAGAAATGATGGTGAGATTCAGCCTCTGTACTGCATATATATAATTCTTGGCAGAACTGGAAAATAAATTACCTTTGACTGGTTTTCCAGACAACATCAAAATCATCAGATAAGGTGAGCAAGAATGACAACACACATTAAGGTATCACTGCTAGCTTTACATGAAACACTGCAGCCTTATTAGCAACAGCTGGCTACCTTGTTATAGACATTGCAGCAATTTTACGGACAAGAATTAACAGAACAAAGCCATTATTTCTGCATTGTTTCCAGTGAATGCTGGTATTATTTTATTCTCTAATAATGAGTAAATGCTGCAGTATCTCATTACATCTGTGTAAGGCATGGGTGTTATGAATAAAAACCATTGCACACTTGGGAGTTGTCTTATAGGTGTTTGATTGTTGAAGATTTATGTACGTGATTCTCCTGGACTGTGACACCAAAATGGCCTGTAAAGTCCTTCTCTGAATAATTATTTATCCCATCACAGAAATTTTACTGTCATTTAAACTAAATGTTTAGAAATATTATCTATGCCAAAACACCTCACTTTTATTTCAAATAAAAAGAAAACAGTTCATATAAAAATTGCATGTTAATAAGAAGCATTTGTATGAAATTACTATGAAATCTAACTGGCTTTTTAACTGGGTGAATGGAAAGCAATGAGAAGACTTATAAAATACTAAAGCGTCAGCTGCGTTTCATAAACATCTCGTAGAAACAAAGATAAGTCCGTAACCGTTTAGTGTCTCTAAGCAAATGAATGATATGACCCTTTTGTTTAACTTTTCGTTTTCTTCATTGTCTTCAAGTCTCTTCAGTTACATCATTTTGCGTTTATGTGAGTAATGAAAGAGATCCCTATCTATGAATTCATAATTAAAAAGAAAAACCAAGGCCAGCAAAGTTTTTGTAGTTTCCATCAAGCCAGGGTCTTGCTGGAACCAAGCCAAATGACTGTTCTGATCCCCAAATACTCCAGTGACACAAGCACAGAGGGTTCTTTGAGAGATTCACCTCTGAGATGGATAAAAAAACATTGACCATGAGGGAAAAGGGGTATTTTCAGACACCATCATGCACTCTTACTTTTTTAACTATCCTTTTTCCACTTTGAGATGTTTTCCCACAACCTCCCCTTAAGTTTTATGAATAAACAGACCACACAGACAACTCTTGGATGAAATCTCAAGAACAGATTTTGAAAATAAGGAACTGTAATCCTCACTCAGCCATGTTTCATTAGCGACTAGTGTAATGCAGGACCCATGTGTTTGAATGTCATGGACCAAACCCTAAAAGGACAGGACGGAACCATAGAAAAACTGCCAGGCTTTTTGTTGGGGTTGGTTTGTTTTTTGGGTTTTTTTTTTTTTTTGGGTGGGATGGGTGTATTGGGTTTTCATGGCAAGGTTTTGGTATTGTGAGGGCTACAGGGGTGGATTCTGTGAAAAGCTGCTAGAAGTTTCCCTATGTCTGGCAGAGCCAATGCCAGCTGGCTCCATGACGGACCTGCTGCTGGCCAAGGCCAAGCCCATCAGCGATGGTGGTAGCACCTCTGGGATAACATGTTTAAGAAGGGAGAAAAAACTGGAGAGAGGTGAATTTGCAGACAGAGAGAGAGGGTGCAAGATGTGAGAGAAATAACTCTGCAGACCCCAAGGTCAATGGAGAAGTGGGGGGAGGAGATGATCCAGACATCGGATAAGAGATTCCCCAGCAGCCCATGGTGCAGACCATGGTGAAGCTGGCTGTGCCCTGCAGCCATGGAGGGTCATGGGGGAGCAGAGACCCACCTGCAGCCCGGGGAGGACCCCAGGCCAGAGCAAGAGGATGCCTGAAGGAGGCTGTGAACCTGTGGGAAGCCCACACTGAAGCAGGGTCCTGGCAGGGCTTGTGGCCCTGTGGGAAGGACCTATGCTGGTGGAGTTCCTGACGAACACACATTTGGCAAAGTTGATAAAGAACTGTCTCTTGTGGGATGGACCCCACACTGGAGCTGCAGAAAAGTGTGAGGAGTCCTCCCCCTGAAGAGGAAAGAGCAGCAGAGACAACGTGTGATGAACTGGCCACAGTCTCCAGTCCTTGCCCCTCTGTGCCATTTGGGAGGAGGAGATAGAGAAATGGAGAGCAAAGCTGAGCCCAGGAAGAAGGGAGGGTTGGGGGAAGGTGTTTTAATATCTTGGTTTTATTTCTCTTTTATTTGATTGGTGATAAATTATACTTTTTTCCCCCAAGCTGAGTCTCTTTTGCCCATAACAGTAATAGGTGCAGTGATCCCTCCCTATCCTTATTTCGAGCCATGAGACTTTCATCATACTTTGTCTTCCCTGCCCAGATGAGGAAATGGAGTGATTAAGCAGCTTGGTGGGCACCTGGCCTCCAGCCAAGGTCAACCTATCATAATAAATATTTGTTGCAGCACATAATTTCCAAATTCTAATAAACCTTAAGGCTGAAAAGTCTTTAATTCAATGAGACTAAATAGTTACATATGTATTGAAGTCTCTAAAATCTTACAAGCCTTATTTCTATATTTTCACAATCAATAATTTAGAGCAGTAATACCAGTGTCTACCAACAATAATTAAAGAAAAAATGACTTGAAGACCAAGAGTACTAGTCACACTGTAGGGGTGGGATTCTTCTGACTATATCCAGGCACCTGCATACTTGCAAGTCATCCTGCCCTCCCTTTGCTGTCAGTGCAGACCTAGACAGTGAAGTCAAAGGAGTTCTTGGTGTGATTCATCTCATCCAAAATTAGTTGTAATACTTGGTAGATGTGAATCACAATCTGAACTCTGTCATCTCAGCTGACTGGCTCTGCACTGATTGCAGCCCTAGAAACGCAGGGCTGTAATATCCATATTGGAGATACCTAAAGATGTCTGTAGCTTTTTGCTGGCTTGTGATGAATTCAAAAGGCTTGTGATATCCTTTTTCCTTCTCAGGTGACAACATATAAGCAAGATGATGTGTCAAACATACGCTAAAATGCCACTTCACTGCAGTTGTTTCTC
The DNA here is from genome assembly GCA_027574665.1 of Rhynochetos jubatus. Classification (NCBI taxonomy): domain Eukaryota; kingdom Metazoa; phylum Chordata; class Aves; order Eurypygiformes; family Rhynochetidae; genus Rhynochetos; species Rhynochetos jubatus. Next base: position 14,008,945 of record CM050648.1, on the reverse strand, counting down.
AGGTTTACAGGGATGGCTCTCTGAGACCCTCACATAGATTTTCTGGTTAAAGATGATGTTTTGCAGGTGCAACAAAAAATAAAGGTGCTTATATAGAAAGAACTGAAACATCCCCCAGTTCCTAGAATAAGAGTTTAAAATAACTGTGTCTCTTTATGTTTCCATTAAAAAACATACAATTTTATTTAGAGTTTAGGTATGTAAAATATCTATCTTGAAGCCACCTTGAGGCATGAATCTCTCTAGTCTTCTTTCTAAATTATACATTAATTAACCAGATTTGATTCCTAGAAAAATTAAGCTATTGTCAAATCACTGGGTAAATCCAGAGCCTAAATTTATTTCCTCAACCACATCCACACACAGCCGTTCTGTGCATGTGTTGACCTATTTGCAAAGGGTGTGATCAAGTGTTTGGCTCAGTAACTCCTGCATCAAAGCCCTAGAGAGGAAATGTTGTGACGACAGCAATGCAGAACGCCTGTGTTGGTTGTAATTACATTGCTATTTATTTACTCAGTGTAGACATTCATACTTTTAGAAATAGATTGAGACAACTGGCTGATTCTAAACAAGCCATGGAAGAGACATGGTTACAGCCATGAGCTTGCACAGTGTACAGACATAGAAAGACTTGTAGCTTTTCCCAGCTTTTGATAGCATCAAACCTAGGAAGAGTTTAATACAGTGAACAGGCAGTTTGCCACACCAATAAAAGATCATTCTAACTTTTCTTTAGAATAAGTTTATTTCATGAAAATGGCCAAGTATAACTACAAGTTTCATTAGAAAGTGATCTTATAATTAAAAATCACATTACATTCAGCTCGGACTACCGTCAGTCTTATGATCCCTGTTGAGCTCATTAAGTCACTTATCTCAACATCCTGGGTGCAGCTTTTGAAACCACAAAGATGCAAAATGACCCAAGACTGCTTACTTCCAGGAGCGAGCTACAGGATCTCACAGTCACCATAACCAAGAGACACGTGCACACAGTTGCTGTGGATCAGGTGGCATGTGGCAACTTGTCCATCTGCCCATGTCTCCTCCTGGCCTAGTTAGAAGCATCTAAGCAGTTATTAACACAACAGAGGTACACTCTCAAGGAACTGGGAGGGCATTGGTCTCAAGGTCAGAGTATGATTTTCAGTTAAGAAAATAGTGTCACATGCTGTTTTACAAGGTGTTGTATCTGCTTCCCATCTCTTTCCCCCTTCTTCCTGTTCATGCCAGATGAAGGGTACTAACTTTTACTTCAGTTTCAAATAAGCAGTAAATCATTACCCACCATGCAGTGACCACTGTGCAGACAGGGATAAGAAGGGCATTCCTATTTCTTCTCTTTTGCATGAACATTTAATCCAATTTGCAATCTAGCTGTAAGTTATGGGAATCAGAGATCAGGGTTACGTTCCCAGATCTCACACAGAGCCTCTGCAGCACTGAGCTAATGCCTGCCGTTTCAGGGTAATATTTCAGGCTTTCATTCACTGAGAGCCATGAGAGTCTGATGGAAGGAGTTAGCTGTGTGCCAAGCATTATTAATAACATTAACATATTAAAGACCATCTACTTACTGCCAAGCAAAATAAAATTCAATCATGTTAGAATAGTGGGAAAATCTCATTCAATAAAAAAAGAACAAAAGCCATGTGATTATTTATTCTAAGGTCTTAACTAGGGAATATAATTTCAGATCTCAGGCCACATGTAATTTTGAGGATGGTTTCAGTTATTTTCTTCATTTCTTTGTCATCAAGCAGCAGGCTGATCTGCAATCATGTTGCCAGTTAACAGGGACTACCAGTGGGTTTTCTACTCATCTGGAACTAAGGGGACTATGAAACTCTAGGTGGGTTTCCAGTTGTTATAGACTCATAGAATCATAGAATCATTTAGGTTGGAAAGGACCTTTAAAATCATCAAGTCCAACCATAAACCTAACACTGACAAGTCCATGACTAAACTGTGTCCCTAAGTGCCACATCGACACATAGGGTTTCAAAAACTTTACGACATGCATCCTATTTGCACCATGGCACAACACTTCCTAGCAATACCAAAACTATCATTAGCTCTGTCCATGAGCTCATAAAGTCTTGTGCAGATTTGGGTTGCCTGCTGAGCCGAGTAAAACAGGTTTCTAGTTTGTACTGCAGTCAGATGGAGTTGTTTTCACCCTCATGAAGAGCTGCTATGATGACAGCTACAGGAAAATGTACAGCACTTTGGCACTAAAAGAAGAAGATATGGAAAACTGAGCAGAACACTGGAGCTCCGAAAGCAACAGCAATTTCCTGATTCCTTTGTTGGAACAGAACTGGAATGAAGCAAGCCCAGGCCAAGATTTTAGCATGAGCTTAGCATGAGACTCGTGACACTGGCATCAAACCTCACAGCTGGAATATGCCTACCTGTTAAACTGTGTGAAATAAATGGAATGGAATGGAATGGAATGGAATGGAATGGAATGGAATGGAATGGAATGGAATGGAATGGAATGGAATGGAATGGAACGGGAGAGGAGAGGAGAGGAGAGGAGAGGAGAGGAGAGGAGAGGAGAGGAGAGGAGAGGAGAGGAGAGGAGAGGAGAGGAGAGGAGAGGAGAATTGCTTAGGTTGGAAAAGACCCTTACGGTCACCAAGTCCAACCATTAACCTAGCACTCAGTGACTCAGTTCCCCAGGCACCCTGTTCCAACACTTTCCATGAAGAAATATTTCCTAATATCCTATCTAAACCTCCCTTGGAGCAATGTGAGGCTGTCTCCTCTCATCCAATTGCTTGTTACTTGCAAGAAGAGGCAAACACCCACTCTCTGCACCCTCCTTTCAGGAAGTTGTAGAGAGCAGTAAGGTCTTCCCTGAGCCTCTTCTTCTAAAGGCTAAACAACCCCAGTTCCCTCAGCTGCTCCTCACAGGACATGTCCTCCAGAGCCTTCCCCAGCTCTGCTGCCCTTCTCTGGACACACTCCAGCACCTCAATGTCCTTCTTGAAGTGAGGGACTCAAAACTGAAGAGAGTATTTGAGGTGTGGCCTCACCAGTGCCCAGTACAGGGGGACAATCCCTTTCCTAGTCCTGCTGGCCACACTGTTCCTGATGCAGATCAGGATGCCATTGGCCTTCTTGGCCATCTGGGCACATTACATGCTCATGGTCAGCCGGCTGTTGACCAACACCCTCGGTCCTTTTCCTCTGGGCAGCTTTCCAGCCACTTGTCCCCAAGCCTGTAGTGTTACATGGCGTTGTTGTGACCCAAGTGCAGGACTCACACTTGACCTTGTTGAACCTCATACAGTTGGCCTCGGCCCATCCTGTAGAGCCTTTCTACCCTCAAGTAGATCAGCGCTCCCATGCAACTGGATGTCATCTGCAAACTGCTCGAGGGTGCCCTTGATCCCATTGTCCAGGTCATTGATAAAGATATTAAACAGAACTGGCCCCAGTATTGAGCCCTGGGGAACACCACTCATGACTGGCTGCCAACTGGATTTAACTCCATTCACCACCCCTACTTAGGCCTGGCACTCCAGCCAGTTTTTTACACAGCAAAGAGTACACCTGTCCAAGCCATGAGCAGCCAGTTTCTCCAGAAGAATGCTGTGGGAAATGGTGTCAAAGACTTTACTAAAGTCCAGGTAGACAACAGCCACCACCTTTCCCTCATCCACTCAGCAGGTGACCTTGTCATAGAAGGAGACCAGGTTCTTAAGCAGGACCGGCTTTTGAAAAACCCATGCTGTCTCAGCCTGACTGCCTGATTGTTCTGCATGTGCCATGTGATAACACTCAAGATGATCTGCTCTGTAACCTTCCCTGGTACCGAGGTCTGACTGATACGTAACTGGTCCCCACTTTGGAACCAGGAAAGGCTGCCACACTGTTAGTCCAGTCCCAGAGTGAAAAACCTCCCTTGCAGAAAGACAGCCTCGAAGTCAAACTTCTCAGGGAGGAGATGACTGGCACTGCTATCTGCACAGCCTGCCAGCTCGGCTGACTGTCGGCTTTGTTCCACAGGAGCCAAAAGCAACTCCATCTAGCTTCCTACAGACACAGTTCTCCATTTTCCACTTTCAAGCAAATGTCATAAAAAAACTCCAGCTGAAAAAAAATACAGATTTCTTTCCTTGCGGCCTGTGTATTCCTTGCGGCCCTTTCACAAATACGATGGCTGTGACTTCTCTGGTTCAGGCAGAAAAGCTTTCACGAACATCTCTGCTGTGCTCATAACTGCTCAGGATTGTCAGTAAAAATCTACTCGGTCAAGGGTAATAGATCCCATTATTGGTCATAGGACTTGAGATTTGCCTTTGTGCACATCATTCAAAACCACATGAAATACTACACAAATCATATTATTAGGTGATATTTCAGGCTGAGTAGAACCTTTGAATGTGAAGAGTCAGCTCTTACTGTGGCCTCAGACCAGGGGAAGTGTAAAGAGTCTTTATAAATGGGCAAGCTAAAGTAATTCACATCATAAAGATATCTGAAGAAATATATTGTACTCTGAGTGCAGACTATGCAGCAAGCAGCACAAAGACTCAGATAAATAAGGCCTTGATTTTCACTTACATATGCAATGATTTGCATATTTAATACCAAAAGGGCAGAGAGCAAGTTTGGCTTGTACATGGATGTAAATGTGCTTAGCTTCACTGCTGGAGGGGTATGTGTTCTCAAGGTTTTGAAAAAAGACAGATAATTGTGACTGTGAACATATGAAATGCATAAAAATTATACAGCCATATCTGTGATGCCCTTAATGGTGTGTTGATTTACACTGATATAAGGTGAAATGAAACTAGTGTTCCTTGCCATTTCTTAATGGAATGTTGTCAAGCATTTCTTGATACTAAGCATTAACAGTCATTGGCCAGAAGCCGGGGGAAACTATTACTGTTGAGTAATCGCTGCCTGGAAATTGTGGTGATACCACAGAATCACTCTAAAACTAGTTTCCAAAATTCTGCAGTATCTTTCTGTATGCAAAAGAAAATTGAATTCCACAGAATCTCAGTCTATGATGCACTTAGGAGAAAATGTCTGCTTCTGTTAAAAACAAAAATTAAACCTGCATTTTGTTTCAATTTTGATTCCTATGCATCAAATCTTCCTTTTTCTTTTCTGCTAGATCCTTACACAGGTGTTGAACTTATTTGTATTGTCATTCAGAAAATGTACGTATAGATGCCACTAACTGTAGCGGATCCTCACTGTCCCTGAGGATCATGTTGGGAAAAACACTACATATGAAGGAACAGATGCAGAAATGTTACTCAGTGTAATGACTTCATTCAAAATAGTTGGTGATGATAAATGAGGAAGCAAAGTGCACTGTGTTTTCCTAAGCTCCTGACTCTTTCAGCCAGGGTCATTCAGAGCCACTGGCCTAACATTAGCAGCATTTTACTGCCAGTCCCAAATTCAAACACTTTTATTAATTTTGTTTTGGCAGAACCTAATGTTAGCAAGTGGTTGATGTTTTCTTAATAGCTGTAAAAAGAATTTCCTGTTCACCTCTATTTACAGCTGTTTGCATTTCATTCTCCCCTATTTAGAAGAAGCTTTATTAGTTTTACAGTTTGTGAAAGACTACAGACATTTTCCTAGCCAGATCTAGTCCTAATGAAAGAGTAAAGAAGGTATTTTAACGTAGCATTGCTGACGTACTCTACTGGTGGCACTACATTTGAAGTGCAATTGTTCTCATAGGACTTAGTATGGAAAGGAAGCTTGAACAACCCATATTTCAAATTCCAGTGGTTGCCCAGACAGATTTCTGTTTGTTAGCAATGATGACAAAAACCATGTTGCTACTTTTACATTGCAAACCATTTTCCTCTTGTGGTTAATTTATTCCAGGTGAAAGTTTTAGAGGAACTCTGTGTGTAGTATCTACAAATAGCTAGGTACTTTAAGCAGATTTTACCAAGCAATATTAAATATAATCCACAGAAATAAAAATGGCATGTCTCAGCAATAATAAACATTGAAGGAAGGCAGAGGGAATACCACATCCTCCTGCACTGAAAGCCAGGAAGAAATCCTCTTGGGAAGATGAAAATGGATTTACCATGGATGAAAGACAAAGGATATAGTGTGAGAGGATGCCATTTTCTCGGCCTTAGGCAATACATAACACTTTTTTACCAGCTGGAAAACTGTGGCTGCTGGTTACAAAATAACCATGGTAGAGCTGTGTGGTGAGTTGGCCTTGGCTGGAGGTCAGGTGTCCACCAAAGCTGGTCTGTCACTGCCCTCTGCAGATGGGCACGAAGAGAAAATACAACAAAAGGCTTGTGAGTTGAGATAAGGACAGGAAGAGATCACTCACCAACTACTGTCAAGGGCAAAATCAGACTCAGACTGGGTAAATGAGCTTAATTTTCTACCAATCAAATCAGAGTAAGATAATGAGAAATAAAACCATAAAACACTGCCTTCTTCCCAGTTCAGCTTTACTCCTCATTTGTCTACCTCCTCTCCCCAGTGCAGGGGGACGAGGAATGGGAGTTGTGGTCAGTTCATAACACGTTGTCTCAGCTGCTCCTTCTTCCTTAGGGGAGGACTCCTCACACTCTGCCCGGCTCCAACATGGAGTCCCTCCAAAGGGAGAAAGTCCTCCATGTACTTCTCCAACACGCCCTTCCCACGAGTTGCAGTTCTTCTCAAACTGCTCCAGCATGAAGCACCTCCTCCCTCTCCTTCTCCACTGACCTTGGTGTCTGCAGAGTTGTTTCTCGCTCACATTCTCACTCCTTTGTCTGACTGCTCCTGCATGGCCATTTTTCCCACTTCTTAAACAGTCCCAGAGGCACTACCCCCATTGCTGATGGGCTCAGCCTTGGCCAGCGGCAGGTCCCTCTTGGAGCCAGGTGGCGTTGGATCTAGGAGATAGAAGTTTCATAGGAGAAGCTTCTAGCAGGTACTCACAGAAACCAGCCCTGTACTGCCCTCCCTGCACCCACCTCACCCCCAAACCTCCCCCCACCTCCACCCTCTACCAAAATCTTGACACGTAACCCAAATATAAGCTGAGACTTGGACTTTTCCAAATTTGAAGGGCCATGCTCATGGTGGCAAGATGATAGGAAAACTATAGTTTCAAAGGGAGAAGAAGACTTCAGTGAGGACCACTGAAAAAGATCAGGAAATTAAATCATCACAAGATACTTCTCTCTGAAATGACACACTTAGTGACAGAGAACACCTGCATATCTTGCAATTTTAAATTATTTCAGGAGTAATAACCACAGAAGAAGCACTGGAGCCTGTTCTGAATGGATTGCACTCGCATATTTTGTGGGTGGTCTTGTACTGCACATCTCCAACATGCAAAAGGTCTTGCTGGCTCACTTACACTGCTGTTTAGTGTTTATCCTACAAACTGAACTTATGTTGGTGTCTTGGAGAGACAGTGAGCATTTACTCTTGTCATGATGGAATTACACAAAGACTTCATGATTATAAACAAAAAGTTTTAAACATGATCCTCTTACTTATTCAATTGCAGGCATACACTCCCAGTCTTACTGTGGTTTCCCTTTGACTGTATTCAAATCTTCATGGGCTTTCCTGTAATATCATCTTAATTTCTAGCTTTCTGGTCCCTTCTCTAACAGACAGGCTGTACAGGCTGTTCATCTGTTCATTATAGAACCATAATTCTCTGAACAGAGGAACTAAAAACAACTGTGTGGCTAGTACACCCCTGAGTGCATTCGAGTGTTTGCAGATCTCTCGTTTCACAAACTAGTCCAGGATTTTGAATAAGCTTGATTTGTAAAAGTTCACTGACCTAATCACCCAGAGGGCCAAGGTTGTTCAGGGTCTAAGGAAACAGTGTGTTCTTTAGGTCACATTTCTTTGCTAACTTAGGGGAAGACACTTTTTCTGTTCATTTTACAGACCAGCAGTTTTCCAAAAGATGCTGTGTCTTTGTCACAATCCTGGTGCAATTCCAGAGGAGTCAATTCCTCCTATCCAAGGAGGAATAAAGTCTCAATAAGGAGCTTCCAGCAGGAAATTTTCATGGGAAATGATTAAAACATTGTCCTGAGTGTATCAGAAAAATGCAGGTAACATGTTACAGGTTACCAAACAATAAAACAAAGGCAATAAGCTTAATAAGTTTCTCTCTGTATGGCATAAGACAAGGAAGAAGTGTTCCCCTACAAGTCAGGTGAAGTAGGTCTTCTGCCACCCTCCTTAAGGACCAGGCACTACCCAAGGCCTAGCCAAACTGTCAATCTGGGATGGGTGAAAACCTAGAAGAAAAAGAATACACAGAAAAAGTACTTAGGTGACAAAGTGGTGTGGGAGCTAAGAACTCAAAATGGACTGAGAGGGAACTGGAGGGAGAGCAGAGACCAGAGAGAGAAAACAAAGCAGAACAGCAGTGCCCGCAGCTCACAGAGGATCTCCAGGCCAACCAGGGGGAGTTGTTTGGCGTGCAGGCTGCTTCACATTTGTGCCTCCAAGACAGTGGTTGTGTCCACCTGCGGTCCAGGTCTCCACATGGAGCCCTGAGATAATGCTGCTAATGCAGTGCTGTCGGGATCCAGTTCCTAGTGCCTAAAATTGTAAGAGCCCACATGAGAAATACCTTTTAGTATGATGCCCAGAAAACATGTTTGGAACAGGACATGACAGTATGGAATGTGGGACCTGCTGGGATAGCACTGAGGGGCTATGCAAGGTCCTAGAGCTACTGGAGCAAACCTGAGCCATCTTGTCCATACATCTTGTAGGGAGGAATTTTTGAAAAGAGATACTCCAAGAAACTAATCTGGGTTTTATTCCAGAAGAAAACAGGTGATTCACTTCAAAAGAAGAAAGAGTAGCAAGTGTATGGAGAGACAGGGAAAGCTAAGTTATTTGACAGTGTAGACATCCTGAAAGTAGAAAAACCTTATCAGAAAACAACCGTGTCCTTTTGCTTAAGTTGGATACGTTATTCAAGTGTCTAGTTAGCCTTGTTTGGTGAGCATATAAATAGAGAAGTGGACTAATGAATATCCTGCTGTGCTGGAAGGTCTGTGGTTTCAGCCTAAAGCCTTCTATTTTTTGGGTTTGATTTTTATTTATTTATTGCATGTAAAAGCCACAGAGAAGAACAAAATCAAGATGTACCAGTGTCTGGGCACAAGCCTAAGCCTCCTGCCACTCATTTTTTGACTAGGAAAACAGAAAGCTTAGGCTAGCAGATATTTCCCTAAACATGACAACACTGATGCAGAGATAGCTCGTCTGGCTCTGAGCCACTCCTGCCCTGGCAATATTCAGAGGCTAGATTTGACTTGACAGAAGATTGTTCTGCTCCAGATGATTCCCCATCTTCATGAGACCAGGGAACTGACTGTGGCCCTCCTGCTTACGTGGGCACAGCCCATACCCAGTGCTGCTGGACACATGGGTCAGGGACCAGTGGGTCTTTCTCACAGCATGTAGCTCCAACACATGCAGGCAGCAGGGGAAAATGGATATTTCAGACAGATCCATGGAGCTATTTTGCCATGTTGCTTTCAGTCCATCCAGCTCCACCACTGTTACCACTTGAGACCCCAGTATTAGACAACTTGTGGGACTCTTCAGGTTGTTTCTGATAGAAGACGTGACGTACTGTGCAGTCCATCATCTCTGTTGGTGGGCCAGCTATCTGGGAAGAAGATATTATGCTTCTTCATTCCCGGATCCACACATTTTTCAGCTACCACAGAGAAGACTTTCTCTAGGATTCTTGTCATGGTTATAATGCCAGTGCTCAACATTGTTATGCCTTTGGCTCTCAGATATTTTTTTGGTACAATCTTTGTGTTTTTAGCTTGTCCACTGACATCATCATCAATCCATAGAAGCAATAAACTGTCCTCTAGGTTTAAATTCAGTTCAGAGCAAAAACCCTCCAGCTAGCTTGGATTACCGATTAGCCATGCATATACCTTACTTTTGGATGATGTTTACCATCATTGCAACTATCTAATTCCCTAAAGAGTGTACTTGTTTCTTACATTTATCCTGTAAGGACAGCTGTTATACGTGTTAGCTTCCAAATATTTTTTAACCAGAATAATATGATACAAACTTTCTGCCACTGGGCATTAAGACTAATGGAATATTTATTTTTAATTCAGTCATTGACATAACTTTAGATTTACTTTTTTCCTCTAAAACCTACTGGTTTGGAATACCCTCAATCTTTACTTCGTCGTCTGTTGCACCTCCCCATATTTTCTTTCTACACTCTAGGATCCCTACTTCTTTTCCAAAGTAAACCCTTTCCTGATTTTATTGATTTTTCATTACCTTACAATCCTGTGCACATGCTTACCTCTTCTCAGTCAATATCTAGTTTATCATGTAAAAAATAAATCCTACTATGCAAATTCTTAAGTCACACAAACTGCTGGTAACCTTTCTGACCTCTGTCAAAAATTGTTTATTACACCACCTTGTTATGCAATCCCCTTGGTAGATATATACCCTGGTTTTATTACTTAAAAATCTGCCCCATTCTTCTTGATAGATAGGGGAAAACTTAGTTTATTTTTTTATAGATACTATTCTTCCTCAGTTAAACACACAAACCTTCCCTAGTTTGTTTCTGATTCATGAAATGGCTTATGGCTTAGTTTTTCAACGGCCTTGTGTTGAGGGAAACATTTTCACAGTCAGAAGAATTATTCAAATAAAAAATATTAATATGATTAAATTATGGGGTCATTAGCAGTGCTTAATAATAACAGGATAAACAAAAGTGTATTAAATCATATTAGCTTTCAAATCCAGCTGTGGATCAATGGAGAAAAAGTAGTTATCCCCAGCAATGGCTGGATAGTAGCATGCAAATGGACTGGGGTATTTCAGTTTCCAAGCCCATGCCTTCTCACAAGTCATCAATACCTTTAGCAGTACCTGTCCTACAAAGAAGTCCATGAATACTTCTTATTAATGTGGGAATAATTCTCTCTCTGACAAAGCCAAAGAAACAAGTAGAATCTTTCCTTTGGGGAGGTTTTCTACTTACTTAATAGGCTCTGTACTAGACCCTTGAGGAGAAATCCTGACCCAATTGATTCAGTGGAAATTTTGCCATTGACTTCAGTGATGCAGGATTTCATCCCTCCCATTCAACTGGACCCATATCAGAGCCCATGTGAGTTAGTAGCCCAGGGCATGACAACCTTTCCTTATTTATGCTGTTATTCTCTTATTTCTGGATGACCCCAGGGATGACTCTGGATTTTCATCAGTATAAACAGGACCAGTACTTGTTTCAGAGGCTAGCGTACGTAACCGTGTCTTTGCTTTGTTGCTTACGAGGCTTCTTTCTCGGACAAACTGTTTCTCAGCCCAGACAACAGGACTGTTGTCTTTACTTTTCTTTTCTTTTTTCTTTTTTTTTTTTTAATAAGAGGCAAAATGCAAAAGCAGTTTCCAGAATCAAAAAATATTGTTTTGATTGTTAATGTAAGCCATGTTTTGAAGACCTGGACATGTTGCAAAATGTAGAATACTTCAACTCTTTCTTTGTTTTCAGTTACTGTTTGCGAATTGGTACATTTTACACCAAATGTGAATCAGCTAGGAGATGTATGTTTGTGCGAGCATACCTTGAACTGGCTTTCATCTTCCACAAAGTTTTCTATTCTATCAACAGAAAATCGTTGTAATTTAGGGGGAGTAATTCATTTAGAGACATGTGCTGACAAGTTTGAATGAATAGCTTTCTTCCTCCAGTCTCCCTACATTTCAGCTTACAAAAATTACTCACTAACAGGAATTGTATAACATCAGTCACTTCCAAAAAACTTCCAGAGAGCTCCTGGAAATGATTAGGAAGAGCTCCATTAAAAAAAAAAAAAAAAAAAAAAAAAAAAAAAAAAAAGTCTTTATACTGTTTAAAGATGGTACAGATTTTCTAGGGAAAAAGATTATGTAGTCAGACTCCAGGTTTTAATAAGTGTCTAATTTCTCTCTTCTACAATAGACTCCTGTTCCTCTACTCTGTTTAATGAGCCATCCTGTTGTAACAGCCAAGGAGTATAAAGCTCTTCTGATATGTACATTTAATCTAATGCTTCAATAGAAAAGGGTATTTCATTTAATAAGAAATTTCTTCCGATCTTGTGGAATAATACCTTTGGTTTTCCTCATATTTTTATGGGTTATCCAAAAATAAAATTAAGATGCCATATTCTGCCTTGTGTTAGATGTACATGTGGAGGGCTGCTTCCTTGAAAACAGACCCGGTTGTCAAAGTCGAACAAGTAAAATGCTTGGAGACTCTGTAAAGTTCATTAGAAAGCCCATGGTAACCCCACGGGAGGTATGAGCTGCTGCTGGACTATTCTAGCAGTAAATTAGTATATCTGCCTTAAAACTTTGGCTAGTTGGGGTCTGTTGGTTTTGATCATTGTGTCTGGGGAGCAAAGCTGACCCATTCAGTTCCTCTGTGCTCAGATGTACCCAAACATGACAAGGAAAGACTTCAGTGACAAGCCTGCACTACCTGCAGGTTGGAAACAAGTCAAAGCCATGGAGGACAAAAATAAAATATACAATAGAAGAAATGTCACATGATAAATAAGGGCTTCCTCAGACCTTGGTACCAAATCTGCAGGACAAGTAGTGGAAAACTTCTACGCAGCTACACCCTGTGACTGAGGATTGGCGAAGTGAAGTCTCACTTTGGCATGCCAGGCTTTGAGGGTGAATAACAGGGGATTGCCCATTTTGGTGGCTAGTGCCAAAACTTATTGCTAAAGACTCTGTTATCCTCAGAAAAATTAACTGCCGGAAACTGAGAGTTGCAAGCATTTTGTCTTGTAATTGACAGACAAGCACAAAAGAAATACATCTCCTGACCTCAAAAAAGGTAAGAGATAATCCCTAATTGATCCTGGCTAGTGAAGTTTAAAGTGCCCCTAGACTGTATTTACAGGTTTCTGGTTACAAGAATGGACAGTGAAAAAATAAGCGTCTGGAAAGGAAGCTTTAAAAGTCATCTGCACTGCTGTTTTCATGGCTGTTGTTCTTGCTTCTAGGGAAATAAAGAAAAGTCTGTCTTTAGTCAACTAGTGCAACACAGAAGCCTGAAATAAAATGTATTGCATATTCTATCATATGCAAACATAAACACAAATTTTGTACAGAATTACTTTAAAATCTTGTGAGACTTTATTTTCATTTGCACTGAATGAAATTTCTCCCTCTGTTTGAAGACCACAGATGTGTTGACCTAGTAAGAGAATCTGGCAATCTATTTGACCTTCTTTCTTCTAATAAAAACCCTTCTCCAAGATGCACTGTCTGAGAAGAAACCAATCTCTTGTTTGACTTTGGAGGTGAGTCAGGGTTCTTCATACCAAAAAGTTCAGAGGTTTGTGATAGGAAGTTATCTTGGGGCAAAGTGAAACTCCCAACGGGATCCACTTGTTAAAATGTTGATTTTCTCCAGTGGCTGTATATACTTTCCTGATTAAAGGTCCTAACTAAAGGTCTCTCCCTGTTTCTGCATTAGCTTTCTAGGAGCTAAAAGGAGAGACGAGAACCATGCCCTACACACACACTTTGGTTTTACTGATTGTTAAATCAGCCTTTAAAAAAAGTAGTGAGAATAATTAAAGACTAATCAAAGATGAAGGCATTTCTCCCTATTCTACCACATTCAGAAACATCTACCCAAACTTTGAAGCAGCTGGGGCAGATTCAAAGCCTACAGTCTTTCCACCGACTTCAAATGGCTGGGGCAGAAGTGATGCTGCCTGCCTCACTCAGAGCAACACTGTTTCCTTATCCTTATTCCCATGAAAGTTATTTTATAGATTAAAAAACCCTATCATATAATCTTTCTGTAACATAGTCGATGATTAGTGTCACTACCCTATTTGGCCTCAGTCTAGTTTTTCCCCTCTCACCTATCTCTTTGAAAGCCTTTTCTGAAAGCCTAACTCATGATCCTAGTGTACAAGTGCTCACTCTGTATTTCCACTGAACAAGACTTTCACTGTTCTGTGCCCTTCTGGAGACATAATCACTATAATACAGTAGTGTGAAAATCTGTCTTTGTATGTCCGTTTGAAACCTGGTGCTTTTTTTTTTCTCTTCTTTCCTCTTGTGAAATACCACAACATTTTCCAATTAGAGTAGGTTCTTGTTGCAACTGCTATCAAAGCGCTGTTATCATAAAACATCTGTCCTAAATGTAAGAACATCTGTTTCCCAAACTCCTTCCTGGTCCCTAGATGACTCATTTCTTTGATAGCTTTTCTTTGTAAGGGAAATATTTTTTCTTTTTTATTTTATGTACTTTGCTTTTAAAATTTTTCCTTTTCATTTAACATGTTAAGCTAGTGCTTCACAATATCAAGCTATGCCTTTCTGTGCTTTTCTTGTAATTTTTTCCGTATTATGATACTTATCCGTGTAATATCATTATTTCAGTATCTCTTATAAGAACAACTGTTCCTACACTGATTTTTAATGCTGCCCAAACACCAGTGAAAAGAATCCTGGATTTCATTCTCCATTAAATGCTGACACTGAGGTTATGAAAACAGTCTAAGGACCACTGGCACCAGGTACCACTCAAGTTCATTAGAAGGCATCCATTTAACTCCTGTAACCTCTTGTAATTTTTTATTTCACGTAAATATCACTGAAGCCAAGTATATCAATGCAGGCCTTCTAAATTACTCTCTAAATTTTGCAGTCCAGCCCAAGACAGCAGAGCAGAACCTCATCAATTTCTTTTGCCAAAATCAAAGGAAATCAAAGTCTCAGCAAGTTTGCAGCTGAACTCTCACTGAAAATACAGAGCTGACTTCATATCATCCTCACTGAGGCACCGGAGCTCACTTAGGTGACAAATTATATAAGCACTATAGTGCAGTTCTTTCTTGCACACTATATCTCCATTCCACCCCCGTGCAAACACGTAACTGCTGCATTGTCAGAAAGGTTCTCAACAGTTATTTCCTTTTTATTTAACGTGAGCTGCGACTATTTTGCTCACACCTTTTAATTTTGAATTGCCCTGAGCAGGACCTCGTGTGCAGTTCTGAAGGCACCTTGGGCCAATTACTGCTTCACAGCCATATCATGTCTTGAAGCACCTAACGTTTCCTCTACATCCCCTTTCCAATTGCCGCCAGAGGCAAAGCTGGCTCAGCTGGTGAGATCTGATGCCAACACACACCATGTGCTTTTAACTGAGCTTTCTACAGCTTTATAAAGTGCCATTCACCCACCTGCCTGGTCCGTTGAACAAATGAGATGTGTCGAACAAGATTCCTTCTGGACATAAATCAGCACCATTTTAGGAAGCTATACTCACTCTCACTAACCAAGGAATGGGCCAGAAAGCAGGTAAAAAATGTGCTGTCTGAACAAATAACATTCACATACTCATGAGAGCTCCTGATACAGGCTCTTGTTTCAATTGAGTAAACTCTGAAACTTGCCCTGAGTCCCCATAATTTGCCAGGATCTTCACAGAGACAGGGAAGCAACCAGTTTCTAGCTCTTTTAGTGTTAAATTGAAGGCTAAAGGAAACTGAAAACGGCTTGTCCTGTGTGGTTTCTGAAATATTAGCAATGTGATTCACAGGTGACTTGGAGCTTTGAGTAACTTAAAGTTTGGTTAGGCATCAAATACCCTGACTCCGCGAACTCATTGCTTTCTAATGAAGTAGCCATGAGTAACAGTGGCATCCAAAACAACATTTGCACAGCCTAAATCAGTAGCAGCAGTAGTACAACAGGACAAGCTGGATGAAAGTGGTTAAATGAGCTTTGGGTTTTTTAGTTTTGTCCTTAAGTACTTTTATGCCACTACATTTTCCCAGCCCTTCCCAGCTCAGTTTCTGGAGCTGATCCCTAGAACGTATTTTGCTGGCAGCCAGTTTTCACACAGCAGGACAGTGTGCCATTAAACTTCCCATGTATTACTGTAGTCAGCACCTTTCTTTTTTTGGATTAAGGCAACTAACTGTGTTCCTTTGACACTGCAAGTTAATACTTATTTGTACATATGAGACAAAAAGGCTAAAAGCCTCAAGAATTCATAACAGCAGTGACGTATGAAAATTGATACTGAGGTGGCTTATGGCTGGTTTTTTGGCTGTCGTGTGCTGGCACTTTTCTGAAAAGTTGGCAAAAATGTTTGATTTTTGCTTTTGTGGGTACTTCTAGAGAACCTGCTTCCATAAGTGCATGAGCACTGAGTTTTCCTTCCAGAAAAGAAATAGCTTCTAAGGCCACAAAAGGGGAGAAATCAAAGAAGACAAGAAATTAATCAAGTTATGTAGAAAGGATAAGTTGGGTGGTGTCACTTATGGTGAGGTCCAGAAGCTTGATTTCAGTCTTGTGGAGCAATGAGTGAAAGAAGGAGCAGGGTCCAACATGAGGTGTAATTATTGACCCTGTGGGTGTCACATCTGACCCATCACTCACATTCTCTCTGTAGACCATGGGAAGAAAATGCACTTCTGGAGAGCAGCACCTGTGTTTAGACTACAAGCATCTGTTTTTCTCCACTGGCCGGACATGAGCTGAGACATTTAGTCCTATCAGACACACCAAAAACCTCTTTCGGCAGCCCACTCTTCGTAGACATATCTTCCGTTTCCAGGCACCAAGGTTTCCAGCACTGAAAGCACCTCTGTCTTGGCAGCACTGAACATCTTGGCTTGCCTTTTAAGCCTGAATTATTTCTACATCTCCAAACTAGTCATTCCCTTCCCAGTCGTCCATCCAGCACTCAGTGTAGTAGGTTTTCTCACTGTATGCTTAAGACATCAAAAGTCGAAGATTAGCCATAAAAAGAGATGGGCCACAGTCTCAGTATCCTATAGGTACTAGTACTGGTATGGATCAATGGCAAAACACAGAACAGAAAAAATCAGAGTTTGCTTCCTTGTGGTGCCTAAGGGGACCGAGTTCTCACATCCCAGAACAGTTCCCATATGTCACATTCATTCTCACTTCCTGAAGTTGTTCCACTTTGCATGGAATAAGAAACTACTAATTGGATCAGAGAGGAATTGAAGATAAAACAAATCTTTACAGACCAAAATATGGGGTTCTCACTTGGGTTTCAGTCTGTGAAGCAAAGAACACCTGACAAAGTCTTCGGAACAGGACAGAGACCTGTAAGAACTCAATTACTCCTACCCACTTTGATACATAACAGAATAAATATTGCTGAATAAATTATCTAATTCCAGTGACTCTTTAAGGACTGCCAATTCAGCCTTACGTTCATTCCTAGTGCTGAGAGTCACACAGTTTGAAACACTCCTGAGTTGCTATCAATTGGTGTTGTGGTTTTACATGAGCACTGTAGATGCAAAACGTTGTATGGCAAACCTGGTAGATTGTTGAAGACAGTCATACCAATATATACCAAGGTCATTATAGAACGGCACAGGTCAAAGCTTTCAAAACAAGCATGTAAAGTAAGGCTTTTAAATTCAGATTTCAACACCAGAAAAAGAGTTCCAATCAGAACAAATGGTACCATACCTTGCCATGTCTTTCATTTCACATCCTTATTTAGATATTTATATTGGAATTGCACAGCCCAACATTAATTACACATCTGAAGAAACAACTCTCCACCCCAATGTGTACTGAGTATGGATTTGACAACAAGCAGTATGTAAAGAATGCAATGGTTTTAAGCATATAATGATGCTTGAAGAAACAAAGTTCAAAGAAAAGAGTTGGCCTCTTTGGCATTTTTGGCACCCACAGTTCCACCATAAAAGTTTGGCTTTTGAAAGTAAAAATTAAGTTTTGAGAGGAAGCTAAAACAACCATTCTTATCACATTATAAGTGGGAACATAATAATGTGATTAGGATTACTGTTTTCAGTTTATATTTAGCACAAGAGCTGTGCTGAATATAGATGCACATATATACATATGCACACACACCTCTACTAAAATCTGAGAGTGCTGAGTAGCCCTATGTGTAAGAAAATAGGTGGAAGGAGGCTCTTTTCTTATGCCAAGGAGTTAGTGGGAAGGAATCAACCTGACTCCCCACCCAGACTGTCTGTCTCTCCATTATGGAGCCCACTGCAGCTCCTAGGCTGGTTTGGTCTTGTCCTGAACCCGAGCAGTGTCTTCAAAGAGGCAACACAAAGCAAAGCCGCGCTGGCAGAGTGAGCCCTGGAAACAGAGCAGTAGGAAGGCCCTTCAACTCAGACCACCAAAGACAAGGGCTGCTCTAGGGCCTTCCTTACTTCAAGAATGCCACAGTCTTTGATTTCAAGCTTTTTTTATAATATGCCACTTCTGTTGTTTGTATCCTCTGTCCTTTCACTGATCCCTTTTATTTCAGAACAGTCTTCTGACAATGGTGATGAGGGAATACTTGATTTCTTTATTTTTGGCTTTATTAACCCAGAACAGAGCAAAAATGCCATTTTGAGTCAGGGAACGTGCAATGTTGCTGTTATTTTCCAGCAAAAGAGACCATTTGGCTGATGTTAACTTCTCCCTAAATGACACCATGAACACCTCCCAGAAGCCCCATGCTATGTTGAATACATGACCTGATCCCTGGGTCCTATCTGCCACACAATGGCTCTGATTTACGGCAGTTTGACACAAATGTTCTAAATGTTCTTCACAGTCCAGAGGGCTGAGAGATGGGCCATGTTTAATATGTAATTAGGTAGAGGTTTCTACTGCAGGTAAACACTCTAATGACAGTTACATTTTAATCAGTCCTGGGCTGCAACTAATTCTAAGGTGCAGGTTTTTTGCTGCTGTGTTTTGCTATCATACTGTACACCAGGATGGGTAAATGTGTAGACCCAGCTTCCAAAGGATCAAATGGTAAATCTGTTAAGAACCAATTTAAGATGCTCGTTGCTAGCTTTGCAAATCCTCTAATCTCTTTTGGTACACAAAATAGTAAATATACCCTGGGAAGCATTGTTTGAGTGCAGAGGCAGGATAGTGACAGACACGAGGATTACAGCTGGTCAACAGCTTACAGCTAAATCAACACAATTTTTTTCAACAGGAAACTGAATTACATTAACATTTTTTCCCTGAAAATATCTATCTTCCTTGGAAAATTTCAGGTTTTCCATAATAAATCAATAAAATTTTTTTGAGAAAAAAATCTCCTGGTTTGGGTTCTTCCTCTTTTGGATATGGGAGAATTTAAAATTTTCTGAAGTTAAAAGGGAAAATAGCAAGATTTTCCATTCAGCGCTAGAAAAGATGACTAGTTGAGGAGACACCCTTGCATCTGAGCATGAAACAGACCAGGTCAATGGAGCCTCTTGGGAGCAGGAGGTGTACCACTACATGGTGGTCCTGCTATTTAAGGTGGTTTAACCATTATTTTAAATACTCAACAGCCACAAAGTGCTGGAAGCTCTGTGGTACTTAAGAGAGGCACAGATCTGGCATTTTATGGGATCTGGGGTCATTATTAAAGGTTAAATATCAGCTGTTCCTTTCTACATGGCTGCACCCTGCTTTCACTCCATGTATGTGCCACAGAGAGCCATAGGTACTCGGCACAGAGATCGTGTATAGGCTACGCAACATCTCCCCATCTGGGCTCTCAGAGTGACTGAAGAGATTTATACTCCCCTTCTCCAACACTCCTTTATGCAGCAAGGGATTTCCTGGCTGAGGAACTATAACCATTTTGATTTATTAATTCAAACCACAGCAAATCTTGTCCATAATTTGCAAGGTCCGGATAGTGATACAAACAGTATTTTTAATGATTCTCTAAAGTTCCCCTAGTTTCTCCTAGCTGCACAAAAATAACTATTTGACAAACCCCTCGTGGATCAGAAACAGAATAATCTTCCAGATCGTTTACTGCAGCAGGAAGAACAGTCAAAATAGCTGACAACCCAGCTTGCAGTGTGAATATCTGCAAGCAAAAACACTCATACCATACAGACATTGCAGAAGCTTGCATAAACAAGGCTTACTGGTAAATTATTTCTGAGCCAAAAATAAGTAAAAATTACTATGTCCAAACACTAGCCAGGCAGCTCCAGTCATCGTAGGAGCTAGTTTTGTTCGTTGTCTTGGGCTCCCTTTGACAGAAGATTGATAGGTGTTACAGGAGGTAATGCAGTGATTTCCCTATCAAATAGCCTGTGTGGAGAAAAATGTCTGTAGACTGTGGTGGCGAAGTCTCAGTGTGACAAGGACCTCTAGGGCAGTAAGCATATTATCTTTGTCATCTGGCCAAGTTTTCATGGAACAGCAGCTCACTTCTCCCTGTAGTTTTTGTCTAAAGCCATGTGTGAGCACCGGTTGTGAGCTGACTTTAGAGAAAACGATACGCATAGAAGGGGCTGTCTGCTATATTTAGAATTGCTTTTCAATAACAGTTTAAGTTTTCAGCATTTTAACATCTATTCCTTTTAAGCCTCTGAAAATAAAATTATAGAGGTATATATACACCAAAATCATAGGTGGCAGCACTGTCGTCATTGGAAAACTCTGAAAACAGAATTAAAATTTCTTAGCTTCTCCACGACTTGGTGTCATGGAGTACCAGGTACCACAACTTTAGGAACATTCCTGTGTAGAGCAAATATTTCAGATCCATTTCTATTGCATATCATAGCAGCATCTCTTGACTTAGCACTGAAATAAAGGTTATGTTGTCATATGAATACTTGGAGTAACATCCTTCATTGAATCAAATATATTTTCAGGTTATGTGAAAATCTCTAATCCTTTTTCTATGCATCACATTAAAACACATAACCATAAAATCCTGGTTGCTATTTTCACCCCAGTAGGATTATGCCAAACAAGACAAGAAACATCCACTACCATAGAGATATTGTATGTTGGGGATATTACTATAACCATAATATGAGAAATGCTGCCTAGTAAGTTACATCCAATAAACCCCACTGATAATAAGACTGTTATTACAATAATATCAGGGTCAAAGCAAGAACTGGCACATTTGCCTAACTCTCTTTTATCCCACATGAAACAGCAGTTCAGGGTGACACAGCATGTAGCTCCTCTGACACAGCTCGGCACATAATTGGTAGGGATTCACTGGTTCCCCATGTCTTACCATCACAGCTGTGTTAACCTGGTATACAGCAGAACTCAGCGATATTTATTGTTGTCACCCTCGAGGCTTCGCCAGAACACAGAGAAGAAGCCATAAGGAAGAGACGATCTGGCTTTCTTAGGTGGCTATTTATTCTGCACATTTTTTTCAGAAAGAGGAGCTTAACCAGCAGAAATTCTTTAACTTTCTGATCACTTCTGCCCCTTCGACCATACCCATTAATTGAACTTGATCTTTGTCAGACTGCCTGCATATCAGCAAAAGCAACGCAGTAAGTTAATACTGCTGTGTATATGGCAGTGGTAATGCTGATATATCTGCTATATCCAAGAATAGAGCAACAGCATAGGCCAAATGAGGAGGCTATAAACTAGGTTTGCTCCTCCATTCCTGATGCTTTTCAGGTTTTGTTGTGTATCTCATTCTCTTCATCTCAGAAATCATCTCCCAGAGCTCCATTAAATGGTGTCACTATGCGTCACTGTGATGCAATGTTAAGAGGGGACCCAATGGCCTTAAGTTCTCGTCTTTCCCTTCCATGTCATGGAGGTGTGCCAGTGCTCCTCACACCTCCTCCACACTGCATCCAGCCCTGGGAGAACCATATAGACCCAAACATGAATTTCTCATTGGAGGAATTTTTTCAGGGAGGCTGAAGTTTTCTGTTATTTGCTAAATTAAATATATCAAGTATATTTCTAAAACAACAAATATAAACAAACAATACACATGTACACCTGTGTTTAGGAAACATACTGAGGTTAAAGATAGTTTATAATAATGCTGAGAAAACAAAACACACTAAAGGAAAAGGAGGTAGGGGTGTATTAGTGTGACGTTTTAACCCTCTACTTGCCTGGGGAACTCACTGCACTAATATAGCAGTGGTTCTTCAGCTGGAAAAAGAATCCACGTCTAAACAAGATTCCCTAGCTACAAATCTATGGTGGGAGCAAGGGTTTGAATAAATCGCTAGTATAAGCTATAGTTCTTCAAACATGGTTTCTTGAAACAATCATTTTACAGCTAAATAATTTGTCCGGCAAACATTACTTGTGGGGTTTTTTTGTTTTACTGTGTAATATGCCAGCAATCAGTTCCATATGGTATCCATATACTCTATGATTTAAGGTTTCTGTAGTTTACTATTCCTTTTTACTTCTCTGTACACATTCAAAAATATACTACAACATACATATTTTTCTGTCCCTTAAAATTATGTGTGTAATTATTTTCTACTACTAAGTGCCATTGTGTCTGATACAGATGCAAAAAATAGACACTGAACAATTTGTCCATGGTTCATCTAAATGTATAATATAATAAAAGTGAAAATTACTATGCATATATTTGAACCCCCTTATACTTTCAGTTAAATTAAGTGCTATAGTACAGATGAAGAAGAGAAAGGAAAGCTGTGAGGTTCCACATGGGGAGGTATTTTTAAAGACACCACTCAGACAGAGACTGTTCATGACAATCCTTCAGGAGCAAAGTCAGTGGGTCTGTAGCTATCCGTATGAACTGGGTAAACCCTCAGATGGAGAGTAAGTAGACTGTAGTAGAGAGAGAGGTAGGAGAGAAACCTGAGGCTTTGCAATACCACTGCCATTAGTTTAAAAAAGAATGATCTCTCCCAGCAGGGCAATTTTGACACTTTCAGAGTGATGTTCATCCCACCCTAAAACTGTCCTAAGTGAGGTTTACTGCTGGAAAAGGGATCATTCCCCCCACATCCCCAGAGGAACCCATTTGGGGATTTTGGCTGCAGAATGATTTGGCATAAAATAAATGCCTAATCACTCAGCTGCTCTGTCAAAGGAGATTTAGGGAACCCACCCTCTGCCTGAGCACCAAATAAAGAACAAAGCCGAGTACTGGGTCTGGCTGGGGTTGCAAGGCCATCACCAGCAGGATGGCCCACGGCGGTGTCAACCCAGGGTACGATGGCTGCTGCAGCAGTTTTCTCTCCAGGGTGTCTCACCACATCACAAATGTTTTTTCTTCTTTATTTCTTTTCAAGTGACTCCATCTTTGTTTGAAAAAGAGAAGTCTTTGTAATTGCCCAGCTACTGTTTAATCCAGCTGACGTTCACCTTCGTTAGTGTTAGCTTATTTGGGCAACCACACTCCCAGATTTGTGTACTTGATCTATGTACACGCTGTGTACACCCCCAGGCTTAACAAGCACTGTTATCCAGGACATTTGCCAAGGCTGGGCCATGTGAGCCCCCACTCAGTCACCCTCTCTGATGTGCTTCCCAACTTTTCCTTCCTGATCTTCTCTAACAAACTTCTTTAATTAAGAACTTAAGACATGCCCCATTGAGTCAGACCAATGGGCCATCCAGTCCAGTAGCAATAGGGGATGCTGCTTCAAAGTGCACTATTAATCAAATTTTCCCAAACATAGAGGCTTATACAACATTTTCTGAACCTTTTCTGATTGCCTTATGACAGTTTTAGACTGCATGTAAGAGACTTGAATGTGGCCTTCAAGCACATTGCGTAGCACCTCTGCATGTTGCTCAGATACACCATTCTTCAAATGTAAGATTCAAGTAATTTTTCTTGAAATGTGCTTGTCTGGGTGAATAAGCACATTAAAATATGAAGTTAGACAAATAAACGCATCCCAGTGCATTAACTCGCTGTTCATAATACAACTAAGGTATTTATGTCCCAGCACCACAAAACTGTGCTGAGTGTCTGAGAACACGCTGAAGAAGTGAAGAACTGGTGCTGAATCAATGTAAGTGGTGCTGAATAAGCCTTAGAGAAGTTCAGAACATTGCATCATCCTTTATGATCAAAGAAAGTGAGGGAAGCTAATGAGCAGCCAGCACTGCCATCATCCCACACACATAAACCGTCCTGCCACACACCACAAAGCACTGCGGAGCTGAGACAGATACTAATCCGTGGGAAACAAGAAGATTCTGCTGACCACAAGCAGCACTGTGATTAGTGGTAGCATCAGAAGAATCTGTGCCAGTGGACAAACCCCTAGTCTATACCCTTTCCTAAGTAGATTTCTTAAATGCCACTTAAATAAATAAATCTTGGTTCCGGGTTAGCCATATGAGTAAGGGAAAATACTTAAAATATTATGCACACCATCTTCATTCCTGGGATTGCGTTTAAATGCACCCTAACTTTGCTGACCACTTTTCTGTCTACCCACATTCAGCCCTTTGCCAACCAGAGGTTTTCTATCCTACAGAATTCCTTCCCAGGATCTGAGCAGGCACCAGCTGCTTGGTGCCATTGATTTAGCTCCACAACTTGTTTCCAAAATGTCTGTTGTGTCAGCAATGCCACAGCAAAATTAAGAAAAGCATCTCCCTTCCAAAGCAAGGCACCATTTTAGGCATCATCACACCCTATTAGCTCCTGCTGCCATGGGTAGGGCTTCTGCCCTGTAGAAAAGGCTGTTGGGTCATGGCAATGGACTGGCAGGAGCCTTAGAAGGTTTGGGAAAGGCAAGAAATGTTCTGACTGTTGGAAGGAGTAAAAGAAGAAAGTAAGAGGGGAAGCCAGTGGCTGGAAGGAGGAGACAGAAAGTGTGGGATGTTGTGTGCAAGCCAGAAGGGAATTAGAGGAGCTGGAGGCAACATTCAAGCTAAACAGCACCTCAAGTTCTCTGTACAGAAGCTGGTGGAAACTGGCTGATGGAGGTGAGGGGATTGTCAGAAGTACAGAAAGCAGGGATACCAATAAAATAGCAATCTAGGACCTAGTTGTACAAAAATTATGGCCAAAGACCTCTATTTTCAAAGGACGAAGAAGTATTTTTCGTTGTATTTTTCCTTATCTTCTTAGCTGTTTCCCAGGAAAATCTCCTCATCCCCAGATGTTCATTGGCACTTGTGGTCCATTCATCAAGGGAACCTGGGAGCTGCATGTGGTTGGGTTGTTCTTTATCTGGTGCCAGCAATGTCAAAAGACAAATGCAAGGGGAGTGTCTATTTACCACATACTGGACCTAAAGCATGTGCTGAATAGCTTATTAAACTCTATCAATAATCTGAGTGGCACACCTTAATGTCACACCTGTCTCCTTGAATCCCCCCACACGCACACAGTGGCCTAAAAAATCAGTAGTGTTTGAAAACTGGAAATTCATGTGAAAGAAAAGTGAAAACATTGTTTTCTAGGTAACCCTGATCACTGCATTATTCTGAGTTCCAGACATGAAAAGAAATCT
Source organism: Rhynochetos jubatus (assembly GCA_027574665.1). Taxonomy (NCBI): domain Eukaryota; kingdom Metazoa; phylum Chordata; class Aves; order Eurypygiformes; family Rhynochetidae; genus Rhynochetos; species Rhynochetos jubatus. Next base: position 13,983,644 of record CM050648.1, on the reverse strand, counting down.
AAAGCCTTTTCCCAGCAGAAACACCCAAGGTAAATTTTAACTCATGACTGGATACAAACTTCAAGTGCCAAATTTGAAGCCGGTGCCACAGGACAAAAAATTCTGTTCCAGATAGACTTACAGCTACCAGACTCTTTCAATAAAAAACAATGGAACAATAAACTCTCAGCAGCTAACAAGCACCTGAATAAACCTCCACTCACAGTTACATTAGATAGGTGGCTATGACTATAGCTACGAAATTATCTGCTGCAAGCAGTGCAATGGCAAACCTCAGCTACTCAGCTCTCCGGACGCTGATGCTCCTTTGAACAAGTCAGGCAGAAAAAGGAGTAAGAAAGGAAAATTAAGTTAACAGTTGAAGCAACTTGCCCCAGAGCCAAGAATAAAATACAGGCCTTTTCCACTCTCCACAGGACCTTGCTGTTACTGCCTTTTACAGTTCAAAATTCCAGCCTGAGGGTGAATTTCTAAGAAAGGGATGATTTTGGCTGACCGTTACTAGCACACAAAGCAATAGCCAATTCCCCTTGAAGTGGGATATGTCCTGTTATCGTATCTTGAGCTGAGAATGAGTATTTTTTTAATGAGGCCTGAATCTCCTCATCTTGGAATGAGAAAGTAATCCACTTACAGATTTTTAAATGGGATACATGGAAATTCCCTCTTGACAGGGAGGAGTAAAAATAGGAAATATTTCACTTCCCATGGAACCTTACGTATTATTGGATTCTCTCTAATCTCCAGCCATAATGAGCATGATTAATTGCAGTGGCGGGAACAGCAGGTCTTGCTCACCAAATCTCCTGCGTGCCAACGTTTTGTTAGTGTGTGAGAATGCAGTGAAGTACCAGCTGTTGATAAAAGAGTGACTGTTCTTGTGCACATGTTCCAGCTGTGACCACACAATAAAGTTAAAACATGTAAGAACCCACATTTTTGTCTATTCCCACATATGCTTTGTGTGTAACTTCACTCATTGTCTCTATATATGTATATATAATACCTTTTACCCTAGCTCTCTTCCGCCACAGCTGCATGATTTTAACTAACACCACAAAATGGAGAAGATAACTGCTGGAAGCATTTTTATATACTTACCTTACCTATGACCAGGAAAAGAAAAGAGAAAATATTGAAAGGCCTCCTTTAAGCAAATGTTTGATTTCAATTGTTCTGGTCATTGAGCCCTTAATAAAATTGCTTTGGCTCCACTGGGCAATTCAAGACCTGAGTTAGACCTGAAGCATGAACATTGTGCATTTCTTGAGAAATTTCTTTATAACCTGCCCTGTTTCACAGCTCACTAGTGGGTGAGACCCATCCTGGCATTTTGGCTACATTTACACTGGTAAACTTAAAATAGTGCACAGGTTTGACTGTGTGAGCAGCCTTACCATCAACTCCAAATAATGGTTGTGGACACAGTGGAGGATTCATCCCAGTGAGCAGTTTTGATCAACCCCATTTAAAGGGAAAAGAGTTTAGCTATTTATGAGTCACACTCTGCCAATGGGCTCAGGTCAGAGATCATACCTGCTCTCTTGTCTGTAGTAGCATAGGTGTAGCCAAGGGTTAACCCTGCATTCCTATCTACACTTCACTTATAGCCTACATCTAAATTGGAGCCTAATTATTAGATCACTTGTTCTTCAGAGGGCACACCATAAAAACACACCTATCTCACACAACAGTTTGCAAATCTATTCTGAAAGTGTATTTGGGTTACAGGAACAACAGACAGTAAGGTTCAGTGGCTGCATTGGCACCGTTTGTGCCCTGCAGAAATTCTAAACTCACCACATTGCACGTACGTCATGCACCGCATGTTCAGCATACAGCATTTCACTAGCAGCCACGGCCGGGACAGTCGGATGCTGCAGTCAGAGGTGCATTGAGAAGCTGACAAGGAGAAGGAAGCAGATTTTGCCCATTTAAAGAGCCTATTAAGTCAGTGCTTAACCTGTGGCTGCTCTTCTCTATCTCATATGCCTCCACGTGGCTTTCAAAGAGCACATTTCTTTTCTGTTTCAGAAATGAAAGCTTTGGTAATCAGCAAGCCATTATTTGAATATGCACTTGATGAATTCCTGCAGCTGACTTTATGAATCTGTAATTTCCTCCTTGGTGGTTTTCATAAATGATAGGGAGACTGAAATGGATAGGTACCCTTCCTTGGAGGTTATTAAAGTAAATATAGAATTAACTGGATTTGGTCCCAATGGAAGTGTACTTTGATCTCCAGCCTAGGTAATACTTCTCTTCCTCTCTTCAGATGTACTCTATCTGCTCTCTTTAGAAGTGACAATTGCAAGGCCATCAGTTATTTGAAAGGTCTGCCATGGCAGGATTTGAAAAGCAGACTCCAATGCAAACCGGCTCTTTCTGTGGCTGAAAATACACAACCCCCACAGCTTTTTATTACACTAAGCACTGGGGATTTTCAAGAAAAAATAAGCTAGACACCCTCAGTCTAGGTACCTTTTATCTACTCTTTCCTGGAAAAACAAGATTCATGACTCCTGACTGAAGACCAAGGAGAATGTAGCACTGACACAGGATTCAAGGGTCTAGATTTCAAAGAAAGACGGTGTAATACTGTGTCCTCGAAAATATTGGGTATCTGTGAGCTAAGCTTTACCAAAGATTAAATAATTCTCATTGAAGATAACCAGTGTTCAGTGTTGGTCATGAGGTTGGTTGGAAGGTTAGGATCCAGCACCTCCCTACCTCTATTCACAGACCATTCCTTATGGGCGTCATGTTTTCTTCATGCAGTTTCTCATTGAGCCTACTCACATCACTATCATACCACTTATGAGATCACAGCTTTCAAACCTTTCATAATTCCATATGATCTTAAAACCCAGGTTTTCACAATGAAGGCAACACAAAATCCTTCAGAAACCCATCATGATATGTCATGTCAGTCCTTCCCCATTCTGCCCTGCCAATGGATGCAAGACAACTCACAGAAAGGTTTCTGCATCCCATGACCATTTCACATAGGCTGGCTAGAATTAGTGGAGACACCTTCACAAACACTGAGTTTAGCAGCTTTCAGAAAATACGTCCCGTTCAGTGACTCAGTTGTTGTTTAACAGTAGTCCTGTCTCTAAGTAAGCTGTGTTACAGCAATCTTCATGTATCTCACTGAGCGAAAAATGGTTTCAAGCCGCAGTTCAGATGCCTATCAGTCAATATAATATGATGTTCCGACAAATCACGACATTGACACTCAAACTAGAAGGAGGATGCGTCATGTATGCACAGCTGGATAAGCAACTTTAACTAAACATTCAGAGTGAAATTTTGTGCACAGTGTTTATAATAATTACATTTTTACAATGCTGTATCTGTGGGTGTCTTTGGCTGGCAACAGATGATGTGTATTAAACAGCAAATTATGTCAGCACTGCCAGATGTTTTGTGGAAACCTTGTATCATGAAACTCTTGACTTGCTCATTTAAACAGTGACAACTACATAGTCGTGGTACATAGCCTGGGTCAGGATTTTGAGTTTTCTCTGCATCCAGAAGGATTACAGGTGCAAGTCAAGAGGAATGTCCATGTTTTTCCACACTAAGAGAAGAATGGTGACTTCCCACAGTGTCTTGACAACAGCCAGGTTGGGTGATGTGGCAAGGATACTGCAAGACCGGGTGACCAGTTCTGCCTCTGAATCTTCATTTGCTACCTTCCTTTGATTATCTGAACCTGTCAATTGCCTTAGAATTTAAGTTATTTGATACCTTCTCCATTTTCTCCTCTTTTCGTACAGCACCATGCACATGACAGAGCAGAGGGGTGGGGTGGGTGTACACGTGCTCCTAGGATCAAATTATGACAGTATTATTAGTAAATAGAGACCTTTTCTTCTGTGCAATGGAGTACCAGGAAAAGATAAGACTTCCTCTCCACATAGACCATGTGAACTATCTGTCTAGTAGGGAAAAAATAGAAGCCCAATCCTCATCTGGTGTAGACCTTCATGACAGCACTTCCCCTGATGGCACTACATGAACTTACGTCATCTGGCCTGGTCTGTGAAGTGTAACAGATCCCACAAAGCAGACAAAAACCTAAATCTGGAATGCATTTAGATGGCATTCAGAAAGGAGTTCAGTGTAACTGAAACGTAACAAGCACTCCAGAAAACCAGCCTAACAGCATTGATTAATTGCACTGAGAAATTTTTCAAATGAGAACTTCAGAAAAGCAGATCATCTCCAAATGGAGAGAAAACAACCAGCAAGGGATAAAGCAGCCAAGACAGTAGTAAGCTAGCTTCTAAAAACTGTTGGGATTTGAAAGAATTATACATTAAATCTGGTTATTTAAGTAATCATTTTAACTGTGGCTCCCCATGGGCCTGATCCAAAGCCGATGAAGTCATCTTCCAGAAACAAAGGCCTGTGGCTCCATTCTGAAACCAGTAGGCCTTTGTGTACGGTACTCTGCTGTGTATGTGTCCCATAAATAACTTCTGCATAGTTTTCTTGTTAATAATGATGTGAAACATTACCAAGGCTGAAGCTTAAAGGAAAGAAAAAAAATCTTGCTCAAGGCCATTCAAGTGATATAGCAAGGAGCAACAGGATGAAACCCAAACTAACAAAAATTAGGCTGAAACTTGGGGAAAAAAAATCATACAATAATGTGTGTCAGATTGTTAAATATCCTCTCCAGACCAGTTAGAAAAAATTCCCTAAGTATTCAGGACCTGATTAGACAAGAAACCTGCCAATATGTTACCGACAGTGAATCTTCTTAATGGAACAGGTGGCCTGAAGAGCTTTGCATCGAACTTTAATGAGGCGCTTATATATAACCCATCTCCCTCATGGTCTGTCAAGAAAACTCCAAGAATTTATGTCATGTCTGACTTTGGAGGCCAGTTTCAAGAACTTTCCTGCACTGCATACCAGTGTGCAGCATAGAGATGACACTGCTGTTGCTCCAAGCTGCTGCTCCTTCGGTGTCGCATAGTGTTGTGAGCTCTGAGAAGCTCTGCATTTGCCTTATTACAATGTCCACACACCATTAGCTCATTAGCTTAGGTGGCAGCCTGGGACAATAAAGCCTCACAACCTTTTCTAGTACTACTAGCACACTGCAGCCCAACTTAGACACCCAAGCAGCATGCTCTGTTTTGCTGGTATACTGGCTTGGACTGGCATAGAGTTAATTATCTTCATAGTAGCTGGTATGGTGCTATGTTTTGGATTTGTGACCAAAACAGTGTTGATGACACAGGGATGTTTTAGTTATTGCTGAGCAGTGTTTACAGAGAGTCAAAGCTTTTTCTGCTTCTCATACTGTCCTACCAGTGAGTAGGCTGTGGGTGCACAAGAATTTGGGAGGGAACAGAGCTGGGACAGCTGATCCTAAGTGACCAAAGAGATATTTCATACCATATGAAGACATGCCCAGCAATAAAAGCTATGGGGAGGAGAAGAAAGGAGGGGTGTTCAGAGTTATGTCATTTGTGTTCCCTAGTAACTATTATGAGTGATAAAGCCCTGCTTTCCTGGAGATGGCTAAATATTTGCTTACTGACAGGAAGTAGTAAATTAATTCCTTATTTTGCTTCGTGCATGCATCTATTAAACTGTCTTTACCTCAACTCATGAGTTTTCTTGCTTTTACCCTTCCAACTCTCTCCCCATCCCACTAGGAGAAGAGTGAGTGAGCAGCTGTGTGGGGCTTAGTTGCCTATCATCGGAGTTAAAACCCAACAACTGATTACTCTGACCTGATCCAAAGGAGTGTAGTGCCATTCAAAGAGCAAAGTCCCCAACAGTGTCCTTAATGCACTTTTCTGGAAGTGAAAGAATATAGCAAAAATTGTTTTCTGGGAGAAAACCAGTTTTAAAATAAAAAGCAAATTACAAACTTCAAACAGATGTGAGAAGCGTTGTGAGAACAGGAAAGCTTGATACTGACCACCAATACCATGGGTGTGAATTTTGTATGCCACACAGACACAGCAGATTACAAAAGAGACAAGACAACGCAGTAACAGAGGGGAAGTGCTTTTGAGGCCACTTCCATGCTTATTCTTGTACCACTGTGGCCACATTTTCTGTAATGAACATTAGGTACATAAGCATTGCGCTTATGCCTACACTTCTTCTGTAGTTATTGGGCAGAGGCACCTTCAAAGAGGCACGTACTGTTGCTCTCCCTCAACTTATAGGTTGATTTATGTTGCTAGCAAGGGCATTACAGTAGATATTTCAAGTTACTTGGTCAAAAGCAGGACATACAGGCATGGAGGGCTATTGTAGACATGTAAGCTAATGAGTTCAAGAGAAAGAACTGTCCTCAGACCACTGTCAGGTCCTAGTTATCTGTTCATCAAAGTGAAGAAGCACTGACGTAAACTATATTAGGAACCTGCCAACCTGGACTCCCAAAACAAATGATCAGTTATAGGGGATTCAAAGTAGGAACTGCAGCTACAGATATGAAAGTGCTTTGGACTTTGGGCCCATCAAGAGGATGTGTCTGCTGATGGATACCACAGCTTCTGCTGCCTTCAGAGCAATGGAGACTAATCTGGTCTTCCATGTCTTTTTTGCAAATTGTGGCAGTGATTACTTCATCCCGTTCCCTATTTGCAGCTCATGCAGACCCCTACTTGCTCTGGTTTCAACAGGTTTGCTAAAACATTGCTCTGTGACTTCCAGCTCATGTTCTACATTGCATGAGCAGAGTCTGCTCCAAACAGCCAGCTTATTCTGCTTTTCCTCCTAGGAATCACTCTGTGGGTCTGTGAGGGTCTTACAGCTACACAACTTATCATTAAAATGCAGTATCCCATGATCATGCCAGCAATAAGTGAAATTATGGTACACAACCGTTGAAAAGACTCAGAGCTCCATCTCACTGCCTTGGGTGGGAATTAATTCAAAGAATCTAAGCAATCAGCATGTGGTATTGTTCTAATAAATACTCAAAATGACAACCATAAGGCCTGGCCAATGCAAGGAAAGCAAATGTCCACACAAATTTTCTGTGGTAAGCACTCTCAGCGTTTAACATATCCCTAGAGGCTAGTGTTGTCATTACTTCGTGTTCCAGTTATTTTGAGTTTTTCCACTTCTATACACATCTTCACTAAAACCCTGTGAACGCATCTACCCACTGCACAACTTAAAGGGATGTCTAAGGGATAGTTACACTCCACCCTATAATATGAGAGCAGCATTGTGGGTTTGTTCCTATTAGTGCACAGGTATTTTGCAGATGAGCATTCTTGGTTGTGTAGGATCTGCACTAAGCATTTTCCAGTCTGCTTTGTACCCGTGATACCTGACTAATGAATTCCCCTGGCTTTCAAAAAGAACCATCAACCATCTTATTTTTCACCATCTGTGGCAGCAATTTTAAGATTTGTAGAAAACAAAGAGCCACAGGGGTAACTTCTAAACTATTCCCCAAAGTTGTGAACAGCAGTGTGTAGTCACACAGAGAAATAAAAGGATAGCCAGTTATTTACATATTGAAAATCTGAAAGTCTGTGCCTGGCAAGATCATGGAGCAGATCCTCCTGGAAACCATGCTAAGGCACATGGAGAATGAGGAGGTGATTGGTGACAGCCAACATGGCTTCACCAAGGGCAGATCATGCCTGACAAATCTGGTGGCCTTCTATGATGGGGTCACGACCTTGGTGGATAGAGGACAGCCAATTGACGTCATCTACCTGGACTTGTGCAAAGCCTTCGATACTGTCCTACACGACATCCTTGTCTCTAAACTGGAGAGGCATGGATTTGACAGATGGACCACTCAATGGATAAAGAACTGGCTGGCTGGTCGCACTCAGAGAGTTGTGGTCAATGGGTCAATGTCTGAGTGGAGCCAGTGACGAGCAGTGTTCCACAGGGGTCGGTGTTGGGACCGGTCCTGTTTAACATCTTCAACAGTGACATGGATGATGGCATCAAGTGCACCCTCAGCAAGTTTGCTGACGACAGCAAGCTGTGTGGTGTGCTCGACAGACTGGAAGGAAGGGATGCCATCCAGAGGGACCTTGACAGGATGGAGAGGTCGGCCTCTGCCAACCTCATGGCATTCAACAAGGCCAAGTGCAAGGTCCTGCGTCTGGGTCGGGGCAATCCCAAGCACAAGTACAGGCTGGGTGGAGAATGGATGGAGAGCAGCCCAGAGGAGAAGGACCTGGGGGTACTGGGGGATGAGAAGCTGAACATGAGCTGGCAGTGTGCGCTGGCAGCCCACAAAGCCAACCGTATCCTGGGCTGTATCAGAAGTGTGGCCAGCAGGGTGAGGGAAGGGATTCTCCCCCTCTACTCTGCTCTTGTGTGACCCCACCTGGAATGCTGTGTCTAGCTGTGGAGCCCTCAGCTTATGAAGGATATCGACCAGTTGGAACGAGTCCAGAGGAGGCCACGAAGATGCTCAGAGGGCCCGAGCACCTCTGCTATGAAGAAAGGCTGAGAGAATTGGGCTTGTTCAGCCTGGAGAAGTGACGGCTTCAGGGAGATCTTATCGTAGCCTTCCAGTATCTGAAGGGGGCCTACAGGGAAGCTGGGGATGGGGGCTTTTTACAAGGGTCTGTAGCGACAGAACAAGGGGTAATGGGTTTAAACTGAAAGCAGGGAAATTCAGATTAGATATCAGGAAGAAATTCTTCAGGGAGAGGGTGGTGAAGCACTGGAACAGGTTGCCCAGAGAAGCTGTGGGTGCCCCATCCCTGGCTGTCTTCAAGGCCAGGCTGGATGAGGCTCTGAGCAACCTGTTCTAGTGGAGGGTGTCCCTGATCTTTAAGGTCCCTTCCAACCCTAACCATTCTATGATTCTATGAAGCTGTTTTTCAAAGGTGTATCTGTTATACTCATTGAACACAAAGAAGGACGGTCTAGAAGTTTAAACATTAGCATGAAACTTGGAGGACTTGGAGGAATATTTGCAAATAGAATGTCTAAGCACAAGAAATCCAACTCATCTTTAAGAAAAAGAGAAAAGAAGACCTCAGATGGGCCTCTGTCCCAGCTTTTTGCACAGGTTTCATATAGGAAGTGAGAATTTCACTGCAAGTAACAAAAAAGTCATCTAGCATCCAACTCCAACAAAGAGGGATCCAACTTTCTATCTACTTATACAAGTGTGATTCAAGACATCTCTGATGAAGCCTCTGCAAGCACAGTGGTGTGGCAGCAGCAGGAGCAGGCACAGATCAAACCATTGATTTTTATCCTAGATATGCCTTGTTTCAATTTACCATGATATGGAAAGTCAGATGCAACCTTGTTCCGATTTTTTCACAATGTCTTCTAGGAGAAGGAGAATAGCTACAATCTTAATTTAACAGATCAGGGACTAAGGTCTAGAGATAAGGATTCTCAAAGATGTATTTGTGCTTAAAATATCTGATACAGATGCCAAGCATAGGGTGTGATCCCATGCGCAATCAATCCAGTGAGCTCCCATTCAGGATAAACTACCCTCTAATTACACTACTGTTAGCACAGAGGAAATAGGAAACAGCAATGATATCAAGAACAGCAGTAATAGGAGCAATAAAGATTTTGGGTGTACTTTTCTGTGCCTGGAAATAACTGTAACTTTCCCCTAATATTTAAATTTGTGAAAATCAAGGGGAATCTCAGCAGCCCAGCTCTGAAAGCAGGGTTCTCCTTGGTATCACAAATTCCAAGTACTTTAGAAAAACAAAATTATTGTCCATAGGTGTCTGAACCAAAAAATGTTCCTCGGTCTCTTTTTCTTCTGGATGATTCCTGGTTCACATTGTGCTCTTAATTCCTTTGTGCAGTTTAGCTAAGGAGGCCACAGCGTCTGCATTACGCAGAGTGTATTTCAGTTGTGGGGGAAAAACAAGTACTTTGCCCTATTGGTGTTGTGGTCTTGGGCTTAGAATGAAGTTAGTTATTCTTGGTATGGGACATTTCGTTTTGTTTATCCCTCACAACCATTTAAAAACAGCTTTTTAAGACTCACAGAATCTCTCAGTGTTTGCTATTTTAAATCATATGCTTCTTTACACAGACTTAAGCAAGAGCTATTTTTTGAGGATACATCATTGTCCTGGACTTTGTCTGTAAACGTATCTGTCTGCAGAAAGGCAGCAAAATTCTGCCCTCAACACTGTTGACTGAGTGCTCTTGGTTAAACCAAGACAAAGACTTATCCTCCACATGAGTTGTAAGAGCTTCTGTTTCACACCATGAACGCAACAGCCTGCTCGGGTATAAGGATTTGAATCACAGATATTTGTCACAAGAAAACGTGCTCAAAAAAAATGGCTTTCATCTTTTGTCTGTCACAAAGCATACCTACATTGCTTTGAGCCGTCCTGTGTCAGTGAAACCTTGAAACAGAGGGTGGGTCTGTCATCTCTGGGCAGAAGCTGGTCAGGACCTTTCACTATTCTTTTGGGCTGGAAAGATGCAACACCTCTGTTAGGCACACATAGATCAGCAGATGCTCTGGAAGCTTATTTCAGATCATAAAAAAGTTTATGAGAGTTTTCGAAATGCCACACAGTAACCAATTCACTAGATTAAGCCCAGTAGATTATGAAAAATCTGGTTTAACTACTTCTGCCTATGAATATGTGCAAGGACCTAATAGACAAATGTTTTCAAATAAACCTTGAGCTTGGTAAAGTTCATGAAGGACTACTCCAAGAGCAAACTTGGACCACACCATGACCATGTCCATCTTAGACCAGACAAGACCATGACCAGCTCTAAAAAGCAAACAATGAAAAATATGTTTTTCATGTAAGGAAAGGAGCAATGGACTTCAAACACACAATGAAATATAGCTTAGTTGTCACAAAATGCCATCTGACTACTATTCCAGGGCTGCTGGAGCCCTGGAATATACTACAGACCTAATTATACTCTCCTGCAACGCAGGAAATGTGGTGATATTACTGGGTCTTGGTGAAAATGAAAACAGTAACATAAAAATACCCTCCAGAATCAACTAATCACACTTTGGAATAGTGGCTGTCAATATTTCATTTAAATCCAACCTTTGGGCTACCTGAAACCACAGAACCTCACATCTGGTCCTTAATGGAAACACTGAGGCTCCTATCAGTGCAGTCACACCACAGTAATAAATGCCTAGATGTTTGCAGTAGGCACCATTGCCTCCCCACACCAAGGTTACTGCCACACAGATCACTGGAGAAACGGGAAGCAAATAATCTACTCAAACTCCATTTAATTTTATGACCCCCAGTTGATGTGTGCATTTGGGGTCCAAGAGCATTCTCCTTCCAGGTGTGTTCTGTCTCCGGGATCCAACTGAGCCTTTGAAGTAAGTGGACACCCTACCTTTTCCTTGTTTTTCCTTTCCCCTATCCCCGTATGTTAAGTATTACCCCATGACCTTCCCCTGATTGGCTTCAATTAAAGCCATGGATTTCCTCTTCCTGAACCACAGTCAGGTTACAGTGCAAGAATAATAAAGGCAAAACGAATGTGCTGCAGTTATCCATGTACTGTCCCCAGACATCAGCATGTGGGCTAAAACTTTGCATGGGACTCGCACCTCTCGAGAGCCTCACAACACAAATTTGCTGGTAGCTTTTCTAAATGTCCCATACCTCTCCGTAGAAACATTTCTTGGGTCTTTCTTTTCTTTCCTTTTTTTTTTTTTTTTTTTAATTAAAAGGACTGTTTTGGTTTGGGGGACTACAAGGAAAGACTTATTCTTGTTTGTTTTGCTTATACTTGAGCAAGACTGGCCACATTTGGGACTCTCTGGTTAATCAGAAACGTTACAGTGTACGCCCTGTGCACTGCTAGCATCACAAGGGATTAGACGGATTTCAGTAGTGTCAATAAGACCCAGGCGGGATCAGAGGCCTCAACTAGCTGTCAGCTGCTAGAAAAATATTAATCAAAATTATTTTCCATTATAAAATGCTCCTTCATTGAAAATTATTCTTCACAAAATCCCCTAGTTTTCATTAAGTTACCACAAAAATACCTTTCCCTGAAGAAAAAAGTTTTTTCTTTGGAAAACTCTGTTTTATTCTGGGTCCTATTTTATGTGATGTGGGGGCTGTGTTTTGCTGTTGCAGTTGAGATTTCAATTTTTCATTTCAAAAGAGTTTTTATTTTGTTTTCTTTTCTGTTGCTGTTGTAGTCGCATTCTTCCTGGCAGCATGCATCTTGTGGCATGCCATAGTATTCTTACTTACTAAGACAAATCTTTGGACCATGGTAATTTACGCAGAGAATATGTTCATCCACTGAAATGTATGTCAAGACTAAAATTTGATGAGTTCATTCAGCCTGCCGTTCTCAAAAGCAAACCCCAATCACTTCTTAGCGCCAAAAATCAATTTTTGTGCTTCTAAGTACCACGAGGAGATGTGCATGAGCCTGTCTTTTATGAAGGTTTCCTTCAGCAGTTCAGAGAGCTGCTGCACATAAAGGCTCTCAGTCATTCTTTATTTAACTGCCACTCTCACTATGCTTTTAATATGAGGAAGGTAGGTCTACAGCATAAAACATCACCATAGACTTCCTGCAACACTGAAGGCTGACCCAAGCATCACACTTCAGGGCTGAGAGCTAAAGGATTTCATTCATTCTCAAAAGACCTTTCTTAAGGAGTCTTAGGAAGACCTCCTTCTAACTGGAGGGCAGCAGAGTTTATACGACTTTCTCAAGTTGAAAGGCACAAGACATCACAAGCGTCATTCTGCATCTGACAACCACTGACATAATCAAAAGCCCTCATGAAAGCAAATCAAACAAGTGGTGGTTATTTGGAAAAGTGATTTAACTTAATCTTGCTCCACTGTAAAAACTGGATGATGTCCAGGTTGCTGGGGCTATGGTGGGTTCCACAATCCTTCTTTTATGGGGCACAATCAACTTATCAAAAATGATCCTGACTAATTATTTATAATACTGGCTTTCAGATGGTGTTGGTTTTCCCTGGGTTTGAAATCCAGCCAACACCTATATTGCTTCCGTCTACCACCAGGTTTCCTATGCAGGGGGGATTTCATGTACTTTTGAATGGAGGAGACGAAGCAGCTTCTCATGAACCCAGGAAAGGCCAGTGTGTTTTTAGAAGATCAGTCTCCTCCACTTTAAACATTTCATCCAAGAAAATTTAAAGTCTGTCATGAAATTTATGATGTCCTGCTGGACAAATGTTTTCCTTTACTTCATAAGCCACCGGCTACTGTAATATAACAAAGTGGAAATTGCTTTCCAGAGAAACATGTAGAGATTTATCAGAGATACCTCATTTAATCACATTCCAGTGAGCCAGGGTCAGTCACTCATCTTTGGTGGGGAGGAAGGTGGAGGTTCAATTATAACTTAATCCATTATGAGGGCTGCTGTTGAAGACATTTTGAGAATGAATTATCTGCATCATAGCCCTAACCGGAAATTATGAAAATATTTGTATCAGCTCAACATGCACCCTGTAAGCAAGTTGAGCAATTGAAAAGTTTGGTGACAACAAAGTGCTGAATAGGTACAACTCATTCTGGTTCCCAAGGAGCATACATAAGTGGCAACTGCTCAACTTCAGCTGTGAAAATCTTCTATTCCCTATGTAGTCAGTCTGATGACCCAGTAAATCACCGTACAGATTAAGAAATTCAGGGACCCTGTGTAACCTCAAGCAACAAAGCTCTCTGCGTGGCAGCAAAGATCCTTGTACTGACTTACTAGGTGGACAGCTGAGGGACAGTTTTCACTAACTGGCCAGTCTTTCCACGTGCTGGCAGGTTGCAGGATGATCAAATACTGAGATGTTGTGTTAGCTGAGAATACACTGCCAGGAAAGGCATGGGAGGGAAAGACAGGGGCCATTGCCCTTGAGTGTAAAGGTGGCAGCACTAATTGAGCATGAGGATGGGAAAAGCAGAGGGAGGAACAGTGTTTTGGTAGGGAAGTAGTCAAGCTTGTTATTAAGTTCAAAACTTTAATAGCCCACTAATTCTTTTGAGTCTGCAGCCTGCTTTGTAATTGCTTTCAAAGTCTATGTTACTCTGCCTACCAGAGCAAGACCGCCCTGCCAGAGCCACTCTTCCCAGTCCGCAGGCGAGATCAGCAGTTTTACCCATTCCCTCCGTAACACGGAATTTAAAAAGGGCAAGGCTGGCTCGCTAGCTCTGAGGACAAGCAGCACAGCATGACTTGCTTCTACAATGAGAAACTCCCACCCAGGACAAGGTCTGCCTCATCCCTAAGGCCTGTTAAGAACAGGGTCTAGCCAGGGCACTGCCCCCACCCCTGCCCAGGCATTGCTTGGACAATGCTAGCAGGCACAGGTGAACGGTCTTCCAGGGAATATGCGAGCAAGCAGAAAGGATGGTACCATACAGAGCACAAACCTCATTTCAGGAGTGGCACACAGATGTATCCCCAGGGTCTGGGATGTACATGTGCTGCCCGGCATAGGAAATAAGCCTGTGCAGAGCTCCATGTGTCTGCAGCTAAAGGGGTCTCAGCCCCCAGCCAGCCCAGATGTGTCTGTACCAACACGAGCAGCGCCTGCACCCTTTGGGGTGAGTTCAGGGGGCCCAACACAGACGGGACATATGTTAGAGGGTCTGGAGTGCCACCTTCTGGTACAGCAACCCTCCACATACCCAGCAAGAGCGCAAAAGCAGCCAAGACATGGTGTCAGCTGGGGAACCCCCACCCCCAGCAACATCCCCGACCCAGCAGGCTCCCGTTTCTGTACCGGTGCTGTGCAGGTGAGAAGTTGCTCTCCAGCCCAAGGACCCATTGCTGCCTGCACGCAGAAATAGAATGGAGAACAAGCCTCAGACGCCACAGAATACAATGAACATGCTAGCCTTTCTGCTCACCCTTTACACAGGTGTCACAGCATGTAACTTTGCAGTAAACTATAGAAATTTTCCCATAAAATTTCAGGACCCAAACCTGGAATGTATTAGAAAGAGAAAACAACCATTCAAAATATTTATGTTTTTCCATGGATTTCACAGAAGAGTGGGACAGTTCTATTTCTTTTTCTGGTCACCTTAAGTACAAGGCAAGAGATGTTCTGTGCGAATAATCCATTTGTGGAAACAAGCCTGTGATACACAGCTTTGTGCTCTGTGTGAACTCCTCAGCAACATATGATCAGGAGCATTGACAGCTACCCACAGTATGTAATCATCTCCCTAATAATACTTCATCCAGCTACAATCCTAGCAATCTATAGTAAATGTAATGTGAATGGTATGTACCACACACAGTTCCTGAAAGAATGGGGAAAAAATGCACCACAGAGAAAGATGAGCAGTAATAAACATAAGGCAAATCCTCATGGACGTCTCCTGGAACACTCCCTTCGTCTTCCCACCACTGATCTGGGGAACAAGACAGATGCAAAGTGGCACGTACAATTTCTGTTGCCTAATCTGTAGTAATTTTATGCCAACACCAAGATTTCTATTTTTAACTGCTTCTAGTGTAACAATGAGTTATCTGTGTGGTGGTGTGTCCTCCCCTTCTCCCAAGCTGTGTGTACAGACTGGACCCTGAGGTCCTGGACTTTGCTTTCTGGCACATTCTGAGGGTTCATATTTGTAGCAGAACTTGCTAAGGTTGAGAGGAACCTGTTACTGGCAATTCCAAATGTGTCTGATATGCAGAAAGGATGACAAATACAACAGAGGATAGATGCTGGAGTCTCTGGGTTTGTTCCTAAAGGCACTTAGCTCAGCTCCTAACTCTCCCACAGTTGTGTTAAGCTGGATAAGTCACTGAGGTTGGCATTTGTTTCATCTCATGTAGGAGAGTCACATACCTTCTTGGTAGGTTCAGTGCTGAAATGGTAACGCTCATGGTGACGTACAGAATGGACCTGCCCCTTCTTACCACTGGCTGCTGGGAGGCCCCACGCAACCAGGTCACGGCAGAGCACCCCACTCGTGGGTATCTACAACAAGGTGTGGTGAATATCACCTTATGCATAGATTCCCTATATATCCTGGGGGAAGAAGCTTCCCCCCTTTTGTCTTTTGTAGTTGATTATAAACTCAGTGACAGCACAAGGGTCTCCAAACACATACACAGAAATAGAGGCACCCATAGAAGTATAGTGGGCACCTCTCACTGTCAGAAAACAAATAACCAAGGGCTTGCTCTTAACTTGCAAGCTTTGCTCACAGCCCTTCATTGCAATTAGTAAGTCTGAGCAAATTTGCAAGTGTCATGTAAGATCCTGGGTTTGACAAAGTCTGACCTTTGCATCTGAGGACATTAATCTGTGGAAACTAAATATCCTCCATTAATTCACAGAAACTCATAACAGCCAGTGACATCTGATAAAGCCTGTAAAATATTGTACATCTTAGCTCTGTTTAGGAAAACAGGATCACTTCTACCTCTACCCTGGCACACTATCCCTTCCAGACCTCCTCTAGAAAAGTCATGTGTGAAAACACAGAAAGTTTCACTGATAGCCTAAATCTGTCAAATACTGAAGACCTTCACATCTCACTGACAGCAGGTCAGACTCTGGGAAATGGCTAAAACTTCCAGTGATACTATGAATTACCCCCTGCTGCCTCTTGCCTTGCATCTTTTCAACACCTGCATCCTTCTTCAGCCTTCAACAACCTTCCACTGTTCCTAGCTCCACTAACAATCACCTCACCTCTCTCAACAATTTTTTCTACAGGCTGTGTCTACCTTAGGAGAAAGTCTTTGAGAATTTAACAGCCAACTACTCTCATGCTTTGGACGGTTCCATCAGCAAAATGAAGTGTATCCTGTTTGCTTTGTCTGGTCACATCAGCTGGTCTAATGTTAGATATGGCCTGTCCTTGCAGATGGAGGAGACAGCTATTAATCATGAAATAGCAGTCATTTTATTAATTGGCTCCACAGTGTAACCCCAAATTTCTTAGCCAATAATAGGAACAGTGGATTTCAGCATCATCTCTATTTACCAGCAAGGTGAAGAACAGATTTCTTTCAGTACCTTGAGTCACTGTCTCTATGTTTTTATACTGCAAGAAACTATGCAAACACCAGCCCACCCTAGAGAAAGTTAGGGAATATTGGAAACCTCACAACCTTTCACAGCAGTTCAGCACAACGCTGAGCCCTTTCTGTCATTTGATACAGGGTAAATATTCAATGATGTTCAGTGGCCTCCACACACACATTTCCACCTGTGTGGCAGGCTGGTGTTTGCCTGCTGGTTTGTAACGTAAAACATGTGGGAATACTGAAAATCTCAAGAGGTCTGTCCTACACTTCCTGTTCTTTATTTACCTTGCTGTGTTCAGTTTGTTTTTCCATTTATATTTAGCACAGATAAAAGCAGGGCAACCAAGCTCATATGTCTCGGCGAAATAATGAGAAGAGCTGGGTAAGAAAGCCGTCAAAAGGCGGTATGAGGCACCTTTACCCCCCAAACAAAGGACAAAACTTTAAGACAGCTTTGAACCGTAACACGTACCATCAAGTGCTTTTTTCCAAGCCTCCATAAGCAGGTGAAAATCTCTCACGCATTCACTCCTCACAGGTTGAATAAGTTTGTTCTTTTCAGTCCAAGTGTTTGGGAACAACATAATTAGAAGACCACTTTGATCACACCATGCAAAATGCTGCTCTTGGGACTGAGCAATTACAGGGTGCCCTTGCAAAGGACACAAGGCAAAGCTACCTGCAGCCCCCTCATCGGTTCATTCAGAACCAGGATCAGGACAAGCTCCAGTTCCATGTGTCCAAATAAAGTATGACAGGACTATTAAAGATCCTTTGTCTGTGTTTGCATAATCTGTGTGCTTATTATTTCACAACTCTATCCACATATAAAGCTGTGCCACCTTCCACCATGCTCTGTCTCCTCCACCCTACAAACACTGGCCCCAGATGGTGAACAGACTTGGGATGAACATGCTGAAGGTTTTGAAAAGAAGCACAACAGAAGGCTGGACCTGTATGTTTAATAAGCACATCAATGCATTAGCATAGCACCATGCATAGTCAACTGAACACATGACACTAGTAAATATTGTAAGCATCTAAAACCCTCTTAAATATGGAGTATACAATTAAAAAAAACCCACTCACCTAACTCTTTAGAAAAGGACTAAAAATAGTGTAATATCAGTAAAAAATAGAGTAAGGGAGTAAAAGGAAAGACATTTCTCAATTCAAAAATACAACGGTTAGAGATACCACTTTAATGCTCCCAGCCACTGTCCAACAAATAAACAAAACAAGAACACGATGTTTGACTTACTTCCACTGTTGCAACAATGAAGCTTTGAAACCATATGTTCATCATCCCAAAATAAGCTCAGTGGTCTGGCAGCATTTCAAGACTGCAACCATAAATGTCAGTGTAAACGCATATTTGTGTAAGGATGATAGATAAGAGGCACTTATTTTGGGGAGCTAACGTGTGAGTATCCATCAGGAGTTGATACCATCTTGTGACACCACAGGTCTCTCCTGTGATTATAAATCACCCTGCAACAGCTCTGCCAACTCACCCAGGGAAAAAGCAAAGCTGGGCTGTCAGTGGGACTCTGCAGACTGGATCAAAGCCTGTGATTGCCACAAACCCCTGGTTTACGGTACTCCGGCCTAACCATCTCCTGGGCACATGCAGGAGTGGGTGTAATCATGAAGGGATGGATCCAAGATGTCATCATACAGCATAGAAACCACAACAGGGCTGCTGATCAGATGGGGGGACAACAGCCCCCACAGCGATGTTTACTCTGGTGTACATTATCGTGATGTACTTCTACCATGACAAAAATAACAGTATGTTTTCAGAGTGCAGTTTTGTGCACTGGCTACAGACCCTAATCATACAACAAACAATTTCTTCTTATCTTGTTACTATTTCCTTACGTAAGAGCAGGAGTTTGAGAATTTTTTAATTAAGAGTGGGACATTGTTAGACAAGGCATAGGTGGACACAAAATGAAGGACAACCATGAGAAACTTCTAGCCAAATGCGGGACACTATGGGGTGTGACAAACTCAGCCAGCAGTGATGGGGACAGTGTCCCTGCCCATGGCAGGGGGGTGGGAACTAGATGTTCTTTAATTAGGTCCCTTCTAACCCAAACCATTCTATGATTCTATGAACTACAGCAATAACACACCATGCCCAGAGTTAACTGGGCACAGGGCACAGTGTCTTTCCTTCACCTCTTGACTCTTTTCAAAGGAAATTAATACCTTTCAAGAGGATGCTTATTTCTGACAAATAACCTCAGGATTTCTCCACAGGCCAGAACTGTCCTTTCAATAACAACCCATTAACCCTTTCCTGAGACTATCTAGAATTACTGACCAAAAAATAAAATGAACAAGAATAGGCCCCAAGCAAAAAGATGGCTGAGCCCTGCTAAAACACTAAATATGCCCAGGATAGAGTGTTGCAGATGCAAAGCTTTATGAGAAATCCCTGAGAAGTTAAAGAAAACCACACAGAGAAAGAGGGACTCGGTAACAGAAACGATTCCACTTTACCTCACAAGTCCTTGTGGCAGTTTCTACCCATTAGGGTCTCTGCATCCCTAGGCAGATTTGTCCACTAACTTCAGTGTCACGTCAGGCTTTTTTTCACCAAGTTATGCAGCACTTCTGGTTTTGGTGACAGTCACACCCAAAGAGATGACCCCAACTGTTGTAACCTGGAAGGTTGTTTTGTTGGGTATTTAGTCTGAGCTCATTCCTGCTCCAGCTGTCACCAAAGGTAGTTTTACGGTGTTTTGCAAACAGAGCAAAATGGGGCTTTTTACAAGGTGTGTGTAAGCTTTCCGTCGAGCCCTCACTATGGCATTCCTTTATCAGGGTCAAGGGAGAAACGTGCTAAACCTTATAACTCTGTGGTAAATTAGGGATCTGACTGTGCCTTTCATGGGAGGTAAAGTGCAGTCAGCGGCTTCCCGTGGTGGGCAGAGACCCCACAGCTCTCAGTTCCCCCAGTACTTCCGTCCTCTCCCCCAAGGCACAGCACATCAGATGTGCAGTGGTGTGGGAAAGCAGGCATCTGGGAGATTTGATCCTGGCTCCTCTCCTCTCCTTCTGAGGGAAGGAGAAACTCAACATACTTCTTTCAGGTCAGCCACATTAGTCCTTGCTGTGCCCAAAGAATGTGCAGCAGGCCACCGTCAAGGAGTATGGCCATGCTGTAGGAGTCAATAGACAACGTGGTGAGGATCGATAGTGCCTACTGGCAATGCACGTGGCCAGCAGCATACAGTCAGGGTCTAATTCCTAGGTACAATACTCTAACTCCAGGAAATCCAGTCCAAGGGACAATCCCATGTTTACAGGCTCATCTGACAGCAACCATTGGGCTGGGCTAAGATTTCACTCCTGGTTCCTACCTGTTTGCTATGAGATGCACTCATGATTGCAGAGGTCACCAGAGAAAAGGCTTTGTAATGTCCCCAACAGAAATGATTTTCAGGAATGTGTTGTGTCCCACCCATCATCCCCCAGCGTGAAGACAGAGCAATGAGCAATCCTGTTGTGCTGCAGGTCCCTGCTTGCAAACCAGGGCTGGCACGGTGACTGCTCGGGGGAGCTTCATAAAGTGGAGTGGAGGATGGGGCCGTGGGGATTTGCTTTGAACCCCTGAGTCATGCTCCACTTGGCTCAAGTCAATGGCTCGCTCCAGTGAATGCTAAAGTCATTCGTTATTTCTTTCTCTTAAACCATAAAAGTAACATTTTATGTGTCCAGAAAGGGTAATAAAAATGTAATGGACACTCTGTGAGCCTAAATCAAAACCCAGTGAAAGCAATGGAAGGAGCACTGTGGCTTCCACACGCTTTCGATCATGCCTCCTTTACTTCAGCTTTTTCTTCAAGAGAACTTTCCATTTATCAAGGAGGAAAGTTCTTTCACTTTTAGCACTAATCTCCACCTCTCCTTCAAGGAGTCTCATCTGCCACAGTGCACTTTAGAACAAGAGAAAACGAGATTAATTCCTTTTTCCCTCTTAGTGTAAAATGCATCAACATCTTAAGTCAGGGCATCAAAATACTGTACTAACATCACTAAGGGATTTTAGGAAAAAAAATCAGATCCAAACCTGTGGGAGGTAAGGATTACCCCAGACCTGGAGGGAAGGGGAAAATTCTTTCTTAATGAAAAATAGGGTCTTCTAATCAGTAATGTTTACATGATAACAAGTGTAGGATATTTTTACCTTCTTTTGGGATGTCACATGCAAAAATTTCCACAGAATTAAGAAAAAAGGAACATTAAATGTTTATGAATACAATCAGATCTGACTGAGTTATCCAAGCAATTGCTATGCATACCCTTTGTTAACACTGTTAGTCAGAGCTTGGAGCAAAGGCCTCCTTTACTCTAAATAGGAAAGTTCTGCAGCCATCTGAGATGACCCTGACTAACACATACATGCCAGATATGCCTCAGCAAGCTTCTTGCATACATGACTATAACTTCTCAGTCGACCTATTCATTAGAAAAAAAGGAAAACACCTTTTTATAAAGGTCACTGCAAATTTAGATATTGTTTCTAAAAGGAATAAGGTACATAAATGTCTGAGAAAAAATATAGCTTTAATGCTTATGCCCTTCAATTTGGAGTGGAGCTGCTCAATTTGTAATTGAGCAGTCCTGGATGTTACCAACACACTTCTTTATTCAGTCCCATGTTGCTGCAACCCATGTATTTTCAAGCAGGGCTGGAATTTCACAAAGACTTCTGCAAGGGTGTGAAGCAGTACTTGATAGGGGGAGGTGCATGCAGCCTGCTTCAGGAGAGCTTCTCCACCAACAGGACAAAGGAGGGGATCCACTTCCAAAATGTGCCTTTGTCAGGCGTATGTTCATTTACACACCTACTGCAGAATTTCTCTTACGCACAAGGTGTGCACAGGTTACAGCCTTCTCCATTGGCTCAGAAAGGACATGGTGTTGGTTAGCTAGCCTTAACTTCTTATTAACTACTCTTTGTACTATATACCTTATTTGTCTAGGTCGGGGCAATTTTGGGTTAACAAGTTTATAATTAAAATGTAACATCAGTATACGCAATTAGGATCAACCCAAGCATCTGACCCAGCCTTGAATCCCTGACTCTGGCTGGCAGCCATCAAAAGGATTATTCCATTTTCTTCAGGAGATGTCTCAGTTTTTTTCTTTAAAGCTGGGTTTTAGCAGGGCAGCTTTCCAGTCTGTGTGGCTTCCCTTCCGGACCTTTTTCAAAACAGCCCTTTAGTCCCTTGCTCTGTGGTTTCTTTCACATTCAAGACAAGGGCTGTTCTAAAACCTGCATGTTAGAATTTGGGATTAAAAATAGCCACCGCAGACCGGTTAGCATGAAGCAGCCATTCATGTCGCACAATAGCCGCCACCACAGCCCGCGCCAAGTTCTCATCCCGCGCAGACCCACCGAAGGGCACGGTGCTGTGCCAGTGCCTGGCCCAGACAGCCTCAGCCCTTTTGTCTCTTCCCATCCGACAGCCTTGCAGAGCTCACGGAGTACATCTGCTCTTCCCGAGGAGAGCCACAGCACTCTCAGAAACCACGCCGCGGCTTGCGTTCAATAACTGCAAGCAAATTTCTAGGTTAAACTCCTTGAGCCAGCATTAAACACTGACTTGCAATAGGCATAATCTGATACCACACTGCATTTCACAAGATCCCTGTGAAACTGTGCAACATACCATTACAAATGAATAGTTCCAGCAAATTTAGAGAAATGTCTATAATTGCTAAGAGCTGATATGCAAAAGAACAAAATTCTTTCTTCCAGATTGACCACAAATATTAGTTTGAGGCTGCAAAGCCTTTAACACACCTTAAACCCTCCAATTTTCTTCACAGGATTGTTTCAGAACAAGCATTTCCCTATCTATGTTCCATGCACATCCCAGTTCCTTACAGCTATGCCTCTTCTATATACTTCTTAAGCCTTGACCTGGCCAGGGCTCACCCTCTTCATTTTCTTATCTCTCCCACCTTACCCTGCCTCTTCCCTCTACTCCAGAAATCATTAACTCTTCCATATATCT
This sequence comes from Rhynochetos jubatus, assembly GCA_027574665.1. NCBI lineage: Eukaryota > Metazoa > Chordata > Aves > Eurypygiformes > Rhynochetidae > Rhynochetos > Rhynochetos jubatus. Next base: position 13,960,617 of record CM050648.1, on the reverse strand, counting down.
TAGTCCCCCAACCTGGGATTCTGTTGCCATGATTTTCAGAGTTTAAGGCAGGGATATCACTCTGCCCAATCACAATAAAATAATTTTAGAGTCACTTGACATGGAAGCCAAAGCAACAGCAAAAAGTCCAGTTGAGCTAAAAGGCGAAGCTGGATAAGTCTCCAATCCTTCAGTTGGTAAGGCCTTACTACTGGCTTCAGTAAGTGTAAAACCAAACCCCACGTCAGAAGTAGGTCCCTAATCCAGCCTTCCTGTCAAACACAGCTACTGCTAATGCTATATCAGGTGTCCTGCAGCTTCAAAATCTCCAAGGATGATGGCTCTCTGGTCCCTGCTCCACTGCCGCACTGCCATCCTGGTGAAGATGTTTTTGCTGATACCCAATTTGAACTTCCCCAAAGGCAGTTTTGGGCATTACCCACTGGTATTCCTTCTGCTGTATATGAGGGCCGTTTGAATCTGTCATCACTGTAACTCCCCACTGAGCAGCTATGACCTGTTCACCCTGAAGCCACCTCTTCACTAGAGTGAACAAGCCCAGCTCTCACCAATCCCATCCTCTTCACCTTGGGAACTCTGGTCTAGAGCCTCTCCCATTCATCTGCATCCCCCTTGAACTGGGCAGCCCACAGCTGGGTGCCCAGTGCTACACAAAGGGGAACATAGATTCCCCTTGATCTGCTGGAGCCCAGTGGGCAGTTTGCCTTGTTTATGGTGTAAGTGCATTTTTGGCTAATATATTCAGCCTAGTTTCCATCACAGCCCCAGGTCCTTCCTCACCATGCAGCTTTTCAGCCAGTCAGGTCAACTGGTGTGGGCAATTATCCTGCTCCGTGTGCAGAGCCTCCTACCCCTCTGTTGAACTTCATGAGGTTTCTGGCAAGCCAGTCCTCAAAATCCTTCACACTCCTTTTGAATTAAAACTTTTCATTTAGCACTTCGATCTCTCCCTCTACTTTAGTGTTATCTCCATATTTGCTCAGTGTGCTCTGTTTCCTCAGACAGAGCTGAAAATATGACCAGTGTCAGGGTCAGTATGAATCCCTAAGCTACTAATGTCAGCTCCTGAGGTACTTCAGTTCCTACTCACCAACAGGACTTTGAGACATTGATTAAAACCCTTTGAGCCTGGTGTTCTACACCACTTTTAACCCATCTAGCAGTCCATTTTTCCAGTCAAAAGGTAGATCTTGTTTTCCTTTAACTCATTCTCTCTGCAGCTTTTCTTCCAGGCAGAGCAAAAGGTTTTCAGTAATATGCATTTTAAACAAAATTACTAGTTCCCATAATGCCAGAACTGAAGAATTTTGAAGATAAGAGCATGGTGAAAATTGATGCTTTTGTCACTACATTAAGCTGCATCCATTAAGGTCATCTTGGAAGCTCTGGCTAAAGCTAGGAAACATCTTTTACATCTTACATAGGGGAGGGAGTTGGCAACTCAGAGACTAAGAAGAGCCAAATCTCCTGGCCCCGTAAGCTACACAGCATCAGCTTCATATGGCTAGGAGCCATCAGGCACAAACCATCATCACAGCTCTGCAGAAGTCAAACCTCTGGGAGGAGGTCATAGGCAGGAGGCACCAGGACCTCACTGGAGACGCACGACTCCATTGCACAGCAGAACTGGCTTCCAGCTGGCTTCCAGAGGGAGCTGGCAGTGTCTCCCTTCAGTTAAGCAATTTTCTGATTTCGTTGTTTAAAATCTTTGTCCCTCATATTTAACTAATAGCTCTGTTCACTCTTTTACAATGGGATAATAAACTTCTGGGGGAAAAGCCATGCATTTCATTTTCTACTGCACTAAACACAAAAAGAACGTAACAGTGCATGATTGTTCTTTAGCGGCATCTAATTCTCAGGAAATGAGCTCTCCATGAGCAGGTAAGGTGGGGGGTTTTGATGACAACTTATGAATCAAATGATACACAAGGGAAGTGAAGGGAAAGAGAGAAAAACATCTTCCTAATCTGTTCTCAAACAGATTGTCAGAATGTGCTCCTGCTGAAGCCAAGTATTTTAAAATTTAAATGACTGGGCACAAATCTGGTTCCAGTGTGAACTACAGCATATGAACCCCTGTGAGCTGAAACACAGTGGACAATACAAGGAACCAGCACTGGTTCCCACAGCCGCTGTCCAGGTGAGAACAGCAGGATGAGTCTTCTTATACTTTCTTCTGCTCCCACAAGCAAACTTCCAAAAGGTAAATTCCTAAAAGGCATTTAGTCATAGAAGACATCAGTTGCCAAATCAAAAAGATCAGATTCAGGATATCTGTCTCTCTCTGCAGTGACAGGGTACTTTGACCACATGCTATGGTTGGAAACGATGCTCTGAAGCAATAAGGTGTCCTTGACAGACCATAGATGTTAAAACGTTTGTATTAATTCATTTGAGGGTCTGCTGCTAATCCTCCACATGAAAAAGAGAATTTTCCCATGGGCAACGCTGCTTCCCATAGGACTTGTGGATCCTTCAAGTGACTTCATTGATCTGGGAGACCAGGGAGGGAGGAACCCTCATCCTTCTGCTGTCAGCGGCTGAGCATCCCCTGATCTCATGTTCATAGACTCATAGAATGGTTTGGGTTGGAAGGGACCTTAAAGATCATCTAGTTCCAACCGCGCTGCCATGGGCAGGGACACCCTCCACTAGACCAGGTTGCTCAAAGCCTCATCCAGCCTGGCCTTGAAGGCATCCAGGGATGGGGCATTGGCCAGGACTCTCAAAGGCAGAAGCTGTGGAGAGGCACGGGACCATTCCAGGGTGCCCTGAGGCATCTCTGAGCCCCATCCTGTGGCTCCCCAAGCATCCTCTACCCCATGCTGGGCACCCACAAGATCCACAGGCTTCACCTCATTGGAAAGTAACACCTGAACCAGTAAATGGTAGCACATGAGCTTGTGACCTGCAGGTTGCAGCTCAGTCCAGGCTGTCTCTATTGGTCAGCACTGCAATGCATATGTCTCTGTACAGCAGTAGAAGCTCACTGCTATGAAATAGTAAACTAAGAAAACATTCTCTGCATGATTTCTCCTCAGATAAATAACCTAAGCACAACTGAAATGCACTGGTTTCTCAGGCTACCAGAAGTCACTGAGAGTTTGCTATGAATAAAGCCTACAAGGACAGCTTCTTGATTTCCCTTGCTCCTCTGCTATGTTGTTACAGTCTGGGGTTTTTTTGTAAGCACTCATTCATTTCATTTTCATTCATGCCCATCTGTGAGCACAAAGATGCAGAGAAAGGTTCATGAAAAGATATGAATACTAAAATCAGACTCAATTCCTATGGTGTGGCTTCAGATGTGAAAAATTAAAGCCTCCCTTTGGGAAATTTTCATGGTGATTATTGTTATAATAAACTATTAAGTGATGGAGTGGTTACTTGATACCTATGGAGACAGAATCCATCTGTCAGATGGCCTGTTAAAGTGGTGGGCTTTCTTCAAATATTAATGTGTCTTCATGGGCACTGAGCTTCTAACATCCCTGAGGTGCAATAACCACGTGATTTATGGCAGCACAAAGCTGCTTGCAGGGTAGACTGCTGATATTTGAGATCAGCTGTGCAAAGAAAAATTCTTCTAACATAAATTGAAATTAGTGTTAAAAAGAGATGCCAAAATTGACATTATAAGAATGTACAATTCTTATAATCCTACCTGGTCTTCCACTGTGTAGAAGGGACCTTAATGGTTATGACAGAAATTTTCATGAGAGAAATAGTTTGATTTGTTCTGTAAATCAGCTCGCTTGATTCATAATCCCTCAGGTATCTCTCAGATGTGGGACCTCCCAGAGGCAGTGCTGTGCTTTTCTTTGCCCTGCCATTTGAACTGACAGCCTGGTCAAGAGTTAGTACTAAAATGGTAACAAGAAGATCTTATTTGCACTCTAATGGAATCGTATTTCACCATCTGATAAGAATAAAATAATAGAAATGCCATAGGCTTATTGAACTTTCTGTAGAAAAGCCTACTTTTAAAAATTATTTTGTAATTCCCTTAAACCCTTCTGCAATCCTGTAGTAGAAATGCAATTATCTTTTAATCTTTCCAGGGATTGAAACCCTCCACTAAAAAAATCACAGCCTGTTACACTCAAATCAGCTTTCCTTTTTCCTCACACCACTGATTTGTGTTTGGACACCACTCTGCTGTTCACTGAAGAGGGGGACACCATGAGGAAAATGGAAAGCTGATGATGTTTTTATTGGCACACTCAGCACAAAATGAAGAGCATAGAGTTTACCCTCTTCATGGTTGATACTAGTATGAAAAACTACTTTTTTTTTTCAATTAAAATAATTTGTCATAAGTTACCCAGTGCCAAGTCTGATAATACAGTGCAGGAAACAGCCTTCCCCAGCTCCTGGCAGCATGCCAAGGCTCTGCCCAAGAGGTGGCCCAGTTGCTCCTGGTTGTTTCTTGCAGGAAAGCGTCAGTCGCGACAAATTTCTGTAGGACTGTGCAAGAAATTATGCAAGACAAAAAAAAAAAAATATGTTTGCACACCACTTCATGAAAGCTGAACTAGATCTCCAAAAGGAGTCGAGTAGCAACCATTTCTGCATTTTGTTTTTATCAGTATTGAAGGTAGACGGGTAATTGGCTTAAACTGCACAGAGAACATGATGAGATCCACCAGAAAGGGAAGCAGCATGATTTCCCTTTAAGTGACAATTAGAAATGCATTCAATTCAGAATAGTGCATACAGTTGATGCTGCTTCTAAGCTATTTGCAGCCAGCTTTCAACCTGTATTACCCATATTTTAGCGCATGACCTCCCACCAGCTGCCTTCCCAGAGCCTTTGGTTATCTCACAGAAGAGATACTTGAGACCACCACCTGTGGTGAGGTAAAGGTTACACTGATTTCAGACTCACGCTGCTGCCTGGAAATGCTGTAATCAGTGGAGTGGATTTAATCTACTCCAGGCAGCACAGAAGATGCTCCAGGGTTGTTTGTTCAACCTTTTCCTCTATGTAGCATTGGCAAAACTCTTTATACAATTGTCTTGTGTTTGCCTCTGATGGACACCTGGCTTTTGCCAGCCCTAAGGGAGCTCACCCATTCCCAGTGGCAGGGATCCAGCAGGACCACTTGTATTTCTGGATAGCTGAATATCTGCCAGGTCTCTTTTTAGCCTGTAAGCATGAAAAACCCACCTGCCTGTATCTCCCCTAAATTTTCTTTCCAACTATTTGTAAGGCTTATAAATTATCCTGAGAGGTCAGTGTTGAAACAAGACTATTTCAAAGCTGCTCTTTTTCAAACAGGCAGGGTTTTATTCTATATTCATCAATACTACCTTCCTTACCCTGCTATTTTTGAGGGAGGACTAATTGTCCCATATTGCTTGAAGCGTCTTTATTGCTGGCTTTATGCTGACGGGTGCTGCATCTTTTACAAGTGTGCAGATAGATCTGTTATGAGCTGTGTCAACGGTTTGCAGCAACACTCGCTGCGTGGGCTGTTCACTATTATCTGGTTGCCACAGCAAAACCATGCAAAAGTCTTCCCAGAGGGAGCTCCAAAAATCATACTGTGTGCAGCATGATTTGAGGCTGTTTCTGTGAGTTTCTTAAATTTTTATAAGGGAAAAAAACCACATTGTGAAACACAGAGCCTTTCTTACTGAACCCCAATAAAGCTTTGTTTTGGAACAGCTCCCAAAACTATCTCATCAGGTCTAGAAGGCAAAAGAAACAATTGTTACAACAACACTGAACTGCATAACACTGATCTCCTCTTTGCAAGCTCAGTTTTCCAAGTGTGTCATGCAACTGCAGGTGGATGTGATGGGGTCTTGATGAAGTCATAATGTGGAAGTCATTAACACATGCCATTCTGGGACCCCCTCTCTCTGCTGTGGCCTCCTTAAGGTGCCAGCACACCCAGGTATTCCCATTCATGCTCCATTTGCACCAATCTTAGCCTTTCTATTACAATTGTCTGCAAAATATTTGGGGAAGAGGTAAAATAATCTTTCCTGACATAGAAAAATTACTGCAAATTCATCAGGGAGGTAAAAATAAGTAAGAAAGTATTTGAAAGACTCAGCAAAGCCTAGCTTGCAGCAAAAGGGAAGAGAATGAAGTGTCTGAGTTTAAAATAATTTTGTGTACAAACTCATGTTCCAACAGGAGTTTTTTAAGATTAGCAGACAGATTATTAGGACAAAAAGACCCGTAAGAAATCTTATACCACTGATCTAATGCAAAGAAACATGAACTGCAAACAACAAACTTTTTTTTTTAATGAGGTAGAATTATACTAATGCTTTTCTAAATTTCAAAGAATTTTGGTATTTCAGACAAACTTTCATTCCCTTCTGTTACTGAAGAAAGAATCCTACTTCTAATTTATCATTCAGACGGACTAGCTAGGATTCAATTACTCACCTGATGGGATGAAATTTGGTACTGAATCTGAACATCATCTGACATAAAAATTCACATCTACTCACACTCTTAGGTGAAAAACAAAGTGAAGAAAGTATCATCATGTTTCCAGAAGCAGAAGTTCATCAGGCAACTGAAATGTGGCTCTTTAGATTTCCCACCTACTTAGACAAGATTACCCATGATTCATATTTTCCAAAAAGTGCTAATCAGTCTGTTACATGCAGCAACATAACATATCACATCCTCTGAAGTCTTGGTATGGCCTTAACAGCTGGGACATTCCCTATTAGTATTTGTTCTTCCCTTTCCAACCATGCTCACTGTAAATTCTGTGTTCCTGATGTCTAGAACCCTTTAAAGCCAGAGAAAAAGAGAGAAAGAGAAAAAGAAAACTTTTTTGTTCCTTCTTTGCCTCCTGTAATGTGATTTGCTCACAGCTTTTCCTTCTCCACAAGGTTTAATATGGATTCCTCCCTTTTGAATTGATAAAACACAGCTGGTCATAGTATCAAACTGCAAAAATCAATGTATGCCAGCTAATGGGTGTATTTTAAACTGAAAAAAGAAGAAATTCAGAGAAAAGTGCATTCCAAAATATGGATTATACTTTAACATCCTCTTTATATTCTTGGTTCACAACCTCAGCTTTTCCACTTTTAATTCCTATCATAAACATACACACAAATTCTGTCTTCATGCAGCATGCAGAAATACACATGCTTACTGTCTCCATTATTACCTTATCTCCTTTTGGGACTATTCTCTTGTGTCTGCTGTTCCTCTCCCCTTGTCATGTGCTTTCTACTATGCATTTTCTCTCACAGCTAAGGGAATTGTGTAACCTTTCCTACTGCTGCCCTGAGTCACTCCAGTTCCCTCTTCTATCTGGCCATCCTGGCTCTGCTCTTTCTTCAAATAAAAATCTCTTCCCTTGAGCAAAATCACACTATACCTGGCTTTTCTTTTGATAATTTGTATTTTCTCATCATGTGCTGTTGTCCAGCGTGGTCTCCAGAAAACCAATCTTCCTAATGGCTGATTTCTACTCCTTCAAACATGCCATCTTGCCAGCAGTGGGGAGCCAGAAGCTGCTATTCTTTCCATCCTCACTTTGTACCATTCCTTCCTTCCCTTTTCTATGTGCTCCCATTTTTTCTTCTGAGTTCTTCCTAAGATATTCCCTGTATTCTTATTTGCGGTTTCACTCGGACAAAAAAATGAGACATTCAGGGTGCATGTTACTGACTACAAAGATGACATTATTGACAAAATCAATTTCACTTTCAATGTCTCACCCAGCTTCAGAGTTTTAAAAGGTAGCTGTCTTTTCTAAGGCGAGGTGAACCCCACCCTAGTTGTGAAAAACTTATACCAGTAAGAGGAAGATTGTTCACAGCATTATGTTCCTTCCTCTCTTGTACAGGGTAGCTAGAACTCAGGTTATAAAGGTTACGATGTCATTTAAAGGTACATTAATGAACCTCTCCCAGAAACTCTTAAAAACCTCTATGATTGACAGCAGCTCTTGGTACAACTCAGGAGATGTAATAGTTTAATGCGTTGTCCATACTGTGAAATAAGCTCCACGGAAGACCATCACATCCCTCTCCAGGCTATGCTCCAAGCACAAGATTCCCTGACTTTGCCTTTCTTGTATATAAAAGGAAAATATGCATTTGAAAAACCAACAGAACATAAAACCCTATAAAATTAAGTCACTCCTTTTCACCTTCCTTTTCCACAAGGAGGAGAAGCTAGTAAACAACACTGCAATGGATATGTAGCATTCGTATACGCTCATGGTGAGGGGTCTCTGAAAGAGGCAGAAGCAAAGTGAAGCGCAATCCTCCAATGACACTGTCTACAAGATGACATTTAATGTCAATGCATAATTAAGCATGAGTAGAGATTCATTACTGGTAAGGATGACCATCAGTATTGCACCATATCGTGTCTTTTATTTTTGGAAAAAGGAAATATTATCCATCATTCTTTCCATGCCTCACACAGTTTCAGTTATTAAATATACACTTTTCAACATAATAAGATATAACTGTTGGCATTGGCTTCAGGAGTACCTCAAACTTAAGGGGAAAAAAATTAATTGTATTCATTTTCATCCTGATTGATTTGGCAGATTTCAGAGATATAAAAAACAGTAAATGTCTAAAAGATCCTCTCATCTTTTCTTATATTCGGATTTTCAAGTGACAAATAGTCCTTCAGCCAATCCTTTGCTATTGCAGGTAGCAGTATCATATAAACCATTTCAGAAACTTGCAGCTCCATCTTAAAAGTCATTCAGGTTTTTAATGATTTTTCAGAGTTGAGCACCTCTTGGGGTTAGGAATTCATTCCCATTTTCCAGGAAAAGGTTATTCATCATATTCACTTGACCCCCATTTACATGGCTTTAACTTCAACAGAGCTGCTTTCTTTTTTTCTTCTTTTATATATGTATGGATTGTCCTCTCCCACATTTTTAATGTTTTAGACTAAGTAGGACTTTTCTTAATTATCTTTAACAGTTCTCCTCTACAGCTCATTTCTGAATGTCCTTGACCAGAAGTGAACATAGCATCCCAGCTGATGTCTCTCCAACGTTTTCTGCTGTGGTTCTAATACATAATAAGTCAGCTGAAAATACTTCCGTTAATGCCATTTGGTACAACTTTGCCTTTTTCTTTTCCTTGCATCTAGTGAATTAACAACACATAAGCATCCCATGAATGATACCTGACACACGCAACAAATTCCCAGCTTATTAGCAAAAGTTTTAATTAGTCTGCAAGAACAAAGGTTTGTATTTTGTCCAGTTGAGCATCACCTCTTCTGTAACTCTAGTCTGCCAGGGCACCGAGCTCTTCCTGGAAGATAACATCATGCCCTGCAGCACTGGCCATACTTAGCTTCAAGCGACTACAGAATGTCATCAGCACACACTTGTTTTTCATCCTGTGGTCATTAATACTTACACATTACACAGTGTATCTGCCCGCACACTGCCCTTTCTGTGAGTGCTCCCTCTTGCCTTGCCTTGCCTTACTGGATGCTCACCCACCCTGGAAACCATCTGTTCATCCCCATATCCTGCAACACAACTGAGCTTCCCATACAGCTCAGTAAGAAACTTGAACTCCAGGACATACTGCATTTCTTCTTTTTTAAACAGGAGCCTATCCATTTACATAACCACTACACACATCTTTGCCAAACCCATGCTGCATTTTCTCCCATCCTCAGTTTATTAGAGCTGTAGCCTATTAATAGTAAAACTTCTCTTATTTTCTTTCCCATTGGCTATTACAACTTTACTTCAGTCAGTACCGTAGCTGCCACTGAAAACTGAATCCAAGTATTAATGTAATTTTGGTGTCGCATTTCATTATCCTTAACCTTTATAAAATTCTTACCGCATAGAAGACTCATTTCTCTTCCTCTGTGACTCCAGAACTTTCTGTTATTTGTTTCAATATCCTTTGCTAGGTCTGTCTCAGCTTAGCACTTGGCAATTTACACTTCATTCCATCCTATTTTGACCTTTATGACTGCTGATAGCCCTTTTCCACTCTTTGAAATCTCTCTCTCTTCTAATCTCCTTCTTAAGGCAGTTATTTATCTTACTGAACCTGGAGAGTTTCTGTGTAAGATTTTCCTCCTGGCTGGAATACAGAACTCTGTCACTTCAACAAAGAAATTTGTGACTGCTCACACACTGGAATACCTGGACACTGCTGTCATCAGTACCACTTGTCCTCCAGCCTACACCAGATAAGTCAGGGTATCTCACAGTGCTTAACACAACTCCCAGCAGTCTGCTTCTCCTTAACACTCTTATGGTATCTACCCATATCTATGGCTATCCCTGATACCCTTCTCTCACCCTTGAGATCCAACAGGGCACTACTATCCCAATAATTTATTTGACAAAATGATTGTGATCAGAAGTAGTTGTGCATTATTCTATCCTTAACTTTATTCCTGTGTTTGTTGGTCACTTTAATACTGAGCCAGGAATGCTATTCTAATTTAGAATCATAGAATAAAATCATTAAAACTTTTAGGTTGGAAAAGATCTTTAAGAACATCAAGTCCAACCATTAATCTAACACTGCAAAGTCCACTAACAAACCATGTCCTCAGCAACATATCTACACGTCTTTTAAATACCTCCAGGGATGGTTACTCCACCACATCCCTGGGCAGCCCATTCCAATGCCTGACAACCCTTTTCAGTGAAGACATTTTTCCTAAGATCCAATCTGAACCTCCCCTGGAGTGACTTGAGGCACTGTTTCCTCTTGTCCTATCATGTTACTTGGGAGAAGAGACCAACACCCACCTCTCTGCAACCTCCTTTCAGGTAGTTGTAGAGAGCGATAAGGTCTCCCCTGAGCCTCCTCTTCTCCAGGCTGAACAACCCCAGTTCCCTCAGCCGTTCCTCACAGGACTTGTGCTCCAGACTCTTCATCATCTTCATTGCCCTTCTCTGGACATGCTACAGCCCCTCAATGTCTCTGTAGTAGTGAGGTGCCCAAAACTGAACACAGGATTCGAGGTGTGGCCTCACCAGTGCCCAGTACAGAGGGATAAACAATTTATCAATTGCATAACCTTGTTCACCTGACAACCAACCTTTTGCTTCTGTATCCTTCCCAGGAAGAGACATTGATATTACACAAGTGTTCCCTAATCAAAATAACTTTCAAAGTATCTACTAAAAGATCCCTGTTAATCATAATTGACATTTAGGAACCCTAAAGGCAAGCTCCCTCCAAAGGCAGGGTTTGTTTTTCATTTGCCTTTGCTTCAGCTTAGTCCTTGCCCTAGTACGTCCCTCCTCTGACACATTTTCCTCCCTATTTTGTTTCTATTTTCTATATTGTTTCTGCTGCTGTTTCACTTCCTTTCCCTAAAGCCTTTCATATGAAAATTAAAAACATTTAACATTTCTATAATGCTCAACACCTCTACATACTGCATTCACATATACATGAACAGAATCCTATTAGGAAATAGACTTTCTGTTAAATCATTTTATGCCAGGCTTTATCATCAGTTTTACATTCCATGGCATCATCCACAAAATAGTAAGACAATATTTTAATTCTGTAACAAAACAAATATAAAATATGGTTATTTCTCTGGGCAAAACAAAAAAAATCTTGGCACTATGGAACACAAGTACAAAACTGCTATGAGAAATGCAATTAGCAAATAAGGAATGACAAAAAAAAGGAAAGTTTTTGAGAATTACATCATATTTTAAAAGAGACAGCAATAATCTCATTCATATTCCCCAGATAAATTAACACAGAGTAAGAATCTCCCCTCCTTGTTTCTTTTCTCTTTGCTTGACACCTCTTCAGGACGCTGATTTTACTATCTGGCTGTGATATTTTAATCATGTCTAATGTTTACTAAAAAACACAAAGCAAAAATGCACAGGGAATGGGAGACACCAGTACTGAGACCTCAGAGGAATTTTTCAAACAGCACACTTTTTCCTGAGTTTCTTTTGTTTTTCCCTATGGGAAAGATTCTTTATCTAGACTTCAATATTTTCCATACCCACACAGCTAACCCAGAAGTTGGAAGCACCGTTTTGGAGTGTGCCCATTTGTACAGAAGTTGCCTGTGCCTCCAGGCACTGTGTTCTCTGTTGCTGGGCCCACTCCCACCCCTCACACAGGCTTGCTCAGGCAGGAGGGAATACCTACATCAACTATATGCAAGCTCTGCCCTTGACATCCCAAAGATCATCCTCTCATCAAGAAGTAACAGCCCTTAAACTGTCTGGTTTTTCCTCCTTTTTGTGTTTCTCTGTAGAGCAAAGGTAACTGACCTTCATCTCCTCCAAGCCCAGAAGCAAATTTAAGACCAGGAGTCAAATTTAAAGGAATTGCATGGAAGGAATAAAGTACAGCTACTTTGATTCCTCTGAAAAGAATGAGAATAGTTATAAATGTATTATTCTTACCACTGGGATAACAGCTACAAGAATGGACCTGGAAAACTAGCTGAAGACACTTCTCATGTCCTAACACAGAACCAAGTAAGAGAGAAAGTTCACACAGCTCCTTATTCCCGGCCAGCTTTTCTTTGCCTGAATACCATTTGCTCAGCCAGTGATTCCCAAAGACTTTGGACTTCCAGATGCCTCAAGAAAGACCCATGGCCATTTTCGAGGATGGTCATGAGATCTGAGTAGAGCTTGCTCAAGGTCTGGATGGAATTTAGCAGGACTTACACCTTTAAGGCAGCTATGACCCCTAAACTATTTAATTTAGGGTTTCGCTCCTGTTAATTCCCTTGCCCTTCTATATATAATGCAACTTCTCTACTTACCAATACCAGCAGGAACAAAAGCAGGCACGGTATGATCCCATGCTGGCTACAAGCATCTTAAGAATCTAAGAAAACATCCTAAAAAAAATGTACTGAGCACGTAAGTTTAAAAAAAAAAAAAAATAAGAAGGAGATGAGTAGAACAAGCCTTAGGTACAGACTGAATGTCATCTGAGCAACACAGGAGACTTGCACCCTACAACCACATATCCAATGACAGAAAATGTCAAGTGACAGAGACTGAGATGTCTACCCCAACAAGGTACAACTTTGAAGGGGTCCTGGTATCATGCAGGATAGAACTGTTCAGCTCACCAAAGTGGTGATTTAATTGGGTTAATGACTATCTCCATGGGGAATAAAAGCAGATGATGGAAAGCTCTGCAGATGTTTAACAAAGTTCTAATAGCTCAAAGTGTACTAGACAAGTTAGAAAATAAAGGCACAATTTTTTTACCAGAAAGGCAAGCAGCTATTAAAAAACTAAATCCAGAGTTTACAGCTTTTTTTTCTGGGAAGATTTCCTTCATGGTTTTTCTTTCCCAAAAAGAAAGCTTCAAATGAGAATGAAATCAGGAGAGTCTTGCAACATGTGTTACGTAGGACATTGATCTAGATTAGCACTGTTGTCCCTTCCAACCTTATAACCTATGAAACTCAAGGAAAAAAGGAAAAAGGAAAAAATAACTCTCAACAGTCACTCTGACTTTCTGACGAACATAATTGTCAACGTTTCCAAATGAATAGAGCCAGTTGCTCTTTTCTGCCCTGGAAAAGCTCATAAAGCTGTTATTTGTTTGTGCAACGAATAGGTCTAGTGACCTGAAGCACTAAGTTTTCTCATTTTGCTGCATGGAGGTCCAGTGGAGATATCAGCTGTAGGAATACCCCTCTCTTACCAATGCCAGAGAAAATATGATAGGAAAAACACTGAGCTCATGCATTCTCCCAAGGCCCTGGTTATCTTACGTCATGGGTGCTCTGTATCAAGGCGACTACAGTGTAGATGTGGTAGGGAAAAGATGAGGGAATGAACCTGGTGAGATAACTTCCAAAGTCTGTCTCTTTCAGTCACCTTTTCTTCTCCTCCAAACTGTTGACTTACAAAAACTTTTATAATCTTCCCCTTCCCATTTCAATATCTCTGTTTAATCTGGGACCCACTATGGAGAAATATTTGTTGACACTTTCTATAGGTGGCTTTGGGGTGGCATTTTACTACTGACTAAAGTGACAGGCCTTCAACTTAGACAACCTAAGAAATCACATGCACACACAAAAAAGGAGATTAATAGGATAAAATAGTTTGGAAGGAACATCTGGAGATCATTTAGGCCAAACCTCTGCTCAAAGCAGTGCTAACTCCAAATTTGAATTCAGAGCCCTCTCCGGTCAACTTCTGAATATCTCTAGAGGATGAGAAACCCACAATCTCTCTAGGCACCCTACCTTTTCCAAATCTACCACGTATTTGCAGTCATCTCTCCTTCAGAATGTGCAGATTTCCATCTGACATAGCACTTCTTCGGAGCCCTGTGTTGGCTGAGCATCATGCTTGTGATCCTGCTTAAAATGGGTCCTCAACCCTTGATGATATGGCTAACACTGCTGTCTGAGTTATTGGAAATCAGGATGAAAAGCTGGATCCACAATCAGTAGTTTCTGCCTTCAGACAGGAGGCAGTCACGTTACTGGTTGGACAATAGGTTTTGGAAGTCCTCTATGGAAAACTCACTGCACTGCAGGATGTTTTGGCATCTTACCATCTCAGCCATTCTGAATCCATGCTTTAGCTTTCTTCTGTAACATATTTTCTAGAAAAATGTTATTTTAAAAAATTTGATAGGACTCAAAAACTTTACCACATGCATCACATTTACACCATGGCACAACACTTCCTGGCTATATCAAAACCCCCATTAGCTCTGTTCATGAAGCAATTGCAGCAGCTCATAAAGTCTTGTGCAGATTTGGGTTGCCTGCTGAGCCGAGTAAAACAGGTTTCTAGTTTGTACTGCAGTCAGATGGAGTTGTTTTCACCCTTATGAAGAGCTGCTGTGATGACAGTTACAGGAAAATGTACAGCACTTTGGCACTAAAAGAAGAAGATATGGAAAACTGAGCAGAACACTGGAGCTCCGAAAGCAACAGCAATTTCCTGATTCCTTTGTTGGAACAGAACTGGAATGAAGCAAGCCCAGGCCAAGATTTTAGCATGAGCTTAGCATGAGACTCGTGACACTGGCATCAAACCTCACAGCTGGAATATGCCTACCTGTTAAAGTGTGAAATGAATGGAATGGAATGGAATCACAGAATTGAATTGTTTAGTATGGAAGAGACCTTTAAGATCACCATTTCCAACCATTAACTTAGCACTGTGAAGTCCACTAACAAACCATTTTCCTAAGTACCACATCCACACATATTTTAAATGCCTCCAGGGATGGTGACTCCACCACATCCCTGGGCAGCCTGTTCCAATGCTTGACAACCCTTTCAGTGAAGAAATTTTTACTAATATCCAATGTAAATCTCCCCTGGAGCAACTTGAGGCCATTTCCTCTTGTCCTATTGCTTGTTAATTCGGTGAAGAGACCAACACCCACCTCTCTGCAACCTCCTCTCAAGGAGTTGTAGAGAGCAATAAGGTTTCTCCTGAGCCTCCTGTTCTCCTAAAGGCTAAACAACCCCAGTTCCCTGGATGCTCCTCACAGGACATGTCCTCCAGACCCTTCCCCAGCTCTGTTGTCCTTCTCTGGACACGCTCCAGCCCCTCAGTGTCTTTCTTGTAGTGAGGGGCCCAAAACTGAACACTGGATTCGAGGTGCAGCCTCACCAGTGCCCAGTACAGGGGGACAATCCCTTTCCTAGTCCTGCTGGCCACACTGTTCCTGGTGCAGGCCAGGATGCCACTGGCCACCTTGGCCACCTGGGCACACTGCTGGCTCATATTCAGTTGGCTGTCAACCAGCACCCCCAGGTCTTTTTCCTCTGGGCAGCTTTCCAGCCACTTGTCCCCAAGCCTGTAGTGTTACATGGTGTTGTTGTGACCCAAGTGCAGGACCTGGCATTTGGCCTTGTTGAACCTCATACAATTGGCCTTGGTCCATTGATCCAGCCTGTTCAGATCCCTCTGCAGAGCCTTCCTACCCTCAGGCAGATCAACATTCCCGCCCAGCTTGGTGTAATCCTCAAACTGACTGAGGGTGCATTTGATCTTCTTGTCCAGACTGTTGATAAGGTATTAAACAGAACTGGCCCCAATACCGAGCCCTGGGAAACACCACTTGTGACCGGGAAAAGATAACAGTATGGCCAGGATTTTAAATGCAGACACTCAGCCCAGACCTCTGCCTCCAGGTCTCTGCATGTAGGTAAAACATTCTCTTTTTCTTAAGAACTGAGCACTCAAAACCATCAACGCCAAACACAGCTGCTGGGAGCCATTCAGCATTTTTTCATACCTATTTATTTATTAGCCTAAATAAAAATGTCAGAGCTTAATATTAATCTCCTGGTTATGGAAACTCTTGGCTTGTGCCTGTTTCATTTCATTTCTATCCCAACAAAGAAATAAATCAGTCTCATAATTCAAGTCTTTCTGGTTATTTCTGAGCTGGGAGACTATCCAAAACAAGGGAAAACAGTTTGAAAAGCAACCTGCACACAGGATCACATGTAGGAAACCCCTGCCAGCTCCAGAAGAGTTGAAGTCTGTGCACTTTCAGGTAGGGAGAAACACAACAGTGGTTTTATTTTCAAAGTGCAGGCAATGAGGAATGGGAGACTCCTTCCAATCTTTCATCAAACTTTGAAAATCTTTTTCTTTGTCTGCCAGAGTCAGCTGAAGTGCAACTGGTGCCAAAGGGAACCAACTTTAAAAATTAGTAACAGCTTGATACCTTACTCATATGCAACAGATCTAGAGCAGAGAATCAGACAGGAGCCCGAATACAAACTGGAAGCAGGAATCCATCCAAAATATTGCTGGAATTCATTCACTGATCGTTATGGCCCCAGCACCTCTGCTAAACTACTAAGTGTTCATTGTCTGAAATGGCTCAGACTGCACAAGTCATTAGATGATGTTGGGTTTATAGTATCTTCTTGGAAAAATCAGAAGCCCTGCACCAGACACAGGAAGATATTTATCCTATTATAGAAGAGAATGTAGCATATAACCCAAGGAAAGGAGAAAATAAAGAGAAGTTTTTCCCCTTATTTTATCTTTCCATCATCATATCCTTTCTGGTATTTCTACACCTATTTTTAGTTAAAATGGCCTTAAGGTATTTAATTTCACCTACTCATATTCATTGATGCGCTAAGGAGCCTACTGCTTATATTCCCACCCTAAATCTCAGCTCCATGGCCTTTTCTTCTGCAACAACTCTGCAGGCAGAAGCAGCATTTGCTGCAGCTGCTCTGGACCCCCCCCCAGCCCATACCTGCCACTAGCTACCCAGGTGCTGCCAAGCTGAAAAGACCATGACTAAAGTCTCCTTTGACCCCCTTAAAATGTGGATCACATCAGCTCATGGCTTCAGGAATTACAGTCAGCAAGTGTGATTACAAAACCTTTTCCTCTTTGGAAACCAAGTTAGCAATTTACACAGAAGATCTGAAAAAACAAAAACAGCCTAAGATCTCAGAAAAGCTTTTGGGATAATGAAATGGTCTGTGGAAGAAGAAGATACATGGATCTGACATAAAGCTTACTGCATGCTGGATCTACAAAGATGTAGGTGATTTAGGAAGTTTTCTGTAAAGCTGGGCTTGGTGTGAGGGGATTTGGGGCTGCTATACCCAAAAGGCTGCTTATGCTTCAGTCATAACAGTAGTCATGTGAAGAGAAATGTAGAGCCTAATGCTTTCAGGTGCCTATAAGGTACTGGTTTGGGGTAGCCCTGCTTGAGCGCTGAACACCATGTAATAAAATACTGGCAGCATTGTCCTAGGGGATGGCACATTCACCCCATAACGCCAGATACACCTGACTGGGAGCCTCTTATAAAGTGTATCTCTCCCCATCCTTCCCGCAGTTGCAACCATGCCCCCTCCAAAAGGGTTTGGCACACAAAAGGCCCAAACTATCTCAAATCATCCAACAGGGGCCAGAAAGAGTGATTTTCTTCCCTTTGCAGAGCTACCCAAGCAGCAAGCAAAACCACCTGGCCTTGTTCCAGTTCCTGCTCTTGGACAGGTCTCCAGGCTCTCTTTCCCTACTCCTTTCATCCGCACACAGTAGCCAGAATTCGTCACCTTGCAGGCATGTAATAGTTACCCATTCTCACAACACCCTTCTGTGAGTGTTTTTTATTTGTCCTTCTACAATCCAGTAGATCTATAAAATATGGTCAAAACCAGGGGGGTTCTTCAGAGGTTTTCTCTGAAAGATGAAAAAAATACTAAAGCAATGAGTTATGGTTATTAAAATAAGATGTAGTACTGCCTTGCAGACAATCTCTGGCTTTGTTATTTCAGGCACTCAGCCAACAGAGAGGGAAAAAATGAGCAAAACTGCAGAGTGCAAAGTCTAATTTGAAGAATAATTATTATCATTATATTGCAAGACCACGTTCCCTCACTGGGACCTGCATGAGAAGTTTCAGCCTCCAACTGACATTTGGCAGTCAGGCTCGGAAGATAGGGATCTGGAAGACTTGCAAAAGTTACCAATTGCAAAAGAGACAGAGCAGTAGGAGGAAGATCACTGGGTTGCAAATAGCATGTGGAGGACACTGAGGGCCACCCTATGTCCAAGAAATGGTCAGTGTGACAAATGAGAGCTGTCATTGGAGCAGGGCAGGAGTGAAGGGTGTATACAGAGATGACAATAGTCCATACCCCATCTTCAGGAGAGTCACAAAATTCTCTCTAACATCCACGTAAACCTGCAGCCTCATCCTGCTAAACATCCCTCTGCTTTTCTGTTTGTAAAGGGGAAGATCTGAAAAACCAGCCATGCACCTTCTCTGAAAGGGGTCCTGAGTTCAGGCCAGGCAAGTGGTCATGTTCCATCACCCTTCATCCTGGACACACTGTGCTGTTGGAGGACAATCCCCGGAGTGATACCCAACACCAACACTGCGCGCTGAGGAAGCTCCTCTGGGACTGGGGGATATCTAGACACGTCAGAGGGCATCTCCAAAAGCCTGAACACTTAGCAGTGTAGAGACCTGCCTGAAGTTAGCTGATAGGAGATAAGGAGTATAGAGCACTGCCTGAAACCCCCCACTCCCTCTCCGATCAGGAGCAGTTAGGGGCTTGAGTCCTTTCTAAGACCTTACGTACTGTGGGCCTGGTTTTAAAAGCTGTGTTATAAGCAGTAGAAGTCAGTTGTGAGGTACATTTGGAAACTGTGTCTGTTGTAGGCACTCTCTGTGTTTAAAAACACATCCCTAAGTGACGGAGACGTTTAGGCGAGTCTGACACTTGCAGCAAGCATGTTTGCAGAGCGCACTGATCGCCCTTGTCCCCATCACAGGATTCATGTAATGTGGATCTTCTTCCCTCAGAATAGGAATGCCAGCCCTTGTGCACATCATTTTAAAGTCCAACAGAAGTAATACCCAAAGAAAACAAGAAGGCAACCACACAATGCAATGCGGTATAACTCTGTTTTGAGAGAGTAAGCTGTATCAACAGTGGATAGGAAAAAAGATAAGGTTGGCCACAGACATCTGAAGTCACCAGGAGCCACAGGAAAAGAACAATAATGGTAATAATGATCTATTAATAATAATTATTATAATAATAAATTTTAAAATTATATCTTTAAATTACAAGAGCTACAGCAAGAGTGTATTAAAATTCATGTTTAAAACTGGTCAGGTAGGATCCATGTTTTAATAAAAGCACTTCAGCAAGCCTCATCAGAGCTGGCACACCAAACCCAGCTCAGGCATGTGGAAGGGAAGTGCCCAGTAAGTGGGTTGCTTTGGGGAGGGCTTGAGCTTTGCAGAAGTGTCCATGAGCTTTGACATATCCTTGACACGTGTCTACACATCCTCAAAGCACCTGGGCATAGACAAGCATATGGCTCTGAAATCTCCCTGTGACCTCATTATCCAAGGGTCACTGGCTGGGGCGGCTCTAGCAGCTCCCGTCTACCTAGGGAGGTTTTAACCCATGACTGCTCACATGGGATGAAATGTTGAAGACAAAAGATTCCTATCAGGCATTTAATTGAAAGCAGGCAGAAGCCTTGAGATTTTTGCTTGCTCTGAATGAAGTAGTATGAATGAGTGAAGCCAAAAAATTTGCAATATAGCTGTTCCACTACAAATGGTGGGAAAGCAAAACTTGACACACCACTGCCTGAGCAGTAAGCCAGTGGGACTCCTGCATTTCACTCCTTATGGCCATTTAATCTTTGGCCTCAAACCTCCCAAAGCCATTCGTTATCAGCCACTGAGAGGATAGAGTAACATGCAGATGAGAAACAACAAAATGCAGCAGCTCCTGGGAAAACAGTGTGTTTTCTGAGGCCAGCTCCCTTCACAAGTCAAAGAGGCAATCGTTAGCCTTGGGAAGCCAAAAGCTGATAAGAAACAGGCAAGGCGGGAGGAGAACACCCCCTGTGCCCAACACTTCTGCTGAGAGCTGCTGACAGAGCTCGTGGGGACAGGGACTGAAATAGCTGGGTCCAACTGCAGCAAAAGCTGCAAGACACCAAGGTTTGTATTAGCACGTGGCTACTGAGGCAGAGAGCCCACACATACAGGAGGCCAAACCACAGCAGCCAAAAAGATGTCTGGCAGCCACCAGCAACCTGCTCTAATGGAGAAACCTGTAGAAAGGCTGGATGAAACAGAAACCAAAGCCAGAAGTTGCACTAAATCAGATACTGTTGTTTCCCTTGGGTGGCAAAGGCAAGTGCTTGCCTTTCTGTAAGCAGCAGAGAAGCCCAAGGGCCAGCTCTCACTTCCAATATCCCATGTTCTGTTGTTCTCCCTCTTACCCATGGCAGCTACAGTATTTGATTACTTGCAAAAATATTATTAGGAATATATAAGAATCCACAGAGAAAAATCACTGCAACAGTCCTCTTCATGAGCTTATTTAGCCCATTAATTTCAGTATTTTCCCTAAAGCTGTGCCTTAGAGAGTAAGTGTCCTCTTTTCCAGCACATCCACATCTGAAATTTCCATGATGTCTTGCAGTTTGACATAGTTTTCCCCTGTACTTGCTGCTATTTGTAAACTGAACTATGATGGGATTCATGTCAAAGAAATGCCTGTGGGAGACTGAGGCTGCTCCAGACTATGCATAGAGGTGGTCCCTGGCAGGTGGGATAGGACAGCAGTTGGCAGGGAACGTCCTCCCCAGAAGGATGGTTCAGCAGTGGGTCTGAGCAGTGGGTGTAGGAAGAAGGGTTTACATGGAGTCAGAAAGGGATTGGAAATCCATTAAATAAAACTCTATAAGAACAACGAGCAGCAAATATGCACCTCTGGGTCACAGGCTGCTGGAGGCTAGGAGAGTATTCTGGGAGCAATTTGATATATACTTTTTCTCCCCTTACAACTTTTCCTAGACATTTGCTTTGGCTATGGTTTCAAATCAGATATTGCACTAAGTGAATGTTTGGTTTGACTCCTCAAAAGCTGTCTTTCAGCTTTTACAAGTTCCTAGAGAAGCAGAGCAAACAAGGTTGCTTCAACACAACATTCAAACACTCACCTGCATCATTTGCTGAGAAACCCTGAAGAACTGTAGTACAAATCAGCTGGTTTGTTTAGAAACAGTGAAGATAATTCACAGCACTGTGCCAGGGCAGGCCCAAGGAAAGGGGCCGAAATAAAAGGATGAGCAGGCTCTCGCAGGCAATAGCCGGAAGAAGCTGTGCTCTGACTGCTGCCCAGTTTTATTAGCTCTCCTGACATACAACAACTGCTATCAAAGCTGTAATATTTACAAATATAGTCCCCTTGGAACAGATACAAGCGTGACACTGACACACAGCATTATGCAGTTTTTTTCCTCATAGTGGCAGAGTAGCTGCGCAGGACCTGAGGACAATAACCTGAGAAGTGTTTTAAATTTAAAAAAAGGGCAAAGAAACTAAAACCCTAAAGCTAACAGCGTACCTCACTATATTCCACAAAATTTTCATCTGTGCTTCTAGAAGGAAGAATATAACGCTGAAGGCAATGAAGAATAGTGCTGCTACCATACCCTGGGCTGACAGTGGCATCAGCCCAAGCAAGAGGACGTAGTTAAGATCTTCCAGAAAACCGCCCAAGTTACTGTTTGTCTGGCATACCCTGTGAGTGAATTCCTCTCCAAAGTTACAAAGAGTTTTGCTATTAAGCTCAGCCAGGCCAAGGTTTCACCCAATATTTTGATTATGAAGCTCTCCTTTATTGCACTCTTCTGGATATAACATTACTTTATCTTGGCTTCTGGGCCCCACAAAATCCCATTATAATTAATCTTACTTCTACGATAACTCTGGCTCAAAGGATGCTGTCATAATGACCATGAATATAATTGCTTCACCATGCTGCAAGCTGTAGTAAATCATCAGCCACCATACAAAAGATCAAAGTAGGCTAATTAAACTGTATCCTTAGCTGTCTGCTGCAGACATTTCAAACTGCTTTGGCTCCCAGCTGGAAATCAGTGTTTCACAAGAGCTAAAGCAACTCTGAACAAAGACCAAGAAAAATACATACTTGTACTTAAACAGCTGTTTAGTCTGTCAAACTGTAATAAATGTTGAAAAGACAACCACTAGATTATGAATAATACAGTCAAAAACATCTATAAAAATCACCAGACTAGTCAGAAACAAGCAAGTATGTACATAAGATATTGGTCTCTTGACTTCAGTCATGTAGAAACAGCACACCTTAATTTTCTTAATTAGAAAATTGTAAAAAGTAGAATCAGTTGGCAAACCTCTCTAAGTTATCCACAAATACACCTAGTTTTCAAAAGGAGGAACGATACTGTTTGTTAAGGGCGTTTATTAACTTTAGAACACCTGGAAGGATATTAAGCAGCTGATCCTTGATGCCAACCACCTGGAGTTAGGAGTCAGACTTGAAGGAAACTGCCCCACCCTTACCAAGACTTCCTCACTTAAACTAATTTTGCAGTGTGAGGCATGAGTTAAGAACAGGTAAATTCCTATATTTTAACAAATTCACAAAGAGATTTGGATTTGTGAAATGAGTTATCTGAGTCACATCATAAAATTTCATGTCTAGCAAAAAATCTGAGGAATTAAGATCAGGCACTAAATGCTCTTTGGGCTTTTCCACGTTGAACTGAAGCCTGGCTGGCCGTCCCAAACCGCAGTGGGTTGTCCCTGGCCTGTTTCCTACAGAGTATTTACATGAGCATTTCCGAGTGGTATCAGTGACTGATAGAGCTGCCCCCGCTGACTCTCACCAGAGCTCGGTATAAGGCTCATAAGGCCTGTGAGGTTTTTAGGATTGTTATTCTGTATTGCTTCATGGAGAAATAAAGGCTGTTCACTGTGTCAGTAAGTAAAAAAGAATCGTTGCTGAGGTGTGATGGGAATAATCTTTTACACAGGCTTAGCCTCAGAAAGGGCTGTGCTGCTTTCCCCCTTAAAAGTGTAAGATAAGCCCCTTTTTTGAACGATGACCAGAAAACGGAGATATGGGAAAAATGCATACTTCTGAGCTAGTAATTTAAAAGTTAAATACTTTGGTGAAGAATTAAATACTTTGTTTAAAAAAAGCAGCCTTGATGCAGCTGTGGCTCTTTGTCCTATTAATTTCTTTTAATATCACATTTTCCTGTACAACAGCCTCCATCACTCACAGCAACCCTCTTCCTTCCCTGCCTCTCTTCAGATTCAGGGAGGGACTGGACCTTGCAGGGAGTGATGGGGGAAGAGTGATCCCAGCAGGGGAGCCCAGCTGGCAAGGAAAGGAAAAACTACGCATTTAGGCTACAAAATCTGACAAGGCATCACAGTATCATTTTGAAATCAATGTATTTCTAGGTTTGGTAATAATCCAGAGTGCTTTAATCATTTTTTTCAGGAAGTGAAGTTTATGAAAAAAAAAAAAATTTTTCTAGAGAACACAATGTTAAAAAATTGTGTCAAAAATTGTTCAATTCCAAAGAGGTTGGCCAGAAAATTTTGCCTGAGCTGCACCTAAAAATATTTAGCTGTCAAAAATTCAATATAAACCGCATCTTCTCTTCAGGGTATTATGTATTCACTCTAAAAAACCTGGAGGAAGGATTTTTCTGTTTAATTTCAGAAGACATCAGCAAAACCGATTTTTGGCAAGTGGATATATTTTTATTTTACTTATGCCAGCAAAAGATTGCTTTTTATGCTGAAAGTCAGCAGAATTCAAAATCTGCCAAGGAATTCTGCTACCCTATACCTCCATTTCCATGCCATAAGCAGAATCAGAAACCCCGGGGAAGAGTTGCTGTCACCAGCTGAACTCCCTTAAAAACCTCCCCAGAGTTTCACCTTCGTCTCTCATAGTCATTCGCTTGTACAGGCTCCGGTGTGACAGGTACAACTTCTACACTGAAAGTAGGGGGAAAAAAAGGAATGAAGCACATTGCAAGCAGGTGGGTTTTGCAGGAGATCTCTGGTCCCCAACATGGCAATCTATAACAAGAGAAGCAAAAGCAGGAAAAAAAAGAAAGTTGTTACCACTGTAACCACTTATTATTTCCCACAGCAGCTGGAAAATTAATGTCTAAAGGCAAATAATAGTTTGGGATCTTTTTTTTCTTTTTGGTTGGGTGATTAAGCCCACACAAATATCGTGGTGTGGATCAGCCCAAATACTATTTTATTATTAATAGAATAAATTTATTAGAAAAGTGAGTTTTGTATCAAAATGATTTTGATACATGTATCAAATGTATGTATTGTTCAGTACATAATAGAGTATTGCTTCCCTGTAAGGTTATTTCACTCTTTTTACTAACCCTTTTTAATATACATTTATTTTGAAATGGAAACACTTCCTAAAAACGGCCAGTCTGAAACTCAAATTTTCAAAACATGGAAAGAAACCCTGTTGACGTTTTCCATCACCATTTCCTTTTGCCTCTCCCCATTTTTGACAGAAACTCTTTGCCATATGCAACCCACTGTTGACTTCAGTCCCTGGTGCAGGGATTTCTCTGCCCAGGACATCTGCGCCTCAGAAAGTCTCAACACAGCAGAAAAGTACAATGAATTACACCCCAGAAGTACCTATTTGTCCCACGGCTAAAAAAAAAGGCATCTAAGCAACTACCTTAGATGCCTTCCTCCACTTAACGTTTCAAGGTAGGTGAGGTAATTACCAGCCCTTTAACATGCCTTTTCTGTGGAATTTACTGTTAGTTCAGCAGCAGCAGGAGATACCCGGCTGCACTGCAGCACCTTTGAGTGGTGGCTGGCATGTATGGCCTTTGTGCTCTGCGATAGCTGAGATTTATTTCCACTCCAACCAAATAGACCTCTTTAGTTCAGCTCCAGTTATTGCAGTTTTGGCCATGAAACAGGAGTCTCCCTTAAGTGGCTCTTTGCTCTTAACACAGCATTAATAATACGAACTGTACTTATTAACTATTTGGAAGAAATATTCAAGGCTGAGTACAATATTTGAGGCTGTTAGGTAAGAGGCATTTTCCCAGTTATCCATTCAACAAAAAATAATTCCTTTGTAACAGATTAAAACATCTGTTTTTTCAAGCAGAGTATTCTCAGAGAGTATCTTGGGAGTAAAGGATGAATAAATACCCAGTATCCATACTTTAGTCTGCCCTCATGTCCCAGCTACCAAATTTTCAGGGTGACTCTTCAAGTGCGGTTGGACCTAGGAGAGAAAGGAAACAGTGTCCAGAGCTAGGTGGAAACCAAGGATTCATGTCTGGGGCCAGAGAAGCTATGAGTACATGAAATGTCCTTCAGGGTCCAGTGTTTTGCTTGCAGCTGTGGTAATAGAGGATGCTGTTAGGAAAAGCCCTGGCCACTTTCTGCGGGCCACTGCCCTTGCACGCTACCAGTATCCAGGGTCACTGGATTAGGTACAGTGGGAGATGCAACCCTGTCCATTCCCTGTAACATCTGTTTTGTCCATAAACTCATCTAAGCCTTGTCTGTGCTCGCAGGCACTACGTGCTCTCCGATGGCAGCATGTTCCAGAACTTCATTAACCACCATTTAAGGGTTTAAAACTTGCTTCCAAGTGGTAGATCAGATGAAGCAGAAACGTTTCTTCCTGTCCCCTGACTCAAAAGACCACTTAGGTGCATCATTTAGATGGTTAAGGAAGGTGAGTCTGTGCCTATTTCTTAAAGAGATTTATGAAGTTTGTTGTTGTATATGTTAACAATATTCAGTATTTGTCTTTGAATACTAGTTATAATTAAAAAGTAGAAATTCTACACATGTATATGTAGACCTATGTAGGGAGACAGAGGTGATACTGCATTGATCTGGCTCTGGCAGAGTGGTTCTGCTTTTCCAGCCTGGCTGCAAGCTCCTGCCTGCCATGGTCCTTCCCTAGCACTGCTCCAGCCATGGGATGCATCCATCCAGCTGGCTGATCAGCTGTAAAGCTGTCTGGGGCCCCAGGGTGAGCTGTCTGTGGTGGAAGCAGTGGGAGCTCACTGTCAGGGCAGGAGGCAGGAGAGTGGAGGATCAGAGCTGCCATCTGCCATTGGAGTCAATTCCTGACAGCAGATCACCCTTCCCTAGGATGCTCCTAGGAGGCAGGGAGTCACTTCTGCAGTAGATGAAGCTCCCAAACTTTCTAAAGCAACACACCTCTAAGGTTCCCAAGCACATGAACTATGAGAGCAATAGGAGCTGGTGTAGGAGAGGAGATAAACAGGTTGCAAAAGAGTACTCCAGAGGACAGGCAGATTGACATAAGTGGGGTACAAGAGTGAAGCAATTAGACCACCATTTTTACACAGTTTTGCTTCATCTAATTTGTTGCCTTCCTTTTATCCAAATAGATCACAGTGAGAACAGTTTGGAAGAGGACCAAGAGGCTCCTTTGGACTGCCAGGAAAAGAACCATCCAGTTCCAATGTTCTCTATTACAAATATTCCTGCTCATTTCCAGATTTACCACTAAAGTATCCAGTAGTCAATTAACGTGGGTTTCCCTTCAGCTGGTGGGGGGACACAGCAGCAGTCGTACCTGCAGAAATCCTTCACGAGTAAGAAAATTTGAGCACTGCCACCTTCTCCCCTCCTCCTAATCCATGAGAGATGGTGCTATGAGTGGATAAAGGGCCCATGGCACACATGGTAAATGCACTCTTCAGAGCAGCTGCCAAGAGGGACTCACCTTTAGACATGCTAGAGAGGACCTTCTCTGGAGATATCTTTGCCAGCTCTGAGAACACTCTCACTCTGAAGTGATGCATCCATCAGAAAAACAACACATGATGCCTTTGTCCTTGACATAGGAAGTATTTAGGACCCACAGCTTCACTCCTATCTGATGCTGTTCTGGGTCACTGTGTCATAAGCATTTATGGACTTTCTTCATTGCAGTACACAGGTTTCCCAGGGAATATGATACATGTGAATACTTCTTCTCAGTTTTATTACTCCTCTGACCCAGTAAACCTTCGCTCCTCTTTTTCTCTGTGACATATTTCCTTAAAAGAAGGCTCATGGGCAATATTCAAGTCTTTCACACCAATTCCTGGCCCAGATCTTGCCATTCTTTTATACCTTTGTTTTTAAACATGTCTCATTTGTCCTACATGTTTTTCCTCTTTGTGCTTCTACCAGAGCTTACACAAGGCATGTGTTACACATCCTTCTTCCTGCAACATCAGAGGCATTCACAAAAATCAGGTGCAGCAAAAAGAATCTCAGTGTCCAGAAGATTTTTTGCATATGACATTTTAATCCAACCATTACACAAATCTCAACTATCCAGAACTTCTTATAGAGGTTGCTAGCACTAAGCTCAGAGAGTGCATGGGTGACTGTGGTGGTTTAATGTGGGCTGGCTGCCAGATGCCCACCCAGCTGCTCTCTCAGTCCCCCTCCTCAACTGGACAGGGGGAGATTTTAAGAGTATAAAGCTCATGGATTGAGATAAGGACAGGAAGATCACTTACCAATTACTGTCACAGGAAGAACAGACTTAACTTGGAGAAAAATAGTTTAATTCATTTCCAATTAAAAAATAGAGTAGGATAGTGAGAAACAAAAACAAAACTAAAACCACCTTTTGTCTCACTCCCCTTCTTCCAGGCTCAACTTCACTCCTCCATTCCCAACTCTGCTTCTTTCTTCTAAAAAGGGCTCTACCAGCAGTCTTAAAAAGTGTTTGACTGCATTTCAGTTCATGTTTTTTGCATTTCAAGTCCATAAATCTCACATATATTCCCCTTCAAGACAGTTCTTGACACTTTCACTCATACTGAATAGTACTTTTTCTCAGCTGCATTAATGGGCCTGCTTGAGTAAGTTCTTTATGAGTGGTGAGAAGAGTGAGAGAAGACCTTCTGGCTTTTAAACTTAGGCTTCAAGTCAAAATAAAGCAGTAAATACAGATTTGAACTGTCCCACTCTTCTCCTCACCTCACATAAATAAAACTCCAACAGAAAAAAGCAGATTCCTACAGTTTGAAGAGGAGATTCCCTTTAACCTCTTAATGGACTGCATCCTGAGGTCTGTCAGTAGCATCATACACACATCCCCATTATCCACCATGAAAGATCAAGCAGCGAAAGGGGGAGAGAATTGATTTCCTGTCCACAAAATAGCAGCTCCAGCATAAGTCAATGTTATCTGGAGCACTAAAGTAGAGCAGGGCACTTTAGAATAAAGGCTTAATGCTTTATCTGCTCACATAAATACTTTCAGATAAAAGAAATTGGATTTAAATAACATTCCAACTGTGACATCAACTGACAGAAGTCAGGGAGTTCCCAAGATAAGGCCACATCCTTTATCCTCTTTAAAAAAAGAAAGGGAAAGACAGAAAAGGCCCTGTTCAAGTTAGGACTGATATGTCAACTTCATCTGTGAGTTATTTATCACCCTGTGAGCCTTGTGTCCAGATTCAAATGGACATGTGAAGGCAGGAGACACATTCACCAAGAGTTATGTTTCAGCACCATAGCATTTTGCTGAACGTCAGCTCTTCCTTCGAAGGCATTGACTTGGTTGCCAGTTCAGCAAGATACCACAGCAACCCCTTCAAATAGTCTGTTGGGTGCAGACATTGCATAACGTGCTCATCATCTCTGGGTTTTGACTAAGGGACAGACTCTTCTTCTTCAGGTTTTCCCCTTCAGTTGCCTCTCTGGCAGCATGGTTGCTTTTTTCTGCCCTCTCACTGTTTCACTTGATCATCTCTGTGCGGGTACAGCTCCTGTTGGAGTTTTTCATTTCCAGCTGGCTTTACTTGGGTTTTTTCTCTTAAAAAGAAGGAACAAATCCTCAGTTCTTATCCCAACATCATCTGGCAAATGCCAAATTGTCATTTACTGAGAATTTGCACAACAGTAGGCTTTATTAAGCTAAAATGAGAAAAAGGCAGAACACATCTATTTGTTCCCAAAACTTACCACAGATATTGACTGAATATTGTGAAATTATGCCAGCTTTGACCTCATAGAACAAGACAGGAAAACTCAAAAGATGTAGCAGGTAGGAGTAACTTTAAAAACATGAGGGTAAAGAGGAGTCTGCTTATTTGAGGGTACTTCTATAAACAAATACCAAGGATGCAAACAGCCAGAGGTAGGAAGTATATTACCTTATCTAGTGTAGTACATACATATCAAAATAATTCTGTACAAATAGGGACCTTACTAAGATATGATCATAAGTCACTTTCAGTAGTTCCTATAGATTGTTCTTGACAGGTCTCCAGGCAAAGGCTGATTCAGAAGGACATCAGAGCACATGGATAAATCCAAGCAGGTGTTTGGTCCTGCTGAAATGTATATAATTAAATTGTTTTAATGAATTGGAACTTCAGTAGCTGTGTGAAATAAATGGGGAACACTCAGCAAGTTCTACAGCAAATAAACCCTGAAACTACCCAAATAATTTGTCAGACTCTTATTCTTGAAAGGTAACATTAAAGGCATAAGCTTTATCGGTGCAAGATAAATGCTGCATTTCTAAGACGACATCCTGATCCTGTCAAAGTCAACGTGTAAAATGGGTGCAGACAAAAATTAAAACAGCAGGAGGGACTTAATACAAATTGCAATTGTATAATATCTCAACCCAGTACTTAGTGACTCAAAGTTACCTCTGTTTCACAACATTAACAAAGGTTTCACTGAAATACTTTTAAAATAAAGCCATTCATGGTTTTTTTTTCCTTTTATCAATGGGACAGAATTAGGCCAAATAACAAAGATAACATTCCTTTTAAATGTTAATTTTTTCCGGGAAGAAAAAAAACTTGCAAACCCTTGTACAACAAACATATTATGGACAGTCCAGGTTTTTACAGTGACTGCGACACTAAGCCCATGACCTTCTAGAGGTCAGAAGATATGCCTGAAATATAAATTTTAAATGCTAGTATAAATAGTGTCAACACACATGACTGTTAAGGTGGCGGCTGACTACAGTGTGTTGATAAATGGCTTTCAGCCACTTTGGTATATACCAAAAGAAGTAAACTGGAGTTCAGAAAGGGATTAGACAAATTTATAGACAAAAGGATTGTAAAGTGATACTAAAAGGACTAGCCAGGATATTACAAGTACTAGGCTTACACGCTTTCCCAATAAACCATCTTCTCTGCTGCTGCGGGAGATGAAATACTAGACTAGAATGACCATTGGTCTAAACAGTATGGTGTTTCTTACGTTACCATTTGTAACTGCTTATGGATAATTAAGCCTAGCAAAACAATTCCATGCGGCCAAAACCTCTGTCTTCAAAAGTTTGTATATTCCCTTGTAGGGAAAGGCAGCAGCATGCATACCCACACACTGGTATGTCTAAAATCTCAATCCATGTTTTGTAAACACGTCAATATGTGGAGCCCTGCTGATTCTCCAGTGTTGATGCAGACCCTTTCAAAGCTTCACATACCTAGGCAGCTTTCTGGCATACATATATCTGGTTTTCTAAGTCATCTTTCACAGATCTCTCAGGATCAGTTTTCCAATTCTCAGGTGTCCATGTGTTTCAGTTTGAAAACAACATATCATGCTACAACGAGGCTCAAAATCTGACCCACTGGGCAGGTTCAAAAGTAAGATACCAGACATCTGAATGCAGATGCCTACTTGTGAGCCAGTAATCCCATTATGGTCACTGGAGATGTAGTAATCAATTCAGTTGCCTAAACACTGGGGCTTACTGCCACCAGAGATGCCTACATCTGGGTCCATGTGGGCTTGGAGAGCTTAATGGAGACCCATACCCATTTAGAGCAACAGATGAAGACCTGACAAAGGCAGGATGCCTCAGGGCATTTCAAACAATGCTTAATGCCTAGATACTTAATTCTTGATGCCTTAGTGGCTCCTCTGGTCAATTTAGAGAACAGTTAAGCTTTTAATGAAAGATACAGCTACTGGATAGATGGCTGAAAGATGTTCTTAAAGTTTAACAACAGAGTTGACTCAGCTGGTGAATCAGTTGCCTTAGCAAAAGTGTGTGGTGCCATTGGAGTTGTCCCCAGGCATCTGAGACATCCACACAGGGCTGATGAAATTATTTGTGTCTATCCAGAGTATCAGCCATACACCATGGCTATCCTGGACACCTCAGGTATGCTAAAATCCTATGAAGAAGCAACTGACTCCTGCTCTCCATCTCCCCTAGCAGGAGTTGGACACTTCACTTATAAATACACACTGAAGTCTACATACTTTCAAGTTGAGTGGAATCCTACCCAGAATGTCCTTATGTGGTGGTGAATGCCCATCCAAAGAAAGACTGTAACTGTGACCCACAGGTCTTTGATAATGAGTTCACCTCTAAGATTCCTAAATGTAACCTGTGTCTCCAAAATATATTTTAAATATGTTGATTACAGGCAATAAAGCACTACCTTCGTCTCACAAAGGCACATTAGATTGGCAGCATCAAATTGTAAATGAGATGAAACACTGGGAGAGGACTTTGGGAAGGAGAAAACACCTACTGGGTAGTAGATTTTTCACGCACTTAGCAGCATGGATGGATATTTATTGATAATGTCTAACCTGTCTGGTTGATTGCACTGAGTTGGAAGGATGAGGAAAAAGCTAAAGTACTTCATGCCTTCTTTGCCTCAGCCTTTAATAGTAAGACCAGTTGTTCTCTGAGTACCCCTCCCCCTGAGCAGGAAGACAGTGACAGGGAGCAGAATGAAGTCCCCATCATCCAAGGGTAAATGGTTAGCAACCTGCTACACTACTGAGACACACGTAAGTCTATGAGATTGGATGGGATCCACCCAAGGGTACTGAGGGAGCTGAGGAAGTGATCACTAAGCCACTTCCCATCATTTGCCAGCAGTCCTGGCTAATTGGGGAGGTCCCCGTGGACCAGAGTATAGTAAATGTGACGCCCATCTACAAGAAGGACTGAAAGGAAGATTGGAGGAACTACAGGCCTGTCAGTCTGACGTCAGTGACAGGGAAGGCTATGGAGTGGAACATCTTGAGTGCAACCCACAGTATGTTCAGGACAAGGAAATGATCAGGCCCAGTCAACATGGGTTTATGAAAACCAGGTTCTGCTTGACCCTAGACTTTATTCAAGCCTTTGACACCATTTCCCACAGCAATCTCCTGGACAAACTGGAGGCTCATGGCTTGGACAGGAGTACTCTTTACTGAGTAAAAAACTGGCTGGATAGACAGGTCCAAAGAGTTGTGGTGAATGGAGTTAAATCCAGTTGGCTGCTGGTCACAAGAGGTGTTCCCCAGGGCTCAGTGTTGAGGCCAGTTCTCTTTAGTATCTTTATCAATAACCTGGATGAGGGGATCGAGTGCATCCTCAGAAAGTTTGCAGATGACACCAAGTTGGGCAGGAATGTTGATCTGTCTGAGGACAGAAAGGCTCTTCAGAGGGATCTGGACAGGCTGGATCAGTGGACCATGGCCAGCTGTATGAGGTTCCACAAGGCCAAGTGCCAGGTCCTGTACTTGGTTCACAACAACCCCATGTAACGCTGCAGGCATGGGGAAGAGTGGTTGGAAATCTGCCTCAACGGAAAAGGACCTGGGGATGTTTGTTGACAGCCAGCTGAACAACAGCCGGAAGTGTGCCCAGGTGGTCAAGAAGGTCAATGGCATCCTGGTCTGCATCAGGAACAGTGTGACTAGAGAATTGTTCCCCTGTACTGGGCACTGGTGAGGCTGCACCTCAAATCCTGTGTTCAGCTTTGAGCACCTCACTACAAGAAAGACATTGAGGTGCTGGACCATGTCTAGAGAAGGGCAATGGAGCTGGGGAAGGGTCTAGAGCACAAGTCCTGTGAGGAGCGGCTGAGGGAACTGGAGTTGTTCAGCCTTCAGGAGAACAGGAGGCTCAGGGAGACCTTATTACTCTCTACAACTACTTGAAAGGAGGTTCCAGAGAGATGGGTGTTGGTCTCTCCTCCCAGGTAACAAGTGATAGGGCAAGAGGCAGCAGCCTCAAGTAGTGCAAGGGGAGATTTAGACCAGATATTGGGGAAAATATCTTCATCAAAAGGGTTGTCAGGCATTGGAACAGGTTGCCCAGGGAAGTGGAGGAGTCACCATCCCTGGAGGTATGTAAAAGATGGTTAAATGTGTTGCTTAGGGACATGGTTTAGTGGTGGACTTGGCAGTGTTAGGTTAATGGTTAGACTTGATGACCTTAAGGGTCTTTTCCAACCTAAACAATTCTGTGATTCTGTAAGTTACTGTACTGAGTCTTTATTTTTAAAGTCTATGCTGCCACTGCACAGCAGTTCCTATTTCATTTAATTATAGCTAAATATTTCAGGATAATTTCAGTAGAAGATTTAGTGCTTCTAATATATAAACCCAAGGTCCTTCCTTTACCATATGAAGTATCGTTCAGTGTATGATCAGTTTAGCACAGATTGTCACTCTTCAGGTCTTTGTCCCTTCCTGCTGACTCCATTGGCTGTGGTTGCATCCTGATCTTCTTTTGCACTTCTCTGCTTCCTGATTACCTCCTGTGGCTGATGAGACACTTCTCCACAGAAAATAGAGTTCTTCTTCTGTGTTCTGTTTCAGTGGTAGAAATACTGCCTATGGAAAACAAGAGAGTTTTCGATCAAAGAGGGTGAACATTGCACACTGTGTTCCAGCATCTTTAAAACAGGTCATAGTTTCTGACGGTATCCATGTCTGCTCCTTCATGGCATTGTTCCATGGGAAGAGAAACAGAGGGAAGATTGATCTTGCAAGGCTCCAAATGCAAGAGTGTTTGTAGAAAAGGATCAGTTGCTTATTATGACTTTCCTGATCTGTCGGGGAAGAGCACATGGTCAGAACAAGAGAAGTCTAGCCAGGCAATAAATATGGAGTGAAAAAATACATTAACACACTCACTTACCACACACAATGTCACATAAATCATGTGGATACTGCTCTCTCTGGCTGAACTGTAACTGAGTGTGGTGGGTTTAGCTTTCTAGTCCTTAAGTCTGTTTGCATGTCTAAGAGCCTGTTAAGAGCTGAGATGTGAGGCTGACCTCTTTTCTATACAGATCTCTGCTGAGGGCAGCAATAGCCATATTTTTTCGCTGAGTTCTCATTTGGACAACATACCCTTTTTTCTAGATTGGTTTCTTCCTACACAGTAATTTATGTAGGTTGAAAATAAGTATTTATTCTTTTTGTATATGGAAATTCAGCAACAAGACTCTGCAAATGCTGTTTGTTTCTGACCTTAGAAGGAAATAAGATCCCATGGGGTTAAGAAAGCACTTTGCTGGTGCTTGGTAGTCACTGCAGCCACCAAGAAACATTGTGTACGTTCAGATGTCTTCTTTGCAATTTCATGGCACCATCCTCTGACTTGACTTGTTATTATGGCTCCAGCCAGAATCTTCATTTCTTGTTGTCACCATAGTCGTTTATGATGAAGTCCCAGGTGATGATGAACCTGCTGGGCCAGTGAAAACCAATTTTACAAACAACCATAAAGATAAAAACTTTTGTCAGAGAAACACAAATTAAAATTCTCATCATGTAAGTATGACTCTCATGTGTCTCAGAAACGGTCAGGCTATATCATCCTTTTTCTGTGGTGGTTTGGGGCATGTAAACATAACTTGTTCCACTGGAAGAGGGGAGAGGGGGACCTGTGAGAGTGGCTTCGTGGTGTTTTGCTGGCTGGAGTTAAACCATGACAGTCCACAATTACAATTATTTTCAGTTTCAAATTCTCCTTTCATTCTTTTTCTTAATAGATCATAGAATCATAGAATCTTTTAGGTTGAAAAAGACCATTAAAATCATCAAGTCCAACGGTTAACCTAACACTGCTAATACCACCACTAAACCATGTCCCTAAGCACCTCCTTCACATGTCACTTACTTAAATACCTCCAGGGGTGGTGTCTCAGCATAAGTCAGCCCTCCTGTTCATTCTTTCTCTGAAAAGAATGGTTGAAGCCTTCTTTTTACAAGACCTCTCTATTACAGCTATATACCCCTCTGTAAAACACACCCTCTCAGTGCATCAGCAAACAATTCCCATCTCAGGGAGGAAAGTACCCTTGAAAAATAAAATCAGAAAATTGTTCCTACAGGTGTCAATTAGCCATGAAATCATTCTCAAAAGTGTATCTGTGAGATCCTTGGATGTCACAAAGGAAACACACTGGCCCGGAGCTTCTGCTTTTTCTAAGAATACTAACCTTCCCCTTCCCTTCCCTGTGGCCAAATCCTAAACCGCCAACACCATCTGCAATGTACAGTCTTGCTTCTGACTTCTCTGAAGTGAAATTTGTCCCTGTTTGGAAAAAGCCAGCTGTAATTAAACACATTCTTTATTATATTCTATACAAATATGAAAACCAAAGAGAAGCTATAGATCTACAACTAAATTAAGATTTCATTTGGTTTAGTGACCTGTTTCCTCAAAGCAAAGGGAAGTTGAGAGCAAAAGGACCTCTGGCACTTTATTTTGGCTTGCAACCTGCTATATACTCTGGAAGCCCATATTTATACATCATCTGAATTTCTGGAGGGCTACAGAAGTGTGCTGTTGAGAATACAAAAAGATACATTCAGAATAAAATGCACAGGCCACCGTTTCCCATTAAGAATCATGCAGCCTTGGCTTTCTGCTATTCTTCCTCTCCAACCTGCACCGATGCAATTCCAATTTGCATTCCCAAATCATAATCTTATTCTTTTTACACACAAGTTACGCTGGGCTGAGTTGTTATTACACAAATGAATGAGGCTTCCAGGAATATGTCATGAAAAAATCATAGTAACTATATTATGGTACATGCATAATACCATGCTATTCACTGATGGACCATAATCCTAATTCTGAATCATTATGGTCTATCCTATCAATAGAGCTTTTAAACCCTGGGAACAGAGAAACCACAGTGGTTTCCCTGGAGCCAGTCTGTAGTACTGCAAAATACAACTGTTGCATGGGGACAACTTCAGTCCAGATATTCATAATTGCTGAAAATGGTTTTTTGAAGGAAATCACTGAAAAAATAGAGTAAGCACCCTTGTGAAAGAATAATTGCTGCATTTTTATACAAACACATAAGATATTAGTCTGCCTCATAGAATAATGGGATTTCAGACTCATAAACTCTAAAGGATATGTCACTGTAATGTTTTTGCATAGGTTTTCAAAACCGTACTTGAATGCAGCTTCCTTTGCAAGTCAAAAATTTGAATGCCAATTTTGATGTTTGGCAAGATTTTATGGAATAACGTTATTAAGTGCTTGTTTATCCTAAGATACGAGGATCACCTTAAATTTAGAAGAGAAAACTGCCCTAGTATGCAATCATTGTAAAAGTGAGTTTGGCAATTTACATGTCACTTATACTGTAAAAATGCAAATGTGCTGATTAAATGTGATCACAGAATCATAGAATCATTTAGGTTGGAAAAGACATTTAAGATCATTAAACCCAACTGTAAATGTGAAAAAAAACCGTGATGGCTGATCACTCTTCCCTGGTGTTTGGGATAATAAAACCGAATTCTAAAAGTAATAGGTTTTTTTGTCGCAAAGTAATGACAATGCTACCTCATTGCCAAAATCTTTCAAAGAGTAACCTACCACTTTTAGCTTGTGTACAGAGCTACACAGGCATTGATATTTGCAAACCTGAGGCCTCGTGGTTTATATTCAGCATGGCCATTGATCCATCAGTAATAAAACACATAGAATTTAAGACTACTTTTTCCCTAGGAAAGTAATTGTTAGACTTTGATTGCTTATTAACCAAACGTTGTGTACCACTCCGTTCTAGCACTTTGAGGTTCCTGTTATCCCCTAATGCTTTGTCCATTTTCCTGATGTCTACAGTCCTTGTGATTTTGCTGGAAGTATGTCTTTGGTGAGGGACCCTAGTTAGGCTTTGTTTTCCAAAGAAATTTATTTCCTCATTTTACAGCCTTATACATCATTCTTTATTTTACAACCAGGGCAGAGACCCCCGTGAAGACGTGATGGGCATCTCAGGAGGTCCTGCAAACGAGAAGTGTTCACAAATAAATAAATCAGCCTGGAGCTCAGAGTTTTGCTTTACACGTGCATACACACATGCTCACAGTTCCTCCTTCCATCTAAGGCTTTCTTTGTTCCCTGCCATTTCTCGGCGGACGCAGTATATCTATTCAATTCCTACCCAGTCTCTCCCCCCTCACTAAATCACTGGAAGTAGTTTTCTCTCGACCTTTGGGAACCCCACAAAAGGTGACTCCTTCCTTTCTTAGTAGATTTAGTGAGGTTTTCAACTGTTCACAACCTAAGACGAAAGCATATGGCACCAAAACAGAAATTAAAGAAAGGCAGCATCCACCATTTAGACCTCAGCTTTTACTGTCGTTACATAACAAAACCTCTCAGTACACTCATATTCAAAGTGCTAGTTTAAGCCTATTTTCCTAAACTTGGCTCTTCCACATCTACATAATTTACCTACAAAGTGGAATGACCTCGCAGGTTCCCCACAGGAAATCCGCCCCAACACCTAGTGGTTTCTTTCCACGTGGTCTGCACAACTCAGGCACAGACAGGACTAAGCCCATCACAGCTCCATTCCCTAGCAGATGCCCCTAGAGCTTGCCTCTTCCTGACCGTGAAAGAGGTGCTGGAGCCTGAGCTAGAGCTTGAATGACAGTGGACAAGACTATGAATAATGGTTTATAATATCCAAAATGAAACAAATACTGCTTGTTTCTCGTAATGCAGTGGCTTCAGAGAGGCTGAGGAAGCCAGCAAGCACCAGGTTTAAAACACACCTGAAGCAAACACTTTTTACCTGGTGCACAAGCACAATGTGGGATTCCTTCCAAGGAGCTCTGTGCAGCCTAAAAGCATTAACTGGTTCCTCAAAACCCTTCAACTTCCTGGAGCTATCCATGACTGCTAAAAATCCTCTTCTCTTGGATGTGGGAAGCCCTGAACTTCTGGCTGTGAGAAGCAGGGAGCATAAACTATGGAAAGAATAGCATAAAAGAGCAGTCAGGGACTTACGCTGGAGCAGCAGCTGCTTCTGTCATCAGAGTGGTGGGAGATACATGCTCCATGTTATTTTAAAACTTTTCACTGCCTGGGAAAACTCAAAACTTTAAACTCAAGTTATGGTTGGTAAGTAGAGGTAAAGTTTCAGTTACTTCGTTTTTAAGGTTTTTAACAGAATATATTCTATCCATCTAGGTTGCGAAATTCCCAAAAAACAAATATCATCATCTTCAATAGAATGATTTATTGTATCAACATGGTTATAAGTAGTTTGTTACTATATATGCATATGCTTTTCTTCCAAAGATTTTAGAACACGATGTTCCATTTCTCAGTTATTTTTACTTAAAGAGTAATAGTCAATATTTTATTATGTTTATTAGACTCATAACTTATACAGACCTCTGAGGAAAAAAATAACATCAACAAGAACAGAAAGACTAAAATTTGTCATCAGGAATCTTTTTCTTCCTGATTGTGTTTCTTGGTCCAATAAGGGTTTTCACACTAGCTAACTTACCATAATTCTTGTCTTCATTTTCATGCTGCGATTTGTTTAGTTATCATGTGCTTCCCATTTTCTGAAATACGATTAATGAGTGAAAAGTATTTCTTTCATAGTACAGCATCCATCATTTGAACCACAGAAATATAAAAATATCGCTGACCAAGATCTCAGACAGATTCTACAGCTAATCAGCCTCTCCCTGCCCTGGAGGTGGGCCCAAACCTAAATCACAGCTCCAGTCAATCTGAAACTCTTGGAAACTTGTGATGTGGAGTAAAATACCAGCATTTAAACTCACTTTTAATTATAACAACCTGAACTTACAATGCATATGTAGTGTCTATCCTGTATCTACACTGTGTAGAGTAAATGGCAAAAATCTCACGGACTCCAGCAGGAGCCAGGATTATCTTCAGTTCAGAATCAACAGAAATAATTAGGGGGGAAAAAAACCCTG
The DNA here is from genome assembly GCA_027574665.1 of Rhynochetos jubatus. NCBI lineage: Eukaryota > Metazoa > Chordata > Aves > Eurypygiformes > Rhynochetidae > Rhynochetos > Rhynochetos jubatus. The sequence continues at coordinate 13,921,272 of CM050648.1, read as the reverse complement.
TAATTTTATTAAAGGAAAGGCAAATTTTCTGTGCCCGTTTTTGCTCAAGTGAAAACCTGCTCCCCTTAAAAAAAAAAAAGGGGAATGTTTCAACCATTCTTACTCCTCACCATGCTGTGGAAAGAAAAGGCACTGCAAATCCTTTATTCGTTTTCTTGCAAAATGAGAGATTTTTAATACATAGTATTATGCCTGTAGTTCTTAATCCGCAAATAGTAGCAGTGTTAATAACCTGCAGCTTCCTTTTACCTCATTACCCTTTCCCTTCTATATTTCAATGTCTGCATGAGGCTTGTTTCACTTCTGAGCTCTTGAAGATGCCTTGGCATTTGCTATCACTACACTTTTAGGTATAGATGTTTAAAACTCCCCATAACAAGCATGCTTATAGGAATGCAGTCCTCCCCACACTGATTTTGTTAGTCTGTTATAGCCACATGGCTGTAGGCAAAACAGAAAGTTTTCTGTACTCAAGCAAAGCCTCAGATGCACTTAGTTGTTAACTCTCAGTGCCCACATTTATTTCAGTCCATATCTCAGTGCTAACATGGGACATGAGTCAATTGCCCTGTTGAATTCCCATTCTCTTTCCTGGCTTCTCAGTCTTTACATTATCCCTGAAATAAATAGATTTTACCCTTTCTTCTAAGAAGCCCACAGTGTATATGGAAAATATACATCATTTTCCAGTATGAAAATGTCCCAGCACACAAGCCAAGAAATGTACATCTTGAAGCCTTAAAGGATTCAATCTGTTTTGGCAGTTACTGTAAATACAAAGGAATTCCACAAAATTTATAACCACAGTGCAGTTTAACAAGCCTTCAGGTTAATATCATGTTCCTTCCTTTCAGTTCAGACTGTGTGATCCTTTCAAGAGGGATGAATGATTTGCAAAAATTCTGTAGAAAAACGAGGATTGTTCATAAACCAAGTGATTAGCATTGCACTACTAACTGTAATGCATCTTTAGTGTTCCTAAGTGCACGTGTCTTCTCACACTTCCCAAGGCTTTGCAATGTGATTAACTGTTCCTTTGCAGGAACAAATACACTGCATGGGAAGAAAAAGTCTAGATCCTCGAACACTGAATTCATAGCTGGCTGCTGGAAACTGGGTTGGAGGGTTTGTTATCAATGGAAAGTTTTTGTACTTGAGATTCAAAAGACTTCATGAAATTGCATCAACCTTGCTAATAATTTTCTCATTCTGGATGCTGAGGTCAGGGAAAATATGTTTGACCTAAAATTCACATGTATGAATACTGTAAGACAGTGCAGAAAGATGAGGAGGTTGTGCCCGCGAATGTTACATGGAAAGTAGGTAGAATTGAGTGGAATAATAATGATACCTTACAGTATATCAGAGCTTTACAGTCCTGAGTGGGGAAATAACATCATCCCACTGGGGAAACTGCACTTCTGTAAAGGTGGAACACATCCTGACACCTGTGATTTAAAACTCACCTCCTGTAAGCCCACCATGCATCCAGTGTTACACCAGTAACGGTGCTAGAAGAGTTCAAAATGAAAGACATTGTAATAGAGAGAAAAATGAAGCTTAGTGCTGATCAGACCAAATTGGTGGCTCATATTCCATAGGGAAAATCCGCTTTGGCACGTGCTATTGGAATAGGCAGTCATGTCAACAGTGGATTTGTGGCAAATTTTAATATATTTTCCAGGTGTTGCAGCACAGGGTTTTGCAGCTAAATACAAGATATCATTTCTGGCAAAATTAATTGTAAATGTTTCTCAATAATAATAAAAGTTTCTTTCAGCATTTTCTAATTAGCCTTTTAAACCCTTCCTTGTGGAATATTGTTTTAATTCCAGCAATTGCCTAAAATTTTTTCACAGGATTTTGAAAAAAGGAAAAAACAGGAATGAAGTATTTGCTGTACTACATACATATATGTGTATATATATATTTTTTTTTTTTTTTTTTTTTTTTTTTACTAAAAGGTTGTGGTAACAGCAATGAGAGTAGAAAAAATAAATGGTTTTCAGAATCACCAGTCAATATCCAGTCATTTACAGATCTCAATCAATAGCAAGATTATCACTTAGGGACTTAGATCAGCCAGACTTGGATGTCAATGCCTAACTAATGCAAGTATACTTGTGGTCCTGAGTAATGTTCATTGGGATAACTCATTCCTTAGCATTATACATATAGTCAAGAAATTTTATTTAAAAGAAAAATATTTAGAAATTAAAATTAGACATGGGAAATTGAGTTCCTTTTGTATCTGAAAGTATTGATAGAATCATCTATTGATTTTAGCAAAGGTACAATCAGGCATTACTTCAAATTGGAAGGAAAAGGCTAAACACTGCAAAGTCAGGAAATCATAAGCTTTCAAGTTGAAACACAGCTTTAAATTTGCTTCCTAGTGCCTCCATCTCATAAAATAGCTTTTGGTTTTAGATCATTCTAAGTTCAACATCAACTGAAACAAGACAGAATTGCTTTAAAAACTTTGCATGCTGCACTTCTGGAAGGAACAAAGATGGCTGATATTACTGTAATTTGTTAATTTATTTTCAAAAACTCTAACAGATAACAATAACCACTTCTAATTCAGCTTAAAGGACAGACTAGCTGATTTTTAATTTTTTTTTCAACCTCATCAATCAATAATTTTCCCAAATTGATGTGGGCTGTCATGTTGAAATAACAGACCTGCTCACCATAAGCAAAGGCTCCTGTGTGGCACCTTCATGATTACATTTGACCAGGTTTTGTGACTAGCTCTGATGGGATATTTCTGTGGGGAACACACAAGAAAAATGAGCATGAAAGGCACACTTCAAAACCAGTTGAAGCAAATGCTCTGTAAAGGGTACCATTTGGCTGGCCTTCAGTGTGTAACCCCACTGTGACTTTGCTGGAAAGGCACAAACAACTCAGCATAGAAGATGCCCTTGCTAAGATCCCTGCAAGGGGACGAAATGGTGCCTTACTTTATTACCTGTGTCCCTGCCCACAGCAGGGGGGTTGGAACCAGATGATCTTTAAGGTCCCTTCCAACCCTAACCACTCTATGATTCCACTTTCCCTGGTTGTCTTTCTGGGCACCTGAACTTGTGGTGGAGAAGAACAGAAAGGGCAATGAGTTTGGGGCACAACTATCAGTCTGCTGTCTTTTCCCCCTTGGGACCTCAAAGCCACATGGATATGCCTGGGTCTTAACTCTCCTGTCAGGAAACATTTTTTAACTCTTTTGCACCCATCACTCTAACGCCTGTAAGAAAACTTGGTCTCATGCATCATGTGGGTTATACCCATTTGGGGGCAATGGAAATGGAAATTTACTCCTCAGCCCTGTCTCCCCTCTATTCTCTCTCTTTTTTCCAAGTCCTTCTTGTTGTTCCCATTGGGCTCCCCTGGCCCTGAGATGCCTCGTTGCTCCCATCTGTGATTTTATGCAGCAGCTCCGGAGCATGGAGGTTATCCAAAGGTTATCTGTGAGTGCAGGTTATTTGATGACATCTTTTCAGTCCTAGCCCCTTTAGAAGAGGGTGGATTATCTGAGGGCTGGGTCATTTGCAGTGTCTGATCCATACCCTGGTGAAGTCAAGGAGCTTTGATTTCCTATCTGACGGCAGCAGCTCTCCAAAATACTTTTATCTGTCTCCCTGTTAGTTCAGTTGGTTCATGCCAATGATACATCTTTGTTGCCTGTATAGTGACTGTCTCCAGGTCGGAAAACAGTGGAGAGGGGAGTTAAAGCCATGAGTGTACAAAGGAGATGAGCACAGGAAAAAAATGGTCCCTCATCCACCTGCCTTCTCTCTTCCTCTTCAGACCCAATGAAGGAACACCGCCTCACAGTCAGTGGAACAGGCGGCATCCCCTTGTAAGCCCTGCACCCCAGCATGGTGAGCTGCAATTAAAAGGAGGCTTAAAACCCTATACTGAGCTATTTGACATCTGCCAAAGACTATATGAGCAACCCAGGGCAGAGTCTGAGAAACAGCAGCCTACCCCTTCCAGTGGCCTAATTTAGCCTCTGGTTACTTTTAAAGTCACAAGAGAAGAAGGAGTACCCTTCCTGGAGGAAAGCACTGCAGATACCGTAACTAAACACCCTCTAAAATAATGTTGTTTCTTCTTTCTTGTGATGGCTGTCTCGGATGTTGAGGTCTCTTCCCTTTAGCTTGGATTTCTAAAGAAAACAAGGTTTCTCTTTGAAACAGGGGGGGAGGATCAATATGGTTGTCATTTAATTAGTACTACTGGAGAGAAGCGTTTCAATCATATTTTAGATGCACAAATAAATAGAAAGGTTGAGAACGAGAGAAAGATTAACTGTGTCAGTCGGTTATGCCTGTACCTAGTCCCATTCTCTCTGACTGTCTCCAACAGCCTAGGGATGGGGGTGCTTCCCGTAGGATTGCTGTGTGATCCTGCAGAGAGTTTTCTCACACACGTACACGGCACTTGTCAGCTGTCTGACAAACCATTTGCAAAGGAGACCTCTCCCAGGGACCTCCTGCTGCGCTGGAGCAACCCATCACTGGTCACCTCTATGCATTGTCTGAAGGCCTCTCACCATCTGGACCACCTAGGAGAGAATGTTTTTCTAAAGAGGGGAAGATTAAGGAACAGGGATTTACACCTCAGTCCCCAAGGTAATTACCAGATGGCAAATGGCTTGTTTTCACTTGATGAATCAGAGCAACTGAATCAGGCCTACCAAAGCGGTTTGGATTTTGCTTCCAATCAACCTTTTTGCTTTACAAGCTGAAGAGTTTGTTTCCCACCCTTGAGATAATGATTTTAAGGTAAAGCTAACATTAAAGCAAAAGTCTGTCATTAGGCCGGTGGATATCAGTGTGCTGGACCTCAGCCATACCATTTCTCACACCGTCTTAACTCTTTCCTAACCGCTGGTGGGTCTTGCCAAGAGCTGATGGCAAGAGTCTACTCACCTGAGTAAGCAAAGCAAAATAAGGCCATAGCTTCGGAAAGACACTCTAAACATGAGGACTGTAATCAACCTTACATTTTATACTTCCTACTATGGTAAGAAAGATGAAATTAAATCAGTTGCCTTTGTAGAAATTAAATCTTTGCTTTTTTTCCTTTTCAAAAATGGCAGTAGAAAGAAGCAGTATTTGGACTATTAACAAGACAAAAAGTAACAGAACAAACATATTAAATGGAAATTTATAGTCAGTGCTTTGCTTTGTTTCCTTTAAAAAATAGAGACAGACATTTAATTAAACCTAAAATGAATGGTCTATTTAAGGCCTTATTGTAATTTTAGGCTCCCAGCCCTAAATTAATGCCAACTTCAGATACCATCTTCCAAAATGCTAAAGCCAATTAAACTACAAATTTAATGTCTAACTTGGCATTCTTAATTTTCCTAAATCCTCCACTGACTTTCTATATGTTAGCTGGAATAAACAGCAGCATTGTGTTGGTTTGTTGGGGTTTTTTTTCTTAATTTCTATTCAAAGAGTTTTCTGAAATGAATAACAAATGCAGGCAATCAGCAAAGGGAATGCCAGGTCAGACTGGGACCCTCTCTAGTTTCACTTTGCAGAGTTATGAGCTTGCTGTAACAATTGCCATAGCAGTTTAATCAATTGTCTTACGGCCTTTTCTCATTCACTATCCTGCCTCATAGCTATTGAAAAATGGGATTATTTTAGAGGTTTCTTCCTTTACTCTGTGTTACAGGACTCATTTTCTCTCACTGGTGTATTTTGTTTCTATCATCTGGTTAGATGTTTCTGTTTTAATTCCAAGATTTCAGATTCCATACTTGCATGTGCTAGAAGGTTCCTATCACTCTATCATCTTCCCTGCAAGCTTATGCCCTGCTCAAAAACAAATACTTCATGCAGGATCAAAATACTTTCTTTGCTTTAATATCCTCTTCAAAGCACAGCTCTGCCTATGGAATGATGATTGTTAATCCACTGCCTCTAAATCCAAAAATCTTTTATATTCTGGCCCTGAAACAAGCTTTTATTTGCATTGTACTCTCTACCACCCCACAGGTGTGTGTATCAGAACAGAAGGCATGGGTCACCTTTAACAAGAACATGCTGGTGGTCTGGCTACCCAGATGATAGCACCCAGTAAACTGAAAGTCCTTTACTTGTATGAGGTTTAGGGTTATGGTCCACCTAGCCCAAAGCCATGCAAGGCTATATCAGGAAGAAATGACAATGCATTGTAAGGGGTAACTCGCCTGGGGAGACAGAGGCACCCACCTCTTGACAGGACCAGTCATCTAGAGAGATTTGCTGCTTACTGGGAGACAAGATCTGGGATATTGTGGAGACACTGCAGGAGTTCATCCAGCTGCCTCACTACTAGCTCCTGCTGTTATTGCATGTGGGCCCAAATGATACTGCCAGGGGAAACCTGAACATTATAAAAAGTGGCTACAGAGCTCCAGGGACAGTAATGAAGGGCATGAGGACCCAAGTAGTGTTCTTCTCAATCTTGCTGGTGAAGGGCAAGGGTGCGAGGAGAAGGACACTAATAGAAGTCAGTAATTTGCTGTGGAACTAGCATTGACAGCAGGGCTTTGGGTTCTGTGACCACAGGACCCTGTTTAGAGATCAGCATCCCCTTGGGAGAGATGGGATCTGTCTCACTAAACAGGTCAAAGATATTTTCTCCAACAGGTTGGCTGACCTCATGAGGAGGCCCTTAAACTAAGGAATGATGCGGGATTGAAAGAGTAACCAGCAGTCCTGTGAGGGAGCAACAGACAGGATCACTGAACATAGGGCATGGGGTGATGTGACGGGAAGGGGTCACAAAATCAACAAAATCGAGTTTAAGTGGGGTCACCTCCAGCATTAGTAAGCAAGAAAGTGCCTACAATGCACCATTGCAGTGAACCCTCTCCAGGAACTCAGCATGCTGGGGTGTCTCTCTAAAGTGTCTGCATGCTAATGCACTCAATATGGGGAATAAACATGACGAGGTAGAGATCTGTGTGCAGTTGTAGGACTATGATCTTGTTGGGAACAGATGAGATGTGGTGGGATGGTTCCTATGGCTGGAGTGTTGCAATGGAGGGATACAGGCTTTTTAGGAAGGACAGGATGGGAAGATGAGGAGGTGGAGTTGACTTTCATGTGAGATGGAGTGCACAGGGCTCTGTCTGGGGATGGCTGAGGAGCCAAGTGAGATATTCGTCATGGGTGAGGATTAAAGAGGGGACAGGTGATATTATAGATGGTGTCTGCCATAAGCCACCTGACCAGGAATATCAGGCTCTCTACAGAGAGATAGGAGCAGCTTCACGTTCATAGGCCCTGGTGTCTGTGAGGGACTTCAACCACCTACATATCTGTTGGAGGCCTGCAGCAGGACTTATACAATCCAGGAGGTTCCTGGAATGCATTGATAATAACTTCCTCCTCCAAGTGACAGAAGAGCCAATAAGGAGAGGTGGTCTACTGGACCTGATTCTCACCAACAATGAGGACATCATTGGGAATATGAAGGTCAAAGGCAGCTTTGGCTGCAGTGACCATGAAGTGGTGTATTTCAGGATCCTGACATCAGTAAGGAGGGTGACAAGAAAGCTCACAGCCTTAGACGTCAGGAGACATCTTCAAAGATCTGCTTGAAACAGTCCCATAGGGTAAAGCCTTGGAGGGATGAGGAGCTCTAGAAAGCTGCTTAATATTCAAGAATCACCTCCTTCAAGCTCAAGAGAGTTCCATCCCAATGAGCAGGAAGTCAGGCAAAACTGCCAGAAGACCTGTGAGGATGAACAAGGAGTTCTTGGACAAACTCAGACACAAAAATGATGTATACAGAGGGTGGAAGTAAGGACAAGAAACCTCAAAGTAATACTGAAAAATTGTCCAAATACCCAGGGATGAAGTTAAGAAAGCTAAAGTCCAAATGGAATTGAATCTGGTGAAGGATGTTACAGACAACAAGAAGTACATAGGTTACCGAAGAGAAAATGTGGGCCTGTTGCTCAACATGATGGTGGACCTGGTTCCACAGGACATGGAACAGCTGGAACTACTCAATGCTGCTGCCTTTCCCTCGGTCTTTACTAGCAAGAAACCCAGGTCTCAGAAACCAGGGGGAAAGGCTGGAGCAAGGATGATGTACCTTTGGTGGAAGAGGATTGGGTCGGAGAATACTTAAGCAAACTGGACATACATAGCACCATGGACTCTGATAGGATGTATCCATGAGTGCTGAGGGAGGTGGTAGACATCATTGTGAGGTCACTCTTCTATAATCTTTGACCAATCATGGTGACTGGGAGTGCCCAAAGACTGGGGGAAAGCACATGTCATGTCACTCCAATCTTCAAGAAGGGCAAGAATCATAGAATCATAGAATGATTTGGGTTGAAAGGGACCTTAAAGATCACCTAGAAGGCAAGAAGGAAGACCGAGGGAACTACAGGCCAGTCAGACTCAACTTCATACCTGGGAAGGTGATGGAGTAACCTTTTCCAGACACATTAAGGGCAAAATATCCTCAGGCATAGTCAGCATGGCTTCACTACGGGGAACTCATGCTTAACCAACTTGATAAACTTCTACTATGAAATGGCTGGCCTGGTAGATGAGGAGAGAGCAGTGTGAATATTATCTGCTTGGACTTGGCCTTTGACACTGTGTCCTGTAAGATCCTCATAAAGAAGCTGTCGATGTATGGGCTGGATACGCAGACAGTGAAGTGAACTGAAAAACGGTTGAATGGTCAGGCCCGGAGTGTGGTGATCAGCAACACAAAGTCTAGTTGGAGTCCAGTAACTAGAGGTATGGTCCAGGGGTCCAGTTCTGTTTAAAATCTTCATTAATGGTCTGGGTAATGGGGCAAAATGTAGCCTAGCAAGTTTGCTGATGACACAAAACTGTGAGGAGTGGCTGACGCACCACAGGGTCATGCTGCCTGCTGGAGGGACCTCGACAGGCTAGAGAAATGAGCTAACAGAAACCTCATGAATATTCAGAGAAATACAACGCTGTGCAACCCAAGTCACGTCTTTATTAATCACTTTGGTGTGGCCTTGACTCAGCTTTACTGATACAAATTCTAATGCTATGAGAGAGTAAGTGAAAGCCATGCAAGATAAATAGAAACAGAAATGGAACAGAAATATCTGGGCTTGTTACAGTTAGAAAATTCAAAAGAAAAATGTTGAGAAAAAAGGTATAAAGCCCTGAGAAAAAAGCAAAGAGTTGCATGATAAACAATGCCTGGATAACAGCAACCCAAAGAGCTGGTATCAGGGCAAAGACCCGGGGTCAGCAGAGCACAATTCATTCCTCCTGTCCCCAGTGCCTCTCTGAGAATGGCATCAGCCTCTAGAGGTGCTTGCCAGACCAGAAAGTTGGATTGAGCATCTACTATTTAGGTGACCAAATTTACATGAGCCTGATCTAACCACACAGGCAGATGTACTGGAAATTATAGAACTATCTAGCATCTTTAACATCCTGTGCTTTTTTTATACTTACCAGTCAATTGTTGGTTTGCTGTGAATCAGCATAATTCTCCTATTCCGTTTACATCTGCAGGTGACCAGTGTAAAAGATAATTATGATATAGCAGTAGTTTCATCTTCACCATCACAAGTGGGCAGCACACTACTGGTTTATTGATCTGTTGACAAAACATAGATCACATGCTATTGTTGATGGAGTTCTGTTTTGGGTACAAATTTGTTTACACCAGGCTTCTCATTGCATATTGCAATCTCTTGGCAATAGAACTTGCTCCAGGTTGGTTTGGCAAAAAAAAGTGATATTCCACCTAGTTTCAGTTAGTATGGCATTTTACTGTGATCAAAAATGAGGCTGGCCCATGTGCCACAGATTGCAACTGTCTGCTTCTTAGGCGTCAAAAGCTACATCTATCCAAGTTAAAACAATGCACAAGGGCTGTGTTCTGGCATTGCATGCAGTAGCACAACACAGTTTGCATCCATATGACTACACTATTTTTCCCTAAAGGGAAGAGATAAATTAATCTGGATTTCCTATTAGAAACAGTCCCTGACCTGTTTGTGAACCATGCCAGAGCTCTGTCTGGGAGAATATTAGCTGGCATGGGCCAACACCATGCCTACAAGCATGCCAACAATTACACAGTACAGGCTTTTGTAGGACAGTGCTCGCCCTATGCCCCAGTCTTGTTTAGTTTCATTACTAGTATAGACATAGCCAAAATAGCCAGAATATAAGGCAATTATTTTCATTGAAATTAAAAGATGAAAAATTCATCTCAGACTCTGTTTGTAGACCACATTATATGCAGGATCTTCAACATTCCCTAGCAACAGACACTAGAAAGGCTGCTTGAAACTTAGAAATAATAGAAACAGCACGTGCTGGCAGGGAGAAAGCAGGCTACGCTAAAGCATGTCTCTCCATCCTGGTCCTACTTGCTCAGAGCTGTCTAGCCTTGGAGCCCAAAGAAGTCCTCTATGTCAGGAGTCCTGGGCAGGCACACCAGGCTTGTCAGCCACTGAAGAGCACCCGTGGGGTTGCTCAGGGTGCACACAGAAGAGTGAATTTTCTTTTTTTTTTAATTCTGTCCTTGTCAAACAAACATGCCTTTGCATATGGGCCAATACTGTGTAGCCAAAACCATGCAGGACACTGCACAGCTGTTTCTCATGATGTGGAAACATGCCCAACACTGAATAATGCTAATGGGAAAGTCCCAGTCAAAAAGTACCAGTGGGACAGCACCACAGACAACAGAAAACTCCTCAGTTAGCCAGAAAAAGTACCTGATGTTCAGGAACCAATGGGACAAAGTCAATAGTAGATATGATGATATCACACAGTGATAATGTAAAGGACACTCGAGACTTTCCCTTTGTTCCCATGCTTTTAAGGAGAAGGATAGGATGCCGATGTCTAACATTCATTTTATCGCTTCTATGTCTTTTATGAATGCCTGTTATTATACATGCATTATTTATTTAGGTGTGAAAATTAACTTCCTCAAGCCCTCTGGACAAAGCAAGCAGAATGTGAAAGAAACTGGGTCCCTGAAGGCAGTGTCTTCATTTGGCAATGGAAAACAGCAATATTCACTCTGCATTTGATGAAGAACCTCTAATGTGCATTATGTTTGCAAATGGTAAACACTTTGGAGGTTTTCAAGAGTCAGGGATTACTCTGCTACCCAAAACAAATCATCATAAACCACATTTTTTGAAAACAAAACTGATATAATAAACAGAAGGGAGTCATTTATCAAGTATTGCAGTCTGGATGGTTCTTTTCCTCCTGCTCGGAGGAAAGTTACTAAACAGCAGAGAATCTACAACTTACCCTCAGAATACAAATCCCTAGGAAACATAGATAGATATCATGCTCCTGCCATTCATGGCATTACTGTGCAGATTAGGGGATCCAGGCAGGTCCAGTTCGAAGTAAGATACTTAACCCCACCTAGATGAGGCAGGAATTTAGTGAAGCAGATACCCTGCCTGCATGGGGCACCCACAATGGTGTCACTTGGCCCACGGCTATCAGATAGTCATAGAGAGCAGCCCGCACTTAATATTACAGTGTTGGGTGGCATTAACAGGTCATTGACTATGGAGTTTAGAGTAGATGTGCACGAGAGTTGTCATCTTTATAGTCCAGTGCATAACAGGCCATGTTCCCCATCCTATGAATCCCTTTTGACCGTCTTGTCACCTCCTTAAAAGTCACCCTTGGTGTTTATTAGACATCAGCCTTCTTTGCCTGGTAGAAGGGCAACTAACAGGGTAAAACCACAAAAGTAGTTGAACGATGTCTGCTGGATTCCCTGGCAATCTAGAGGTCTGATGAGATGCTTGCATGATTCTTTCACAGCTGGATTTGATTTCTTCTAAATCTGTAAGGACAAAACTTGTCTTCATTGCTTAGCTCCTTCCTTCTTGAAAAAATAACTTGATTGATGATTGTTTTCTTGCCTCCTCATAAAGAAAGATCTACATCCTAGAAAAAAGTTCCAGTCATATTCTAGTCATTACTGTCTCAGGTGGGACTTCTGTACTTCGGGACCTCACCTGTGGTTTAAGGATAGCAGCCTATTGTAAGCAGTTCCTCTGTTCAGACAGAAGGTTGCTGCCGGTAGTTACCCTTAGCAATATCTAAAGGTGGCAAAGATCCTCCACTTATGAAGATTTTGGACAAAGATTCACCTCCATTAAACAAAGAACAGGCTGCTTAGGACACTGAGGTGCTGCTGCATCTTATGATCATCGGAGCTTTTTCAAATTGTGGGAACTAGTCCTGGAAATAGAATAAATTGCCAAACACTACTCAAAATAATGAGATTCCCTGTTGATTTTGACAGGCTTTTATGGATCTAAAATAAGCTTGCATTTCTGGAGCAAAATGTCCATACACATCACTATCAGTGGGGCACGGTAGCAAAAAAAACATTATTGAAGTCAGTAGGAGTTCAAGTCTTGTTGCAGACACTTAACACCACTGCCCCCTGCAAGAAACACTTCACGACTGGGATGCAGAAGTCAAAGGCAAAGATATATTTCAGGCTTTATTCCTGTAGCTATTAGTTACAAAACCCAACTGCCAGGACCAATAATATACCGAAGGTCTCAGGTAGACTTCAACTTTAAGCTTCATTATGAAAGTCAGAATGGCAGGAGAGTGACTTTGAATTCACGGAGCATTCACATGAGGAATCTAGCCATATATCACATTCACAAAGAACTTTGTGTACACAGGGAAAGCTGAATCCAGTCCCAAGACTATTTTTGTTTGTGCTGTAAAGACAGAGTGCAGCTTAAACCCTAAAGTACAATTTACAGTGCAGTGTCCACAACCTGCGTTTTGGTTACCTGAAACATCTTTTTCCTCAGAACTGGATCATGTTGTCTGTTGTCTATTAATTACTTTGAAAGTATCTCAGTTGGTTTTAAATAATTGTCTGATTTTATATCAGCTCCTCTTAGAGAGTTAGTTAATATGAATTGCACCACATACATACTAGTTATTATCAGTTCATATACTGAAAATATGGGGCAAGCTAATGACAATAATGAATCTCAGGTAAGTTTTGTGTTTGCTGTTTCCTCCCCACAGATGGCTCACCCAGCCCTAAACCTTACAAATACATAATACCTTTCCTTAGAGTAAACATATTGTAATACGATTTTCTTCCCCCAAGCAAGCAACCAGATGAATGGTCTTGGTGGATTATTCTGTAACAGAAACACTCATAAGGGGTCTGTGATAAGCAAGCCAATGGAAATGGACTAGTGCACTGTTTAAAATCATCTAAACATTTTCTCTTAACATGAAACATTTGAAAATGTGTAGCTCAGTGTTTGATGAAACACAGTACCCTGTTGTCCGTAGCCCAGTTCTAGCTCCTTCTTTAAATATAATCTTTTATCAAAGTCACACGTGTTTTTAATAAATTCACATGTGGATGTAGTTATACCAGGAAAACTGATTCACAAGTACTTTAGAGGTTTCTCTATCTTTCAGGCCAACCTAAAGTTTCTTTCCATTTTTTAAAATATATTTTTAGTGAACATACAAAGGGAAATAATCAGTTTTGCTTGCTTAAAACACAACCGCCCTGGTCTGAATCATAAGTACAGCATTGTTCAAAGGAACAGCTGGTACCAACTCCAAAAGTTTAAGTATTCCCCTACAAACAAAAAACTCTGTTGAGTCTGTTAGTCATCATCTCCCACAGGTATTGATTCAAGGCTACAGTTCTGCCTATTCCTGCCATGGCTAAAAAATGTAGTTGCAAGGTTTTCGGAAAGGAACATTTTCATGCACAAGCAAACAGCTATTTCTTTCTTGTCTGCTAATCTCCATGATTATTGTACTTTTAGAAATTTTTTTAACCACATACCAGGCAATCGTACTTCAGTAGCAACAATGGAGCACTAAGAGGTTGTTTCTGCAGAAGTGGATTTACAAAGATATTTTTGCCCTTAGGAGCTTAAACTACATCAACACACATCTTTGCTGTAAATCCAATTCTTCCAGATTTTTCTACCAGGAAATACAAATTTAGGGGTAGGATCTGTTTAAAATATATTCTCAGGAACTGAACTCCTATTGCACCAGACTTTCAAAGCAAGTTTAGTACAGGTCACCTCCTCATTTCCAGGAGCCTAATTTTATTGCTCTCTCCAAACCACGCCAGAGACGGGAGCTCTAAAAAGCACTTCATCCACTTTTGAAACTGTGCTTAGATTGTGTTTTCAAAGAATGTCTGTTAATGACCAAAAGGTAAACTTTGAACCCATTTCATAGTTTTCTAGGACATCTCCTTGACATTCAGTTTTCTAATACAATTTGCTGTCTTCGTAAGTACCAGAGCCCATCTTCTCCTGTGATATGCAGATATTCCCCAAGGCTCCTTTTAAGCAAAGCAGTTTAAATACACATCCCTCCATAGCCTGTGGACCGGTGGTTTGAGCCTAGACACCAAAGTAATCTAACTCCTTCAATTCAGCACAGGAATCTCCAACACTAGAGAGGAATCCAGCAGAAAATGGGGATTTAGATGCCAAGCTTACATGGCCTGGATCTGGCGTGACCAGAATACTCAACTGTACCTGAAAACCAGAAGCTATAAGGGACGGGGAGCTTTGGGAAAAGTTTCTGAGTTCCAGACACCCTGTTGCAGATGGGATATTTCCAAGAGAAAGTCAAAGGAGAGGTACTGCGGGTAGACAGATGAGAGTTGGAGGTGCCCGAACCTTTCCGTTAGAGAGCTGTATTTGCAGACTATGTCTGGACTGGAAAAAAAGTATTCTTAGGTCATTGTCTGGTCATCTGTTACTACTATAAAGTAACAGACAAATAAATGGAAAGAGGTTTCAAATATGCATTTGCCCCATGTCAGTCTCAGGACCATCCAGACCTTTTCTCCTCAGTGAGAATACTCCTTCATTACCATGAGATCCAATAGCAAGTCAAGAGGTGGAGTGTGGAGATTCACCACCCGCCCGTGCTGCTGGGCAGCTCTGGGGGTGGCAGCAGGACTCCATGTCCTTCAACACCACAGCACCACAACACAGCTCAAGAAAGCTCATCCCTGTCCACTGCATTTTCCTGACTCTTCAGCAGCCTGTGCAAAACCCACATGTGGTCTCAAATACCATGCTGAGCAGTGTGGTACAGGCAGAGGAATGAAGTGTGACTATCCTTCCAGGGCACTGAGTTTCCCAAGTCCACATCATCCTTACTGACCTCTCCTCTGAGTGACTCATGCCAGAGGCTGAGGATCATCACAACTTAAGTCATACCAACTATAAGCATGGTGATTCACAAGTGATAGAAAATGGGTTCAGACTTTCAAAGCCTGAGCATTCTGGGCCAGATCCAGGAAAATGCTTAAATACATGTTTACAGTTCATTCATGTGGAATCAGTGGGAGAAAAAACGTTGTGTAAATTAAAGTATGTACCTCATCAAGGGCAGAGTGTCTGTGTCTTGGAGATTCAGGCTTTATATAGTAAGGCTTTGCTCCCCAAGTTACAGATGTACCTTACAGTAAGAAACAGAGAAAGCACAGCATGATGGCATGGGTCGGGGCTAAAAGCTGGGGCAATCCCTCCAGAATAAGATCAAGGGACATGGAAAACATGGTGGTCTCACAGAGTTGGGGCCAAAGAGGGCTGTCAGCCCATCATCTTCACCAAAACAGTTCTGAAAACACAACTGACCATGACTCCAGGAACTCGCTTTCCCAAAATCACATGCAAAGGAGGAGGATGCCTCAGAACACCCTGGCCCTGAAAGAGACTAGCAATTAAAGAAAAGGTAAAATTACAACAAACTAGTATACCTGACTATACCACATACAAAAATTAGACTTATCCATTTGCCCAAACGTTTCCTTAGATTCTTGAGAAATTTACATCTTTTTAAAATATAGGCATTACTCTTAAAATATACCTAACCAAATGAGTCTGACTGAATTTGACTTCATCTGAGTGCATTTATATAAAAAAGAGTGGGGAACAGTTTTATAAAGTTAATCAGCAGATAACTGTAGTTCTTCTAGAGGACAATCTTCTTGGACATTTTAGTGAGATTTAATAACGTGATCCAGATAAATCTATCTTTTGAGGAATGACAGTGATAGAATCTTTCTGAATGGCCTCTCTGAATATGCAAAATCTACCTAACAGTAATCCTGAAATCTGTTTGAAACCAACTTCCAAAGCTTGTACTTTCAAACACCATCGTCAGAATATAAATTCGTTTTACCTGAAATTTCAAAGATTTATAACCACTGTGGGTATTTGGTGCACTAATAATAAATTTGTTCACAGCCATATTCAACTTGCTAATTATTCCAGGGTAAATCCAGAATACTTCCAGGGAATCACAGATTTCATAGATGTGTGTGGAGCTAAAAAATGGTAGGGTTTCAGTGGAAGTGCTGTGGTTTTATACTGAAATAACAAAGCAGAATCTGGTCTGGTGAACACAATTCCCATGGAAATCTATATGACAAATTCAGAAGGGGTATAGGTTACATGTTAAGTATAGGTTGATCAGAAATGGTATAAATGCTGAAGTAGTGGTAAGCAGGATCTTGGACTAATTTATCCCCCAGTGACTGCAAAAAAAGGGTAATGTATGTGCTGAGGAACACAAAGTAGAAACTAAAATGAGAAATGAAGAGAAAGCAAGCTATTCTTCTTTCTTGGCTCAAATCCCTCTTATTCTTCAGATGAGGAGCTATTGACTTTATTACAGACACTGAGCCTTTTCTCGTTCCATGCTATTCAGCAGCGATGGTGGTATATGAAGGGAAACTGCTGCCTAACACAGAGTAAAAACAGCTTCAATGTCTCAGTGTCCTGTTACTGTCTACATACTAGAAGCAATCAGAGGGTAGGACTTTCTGGCAGAGATTTCAGCTGCAAGAACAACTCGTTCCCTGGGGAGAAAAATAACAGAAACTTATGTAAACCTTCATCAAGGGCACTAGTTCCAAAAATGGTGGAGACATTCAAAATGTGAGCACGTCTACTTGTAAAGGGAGATCAGAAGGACAGAAAACTGGAAGAATATTGTGTGGTCTCACCAGTAATTTATTTCTTAAGGGGTAAGTCGGATGAACTCTCCCCCTTCTCAGTCTCAACCATGTCTGGTTCTGTGCTTTAAAATTCAGTTGAGTACCTTCTCAGATGG
Source organism: Rhynochetos jubatus (assembly GCA_027574665.1). Lineage (NCBI taxonomy): Eukaryota > Metazoa > Chordata > Aves > Eurypygiformes > Rhynochetidae > Rhynochetos > Rhynochetos jubatus. The sequence goes on along the minus strand of CM050648.1, from coordinate 13,904,110 downwards.
GGAATGATTTCCTCCCTCCTTTACAGATTTCTCTAGTTTGCACTGCCATTCAGTAAACACATTGCAAAATGTTATTTGCCTCTGTCCACAGCTTTTGTGTTGTTGCAGTGATCTTAGAAATATCACAAATTAAACTATTGGATGACACTGGAATTCATCAAGGCACGTTGGGGGAGAGAAAAATCAACCAACCCCATTGCATCTGGTGCTCAGTGTTTATGTGTTTCAGCAACACATGTTCATTTGTCCTAATAACCTTCTGAAAAAGCATCGGTGAGGAAAACCTGTCCAGTTAACTTCAAGGACCAGTGCTGTTATGCTAGCCAGCCTGGCAGTCAACACTGTGCTTGAGGGATTTTAATGTACACAGACATGTTTTTGATTTGGTGACCTTCATTTTTAGAAGGAACTTCTTCTGAAGTTGGTCAAGGTAAACAACCAGAATCTGGAATGAAATCTAAGAACCGTATGCATTCCTTGTGTAAAAGACCAGTAGCAAATTCAAAGCAGGGTAGCTCAAAAAAAGGTATAGCCTCATATTGGAACGTATTCTTAAGGTTAAGTGTATAATACAGAAGCAAATTTGTCGTGGTTTAACTCTGGCTTCAAAATACCACAAAGCCTCTCTTACAAATCCCCCACCTCCTCCTCCAGTGGAGGGGAAGAATCAGAGGAAAAAGAAATAAGGAAGCTCGTAAAATTGGGATAAGAACTATTTACTAATTAAATCTAAATTAATATATAGAAATATTACTAATGATAAGTAATTAAAAGAATAGAAAATAAACCCTATGATACGATATGATACAATTATGATACAGTTGCTCACCACCCACTGACCAATGCACAACCGGGTGCTGAGTAGTGAGAGTCAGACCCACAGAGCCTGAAAGCGATCGCAGCCCGAGAGCCATCGCAGTCCAAGAACCACAGCCCGAGGGCTGGAGCCCAAGAGCTGTCGCAGCAGATTCCGAGAGAACTCTATCAGCGATAGCACAGCTGGAAAACTAAACAAACCCACCAACTCCCTCACAAACGAGCCAGCACAGGAGTTGGCAGAGCAGCTAAGGCAGGAGTCGGGGGAGCGTTAGCAAGTGCCTGGGAGTAAACGAGCAAGAGAGTGAGAGAGTAATGGCTCCCGGACCCCCTCCTTGCCTATGCCCTGAGCATGACGTACCATGGAATTAAACACTCCCTTGGGCTGTTGGGCTCAGCTGTCTGAGCTTTGTGTCCCCTGCGCTGCCTGCAGCGAGACAGCGAGAGCTGGGAACGCAGCTGCAGGGTCAGAAGCGGAGAAAGACCTTGAATTCAGTGCAGGCATTACCCAGCGCCAGCTAAGAATTTACCAGTACTGCTCTCAGCATCCAGGAACATAGCTCCCTAGCAGCCACGGTAAAGAGTTAACTCTTTCCTGACTAAACCCAGCACAAAATTTAAGAAAAAACCCGATTGGGTATTTATTGTCAGTGGACACTTCGGAGCAGCACTGACTGGTCACAAACTGTGCAACTGCTGAACCAATTCTGCTGAGACACTTTGAGCATCAGATCATCCCCTAAATGACACACACACCAAAAAAAAAGCATCCTCTGTAGCAATGTTCCATTACTGGCTTTGTGCTTCCACTGCAGTGCATATACTCTGAGGCCAGGCCCATGTGAGCTGTTGGAAAGGCTCCTGACCTGGACAAGTGTGAGTCTGAAGGCAGCACAAGCACAGCAGGGGAGGATGCTCCAAAGCAGGTGCTGGCAGGGCTATGGGCAGGCAGCCGCACTCCTCAGCTCTCTCACTCACACACTCTGTGCCACTAGAAGGAGACTTACGGGGCAAAGATGTAGCCATGGGCCTTCAGCATCAACCTTGTCAGAAGCTGTCCCAGCAGGCAGTCAGTCTGGCAGCATCTCCACAGAAAGACCTCCACCCGGAATCTACCCCATAAAGATGCTGACTGACACATCCTTCTGGCTGTAGACCATGGAAATACAAATCAGACCTCAGCACCCTTCCAATGGCCTCTGAAGCTCCCTGTTCCATGGTAAATATGCACTAGCAAGTGGTGAAAAGTGCTAAAAATAGATGGATATTAGAGTAGGGTGGGAAGCAAACCCACTGCCATAACCATTTGTGCCCCTTCAGGGTTGTTTTGCCAATTGTGCCAACATTTCATTAATTAGATGGCAGTGAGCAGTGCTGTGCAGCTAGAAAGTGATCAGGAAGGGTATGTGACATCTCCAGAAAAAAAGGACTACGTAGGACAGGGAAACATAGCAACTATGTCCTCTGCAGTGCCCCCATGTTATCATTTTCACTCTAATAGTTCTCCTTTGCTCAGCAACACATGGTCCAAGCAAGAATATACATCACAGGGAGGTCTTCTCAGCAGACTGCACACCTTGGTACTGCCACTGAAGCAAGACTTTCAGTATTATCATATCGAGGGGCTTAGATTGGAAACTGAACATACTAAAGAAAACTACATTTTAGGAATTGACAGGACCATGTGGGAACTGTGAGAAAAATGGAAACATCAGAGGGTGACAATTTATTCTCTGATCTGCTAATAAGACGCTTTGGAAAAACCAAGTGAAAAAAAAAATATACCTCAGCCAGTAGAGTGTAGGGTTTGCCCGAGGTATCTCCATTTATTGCTTTGGTGGCTTATTGCTGACAGGACATGTGTCACCATTTCAGGGTTTTACTGAAGACTGATATTTATCCTCAGATAACACAGAGATCCTTTTCCTAGGACTAGCACAAAAAACACAAGCTGCATAAATTAAAAAAGGAGGCCAGCAGGGTTTTTTTCTGCTATATTCAGCTACATTTGATTATTTCATAGAATCACAGGATGGTTTGGGTTGGAAGGGGCTTTAAAGACCATCCAGTTCCAACCCCCTGCCATAGGTAGGGACATCCTCCACTAGACCAGGTTGCTCAAAGCCTCATCCAGCCTGGCCTTGAACACTTCCAGAGCTGGACACAGTACTGCAGGTGGGGTCTCACAAGAGCATTTCTTAGAGTCCATTCAAAACACCACCAATAACAGCATCTCCCTTCTTCATCCTATTGTTCTATTACAACTGTCCAGCCATATTCCGCCCTTGTTTTCTCATCAAACACAAGTTTTCTCTCCTTGTTTTGAAAGTAGCCCAGAACACTGTCCCATCCTACCAACACAAAACATTACTACAAGGTCAACTAAACCCCAGGTTTTGCCATAGGCAACAGTCCTAACACCCTTTTCCCCAGAAAGCTCTCTAGCATGCCAGATCAGAATGACTAACCATAATAATCCTGTTTCTGTGTAATGGCAATAAATATAAGGCCTCTGTGGATGGTATTTGACCGCACCAGCACAAACATAAGGGCCCCTACCTGGTCTAGTGGAAGGTGTCCCTGCCCAAGGTAGAGGGCTGGAACTACATTTTCTTTAAGGTCCCTTCCAAAGCAAACTGTTCTATGATTCTACGAAAGAGACCTGCTTGACTGAAGTCTTAATGAACCATCAAAGAACATAGGATGATATTCTTATAGGACAATTCATGTTGGAAGGGACCTTAGCAGGTCTCTAGCCCAACCTTCTGCTCAGAGCAGGGACATTCATAAGACTGGACCAGGTTGCTCATCCAGTCAGGTCTTTTAAAAGCCTCCCAAGATGACACAACCTCTTTGGGCAACTTGTTGCCACATCTGACCATCCTCATGCTGAAAATATTTTTTCCTTATTCAAGTCAGGATCTCAGTGTTTCAATTTCAGCATGCCTTTAATCAAAATAAATATGATATTGACATATAATTATTGTTTATTCATACTGTAATTAATGATATGTAATGATGCAGGGCTTTTCACTCAGCTTTGCCATCAAAACTTAAGAGGTAGATAAATTTGTATGTCCATTTTAAAACTATACCAGCTGTTGTTTATTTATTGTCTTGGGGAACGACTAATACACATTGAGCTATTCTATAAGTAGATATGATATCTTGCATTTCCATGTCCTTAACAGTAAATGAGACCCCCCCAAGCACTTAAATATGTATCACATAACCCTGCATTAACTGGTGGTTGCTTCTTTGGTAAAGGTTGGCAGTTGTTTAACCACAAACAGAAAATAGGGAAAAAAATCCTTCAGGATAAGACATGGGAAGTACTACAGGAATTTGGCTTGTCCTTCTGTGGTGGTGTTTCACTGGGAAGAGTCATCGTCAGCGTTTCTTTCAGAAAAGGTCGTCTGGAAATAAACTCCTAATTCACTTCAATACACCTAAATAGCAAAGCTCAGCAATTCACAGGGATGTTACCAGAAAGACTTCATTTCTCAGTCTTATAGAGAAGCAGAAAATTTCCTTTTAGTTAATGAAATCCAGTTTTTGATACCTCATACAAAGCTCCTGCAATTCAAATATATCTTTTTCCATTTTCAGTCCTGCACACCAGGGCACATCACTGAACTAAACAGGGGCTACATAGCAAAGTAAATGCAGTGAGACATGAGCAGTGTCTTGAACTGGTGTGCCTTGCAGTACAACTCAATGTACCTTTATTGTCAGAGTGATGAAGAACACAACCCTGCATGGCCTCAAAAGCTCTTACACCCCCTAGACAGGGTCAGCGTTAAGAGGTTTCAAGCTGGTAATGATCCATCAGAAGAAAGGATTGTTCTTTGCTCATCTGCACAGCACGTTCAGATGCTTGCCTTGTAAAAACTACTACTCAGTGCTTACTAAATTATTTGTCTCCACCTCTGCTAAAGGAAAAGAATAGGGACACCAAATGGTAAACAAACCTCAAGCTCTGGTTCACCTCCAGTATATTTGTATGAGTAACAAAAACAAAGATGATGACGTTCTTTTTCTAGGATTGTTCAGTTCCCTGGGTTATAGTTCATATTTTCTAGCACACTATTCAGCTGCGATTGAACACTGTAAACAAGAACAGATGCTCTACAACTTGTCAGTACTCATCTCTACTACCCCTAGCCAGTGTGCTGAAAGAGGAAATCAGTGTCATGCATTTGAGTGTTTGGAGTTTGGGTTTTTTTCCTTTTAGTGCACAATTTATCACAATGAGGAAGAGCAAGAAATAGAAACAATTGACAACTTTCATAATTAACACAGGGAACCAGCCTGGTGACATGATTAGGCGAGGGGCTCCAAAGATTTTGCTCTGATGTTCCAGGTTAATTTCTGTCCAAGGGTGGAAAAGACAATTGGGTTTTCTGCCTTCAGGGCAATTTGCAGCACTCACAAAATAATACAGTAACCTCAGCATGTTGCCAATATCTTTCAGGAGTAAACGTGTTTCCCGCCAAACCCATCAACAACACTAAATCAGCTGCAAGAGAGAATATCAATCCATTTCCCATGGCAGAAGGACCCCCTGGCCAACCTTCAGAAGGTTAAGGCAATCGAGTGGAGGAAAACTCAGGTTCTCTCACAACTCCTGTGTGTAGGAGATGAGACCTACCCATGCTTGTTCAAGGTGCTTTTACCCTTCTATCACCATTGAAAGGGGGTGAAAAGTTCACAAAAATATTTACCAAAATTCTCCAAATTCTTAAAGGACAAAGATCCACACAACACCTGTCAGAAACCCTGGCTTACTCTCATAAATAGCAGGAAAGAGAAAATTCCTCAGCCATTTGGGATATTTTTCCCCCTCATCAGACAAAGCAAAACTGCAAACATAGTTTTGCGTCTAGGTGGCAAACGTGGGCTTTTGTGTCTAGACGAAGACACCAGTGATAATAATAATAATAAATGGGTACACTAAGCACACAGGGAAGGTGTTTCTTGGTGATAAAACTTATGCACCCATCCATCCAGCCGTGACCCCGGACATTGATTTCAAGGAAATCCTGAAAAAGTTTAGCTCCCCACCTCACCACATCCTAGACTTGTGATCCTGAAAACAACCTGTAACAGGTGAATCCAACAGCAAGGAGAGCACACAATGCCAGTATCCTTTATAGGGGCATTTAGGACGGGGTTCAGATATTCATTGCAGGGGTCAGAGATTTTTTTCAAAATGGATTTTCAGGTAGGATAGAGATAGATCAGTCATAGCGATTAAATAGATTTGCCCCTTCACTTTAAAAATATTGCAGTTCTTCCCTGTCTCCCATAAGCAATTTTTTCCTTTTCTCTGTTTGATATAGATTACTGTTTCACAAATAAGAGAGATCCTTAGTGCCAAAGTTAAATCATGTTATCAGAAACACAGAAGAGACACAAAAAGCTAATTCTGCTAATATCCCATGAATGAAATTCTAGATGTCAATTAAAGAAGAAATACTTCCTCTTCTTTTTAATGCTGGAGAGCAGAATTAATGCCACAGCCTAATTTCTATCATACAATGTAATGACACAATTATGAAGCTGAGAAAATCCTAAAATTTATTTTTTTTGGCCTCCAGCCTCACAATTTTCAGAACTGTGTGCAATGCATGGATATGTTTTCCATTAAAAAATTATTTGTTAAGCTCCATTCATTCAAGATGCAGGAAGAGACAATTCAATGGCTTATCAATTTCATCTGAACATCACTTGATTTTTCTGCTTGGCCTGCACTCACATTACTGTTTCCCTATGTACTTGCAACAGCCCCTATTCAAATAGCATCTTGTACCAGACAATAATGAATTATAGGCCTGTCAAGTCTCTCGTGCTGAGTATGGGACTCCCACAGCCTCCCCTCCACAGCTGGGCTGTTTCCTTGGACATTTTCTGTGCAGCATCACACTAAGTTGGCCCAGTCTGTGCCCTGCTAATTCACATAATGTAGCACAAATGGGGACATTCAGCTCCAAACTGAAACACCTAAAGATAAACATCCCCACGTGCACTAGGTGTCTGTGCTATCTGACTACATGTGTGCTAGGGATCTGAGTTCCAGTCATTAATGATCTAGGGCTCAGTTTGGTGCCATTAGAAATGCTCTAGGAGACCCCATATGACCTTTAGGCATCACTCCAGAACACGATGGGTCTCTTCTAGGACCATGTTTTGCAGAGCCATCCAGACATCGTGAGTACCCAAAAGAGTATCATCTCACATGTTATGAAACTGAGCCCTACCCTTCACCTTGACTTCGAATCCTACCCAGAGGGGTGGAAGACCAGAGTTTTTCAGCTGGAGAAGGAATCCAACCTGCACCTGGCAATGTCTATTTTCATTGAAGCACAGAATTATATCTCCACATGTCAGTGGACTGCATTCATACACACACACATACACACACCAAGAAAGGGCTTATGCTGTAAGCTAGTCATATTCAGAGCTGGGTCAAAATTTGGAACACTTCAAGATTAAGGGCTTTATGGATCTGGGATACTGCATCCCTCCCCTGGAAAGATGGAGTCTTTCGGAAAACTAGAAATTACACATAGATTCATAATGCTGCTGAAATTGTGGGAATGTTGGAATATAAGGATTGGGTCAGGCCTGTTTCCCAGTATTAGAAAAATATTTGAAACAGAATTCATAAACAGAAAAATCTGTTCAATGAAGTGCATGAAAAATGAGTAATAATAAATCAGCTGCTGTATTTGAAATGGCTCAATTTTTTTCAGAAGTTGCTTGGTTTATCTCCATTTTGGCTGCTGTACAGCCCCACTGAGTGTGATTTGTGATTAAAACTGCTTGTGATACTTGAGTCCAATGCTGCTAGTGTGGCCATTTATAGTACAGCTTAATTTCAGTGCCACATGAACCCCAACACTGGGTTAAACCAACCAGACAGAAAGCATGCAAGAACTCATTAGCAAAGAATTTATGGGGAAGCAGGGTAGGTTGTGGGGAAAATCTGGGAACAGGCCACAACCCCAGGCATCAGGCATGTCCATGGGGCCAAGGCCATGTCAGGAAATCAGGCCACAGGTTGGGGTCAGGACCAGGTCCAGTGAGGCAAACCAGGGTGAGACACTGCTCTGGAATGTCTTGGCAGGGTCAGAGGGCTAAGAATGGCCTCTGTGGGGTACATGGCTGGGCAGGGCAGAGCTAGGGCAGAGCTGGAGACAAGCAGCATCTTACAGCATTGCTGTAGGATGGGCTAATATTTAGTCCTCAGTCCAGCTGTCTACACACAGGGATCTTGTGATAAGGGATTTACCATGGAACACGTGACATACCTGCAAAGTGCCAGTGGATGTGATAAGAGACCAAGATTGGACAGGCAGATGGAGACAGGCAGCAACTCCCTGAAGTACCAGGTGCCTCTCAGGAGCTGGGTGTGGGTCCCTGGAGAGAGCTCCTGACAACACACTTGGTTGAGCAATCCAGTTCACCAGAGAGTGGGTGTCTAATTTAAGGTCAACTGAATCAGTTTTCATGGAGCATAGTGACTCTTGGAGAAGGAATGACCCCTGGAAGCCAGAATGAGGTGACACCTGAGCTCAGCTGGACAAGCACGGCACATGAAAAGTTGTTAATCAAAAGAAAACAATACATGGTCATTCCGTTTAAGGAGGCCTGGTCTATCATGGAGGTGGGTGGAGGTCAGAAGAGAGACAATATGAAGATAAAGCTGAAGTAAGACATGGTAAAATGGGTAGGCACAAAGCCCATGATACTGGGCTGAGAGGGAAAAACATCAGGGGATAGCCAGAGAATTTTACAAGTGGCAGCCAGAAAAGTCCTGGAGTTGATACAAAGGCATAAAGGCTCTGGCACCAGAAGTTTAGCCTGTTCTTTCTTCTTTCCCCTCTCCACCACGCCCATGGATTTTCCTCAATAAATCATAGTGGGGACTTGCTGAGTTCTCAGTGCACAGCCACAGTCACGAATGGTGTCTTGGTGTCTTTCATTAACTCTTTTAAGAGAGCAATGCTCTCCAAACATATCCAACCACAGATTGGTGGATCATCCTTACTACCAATTCTTTTTTTGTTTCCCTTCTGGTTTGCATTTATTTGGCCTAATTAATATTCAGTCTGAGGAGTTCACTTTCCACTTACTCAGATAAATAAAGCAGAAGTCAGAGCAAAGAGGCTTTTTGGATGTATCCAATGATCAACCTTGCACGTCCTGCTATCTCAAGTGACAGATGGTTCATGTGTCAGTACTGAGGGGGTGCAGTACCACATTTCTGGGTCCACTGCAAGGTGCTGCGTGGGCACAGACCATGGACCATTATCTGCACGGACGGATTCATTTTCCAAGGACAGGCAAGGAAAAATCTGGGGATCCAGCCTCAATTCCCAGCTCTGCTGCACCGTGGTGGGGATTGAGCTGCTGTTCCTTCATTTTCTAGCACCTCCACTCACCTTCTGTTCACCCACACGTGTTCATAGGGTAAGACGCTCTGTGCGAGTCTTGCTACATACTGCATGTAAATGTTCTAACAAAAGAAGTGTGTTGGGGATTCAAGTCATAGGGATTTAAGCATGGCTTGGAGCAGGGGTAGTGGAGGAAGACTACTGATGTGAACAGAAGTAGAAGCCAAATATTTTATTTGGCTCAGAGTTGGAACAGCTCTTGGTGACCCTTAAGTGTACCACTGCACCTAAGGATTAGGAAGCTGTCCCCAGCTGGGTGACTCAGATCACCACTGTTGGGACTCAAACATTGGAGAGAGTCAAACACCTCAAAAAGCAGTGCAGAAAGCCTGTACTCTAAGCAAGAATCTGCCCAGATTTGGGCATCAGAAAATGTTAGCCATATAGAAAAAATGCCCTTCATGTTTTAGTCCTTGCCTGATGCAGGGACAGCGACATGGACAGTCTCTGGATCCCTGGCATTTACTGTCCTGACACTGTGGGTAAGACCAGAAAGTGGCCCCAGTGCTCCCTTCTCCTCTTCTGTAGCCCACCACCCTGGGATCAGGGAAGCTCAGTTTTCAGTTTTCTCAAGCAACAGGAAGACCCAAGCCCCAGGATCCCATCTCCTGGCAAACAACCAGCCAGCTCTTACACCAACAGCACGGCCACGTCCCCCCCCCACGCCCCCATGGAAAGCTCAGTTCACACATAGGAGCTCAGCGGCTAGGCAAGAATCCAGCTCTTCGGGGTGGCATTCGACTGCAATAAACATTAGGCCACACTTTCTCTTTCTGAAATCCCTTTATTTGCTCCCTCTGCATTTCCCAAATTCGGCAGCTAATGAGGCTGGGACCCTACAGACAATAGCCTCAGTCCCACACCATCTCAATTAACATTTTCCACCCTATGCACTGCATGTAGCAAGGATCCTGAGGAAGAAATAATAGATGATAGGGTATAATCCTTTTCTGCTAGCTATCCCCATCCCAAGATGGATTAGTTCTCCTTTATTATGGGTCCTTTGTCAAACAGCCCAGAGAACTATAGCTTTATTACTGTGAGTTTAAATAATTATGAATGTCTCTCCTAATAAGAGAAAACATGGTTTGAATTTTGTAAGAGTTGATCTTGATGACTTCAAGCCTGCTATGTCACCGCAGTTGGCCATAACTGTCAAACTGACTAGTTTTCTTGTAAAATTAAATCATGGAAATCTCATTAAGTTCTGAGCTTTCACTGTGACACATGCATCATACAGCTCTTATTTACTTGTTATTCACATTTCTATGGTGCTAATCATCAGAATATCCTCCTGATGAAAGAACGTGCCATCATTTTGGCTAGGTAAGCATTGCAATGCCAGGAAAAACTTTAACAACCCAAACATAAGTCCTAGGTTGGAGGAAGGAGAATGCCCCCTGCATGAACTGAATACTGGCAACATTAACACTGAGACAGTACTTCCTCCAGATTTAAGAGGTCAGCTGTTGCGAAGAGGTAGATTAGACTGTTCTTACTCAACTGAAATATGGGAAATGCATGTGTCAATGTCTGGGTTGGAAGTTTAGTACTTTTACAGTGATTTAATGACTACAGTTTAATCTATGGAAATTTCTAGGCAAACAGGCGGTGGATGTACGACGCTGCGTCGGCCTAAGCACCTAGAGTTAACACATTTGGGCTGAACCTACTGCTTTTAGCCTGACCATTGTCAGAGGAAAAAAATAATACATGAGTAGATGTGAAAACTAGGATACTTTCAGATCTTTGAAGGTACTTATGAGCTGAGTAGGGTCCTGAACGACTGTTGTTGAATATCATTTCTCTTTGGTACCTTGTAATTGGGTGATTGCAAAGGTTTACAATACCCAACATATTGTAGCACAATATAAGACTATAAAATTGCTTTGTTTCCCTGCCAATTATGTGGTGAGAAATATATGGCTGACATGTCTTGCCACATAGGGGGAAAAAAATCATTTCCCAATTAGCTTTGTATATTTTTGGCTAAGAAGTTTTCTCATGAGTCACAAATCATTTTCTCATGGCATCAGTAGCTTTATTACATATGCAACTAATTTTATTCTGTAATCTAAAGCAGCAACAAAATGAAAATTACTGATATCTCTCCTGGCATTCATTTATGAGAAGCTGCAATAATTTTTCCTAGTCTACAAAAGCAGTAGGTACAAAAGACCTCAAGAACAGGAATAGCATTGTGCTTTCAGTTGGCAATAAGGAATATAATGAAGAGCATATACAATGATCCTGACCTCAGCACAACAGTCACCATTGACTATTTTCTGTCAGAGCTCCAAAACAATGCCAGCTCAAAAAAACATTTTCATAGCGCTCTTCTTTTACTTTTTTATCACATGGAAATAATATTGGTCCCACTCTCAGTGAGATCAAGAGAGGGTTCAAAATTGGTTTCAACAAAAGAGAAATTAAAGATTCCTTTTTCATTTGCTGACCCTTTTAAAAGAGGGAATACTAGTAACCACATTAAAAAACAGTGTAAGTACATAACAATTGACAACATTATAAATAGAAGAGGTTTCATTTTGATGAACATTAGAAATTCTAAACATAGTGACTCCTTCTTGCTTTCTTCTTCTGAGTTTGTCTACCTCCCCCAGAACACATTCTTGCTGTCCTCCATGGGACACCATCCACTGTGAAAATGGTCAGGTTTACCATCAGATATACATTTTCTAAAAGATGGGCTGCTTGACAATGAAGCTTGTACTACAAACTGGCTACTTTAATGTTGAAGTCTTTGTCCTGCGAGTGTTTTGAGTTGCTGCTCTTTCCATGGTTAAATGTTTTGAATCTTTCCTGCTGTAAAAAGATGTCTGATGCAGTCTAGATAATTTAAAAGGGAAAAAAAAAAAACCAACAGAACTGTCATTGATAAAAATGCTCCATGTCAAACCAATCACAGGTATGTTGGAGTTGGCATACCAAACCTTCAAAGATATATTAACTAGAGTTTCGAGACAAAGGTAAATTATCCTACAAATCTCAGAAAACTTCCCACCGCAGCCCACAAATGAAAGAGCAGCATGACTATTTCACCACAGGCATGAAAATTACTCCAAAGTTTTAACTCATAACATGGACCTAAGTAGGAATAACCCACCTCAAGCCTTCCAAGCCTTTAAGCATCTCAATACAATCTGTTTTCAGCAGAAACCTTTGAGTGGATTAGCAACAGGTATTTTCAGCTTCATTTCTGAGATGCTACAGAAGGCTAGAGATAGAGTATCTCAGATATTCCATTCAGAGTGGAAGGCAGGCACCAGCACTGCCAGAGAGAGGCCTGCCTTGTCAAATTGCATAGAGGGCCACAACTTCAGCTTCCATCCTGTATGTCCCATACCTCTGTCAGCCTCTAACTACATTTTCATGTATGAGAATTGACCTTCAGGTCACATCAAGTGAGTTCTTCAGATTATCTTTCTTGCATGTCTGTCAGACGTGTTTTAGTAAGGATCAGTGATGGCTGATAAATGATTAGGTGTAGACTCTTTCCTTACTCCCACCTGGGTTTATGCTGGCCCAACAAGAGCACAGATGACAGAGTGGCTGTGGGCAGTGGAGACTTCTGCATGGCCATGGCTTCTGAGAAGAACCCACTTTTTAATATTTTCTTTTGTCTTTTAAAATGGGTTTTTTTTTTTTCCTCTCCCATTTTGGAGACTTCACTCCTTTGCACAGTATCTAAAGAGACTATGGATGAGGAGAGTTGCCAGCACCATGAGTTCCTCCAATTCCTCTTGGGCCTGGGTTAGCAAAGCTGGCAGCGGTGATCTACCAGCTAAGAACAGGAGCTGAAGCAGTCCCACAGCACGGGAAGTGTTTTGGTGTAAGATGAGGAAAGACCAGTCCTAGCTAGTGTGCTAGGAATGTGCCAGTACCAAATTGTACCAGACTGACTCCAATACCAAGCAGTTCTCAGACTTGGGGGTGTGGGCCATTAGGATTTTGAGCCTGATTTCAAAACCACTGACAACTTGCTTGTTTTTAAAGAATCAGGCTGCCTGTACATCCATGACAGCTGAGTTCCGTTTCTTCTGCAAACCAGCATACTTTCAGAAATGAAAAATGGAAAAGAACAGTGAGGGAAGCCAGTTTTAAGGTAGGCATTCCTTGAAAGTAGAGTTCACTCATGTTGCTCAAAGGTAATTCAGCTCTGCCAGTTTGTTGCAAAGGCCTGGATATTTGGGATCCTGCAAGCCCACCTGGCTTCCAGATACTGGTGAGATTCAAGCAGGAATATGCTTCAAATCAGAGGGTTTTCTTGCTGAGTATCTACCTCAGTCTACATCATAGCACTTACAGTCACTGATGGCTCATTCCCAAGCAGTGACAAAGCTGAAGTCCTGTTTCATCTTAATCAACTCACACTGACTAGCTTTAACTACCTCTTATGGACTGGCCCTACAGTTCTCCAATTGTGCTTTTCCTGCCAAGCTTGTGCGTTTCAATGTTTTTCTTTCAAGTGTCTCAAGAGCACCGTTCATACGACTCCATATAAATCTCCAAATTTACAGCATGTCTAAGTTATACACAAGATGGTCAGGAAATTATGCCTAATAGAAAACTGTCAGCAGCAGATTATGAGAGAAGTGTGTGGGACAGGTAACGATAAGGCAGGAGAGAAATATGAAGACTTGCAGGAAAACAAAAGAAGGAGCAGTGGGTCTGGGTGCAGAGCGCAGGTCACCAGTTGGCATTTTTGCCAGCTTAATCACGTCAATTGGTGGTGCTGTTTCTACAGCATTTCTCTATTGGCAAAAGCCCTAGCAATTCTACAAGCATAAAAATATGAGATTTTTCTTTGCTCCAGAAATTTAGGAAAACGGCACAAACCTCAAATATCTGTTTTCTTGGTTGAATCTTACTCTAAATCCAAAGTTGACTAAATCAGTCACCCCACCAGCACTTCCCCAATGCATGGATGGAGTCTGGGTGTCAGCATTGAAGTGCAGGGAGTGGGTGAAAGCATTGCCCATCCTTCTTCCTGCAGAGGGCTCCGGCACTCTTTAGTCTGAGTTCATCCATGAGTAAGGACAACATGGCAGGTGAAAATGGGCATGGTGGACCCATGCCTGACTATACGGTAGATGTGCTTAAGCCCCTCGCCCTCTCCTCCTTTACAGACTAAACAGTTGGTCCCAGGGCCAGCACCCTCCTTCTCTTCAACTGTAGTTCCCATCTGAGCTAAATTCTCTGTCCTGACAAGCCAGACAGCAAGGGGGGTTGGTTTTAATAACAGCACAGACAGGAAGAACGGATGTCTACCTATTTCTGGCAGACTTTGATGCCTTCCCCTTTTAGCCTTGATAAGGGGTGAGTAGAAGAGAAGTGAGTGGCTCTGTTGCAAGGCTGTTGGAGGAGCACAGGAGGAAATCTGACAGTGACAAAAGAGTGAGAAAGGGACAGTTCTGGCAATTCAGAAAAGCAAATCAAGAAGTACACAACAAACCACCAGTGCTTTGAAGTCCAGCCGCCTGCTCCCCTCCCATCCTGCCTACTCAGGTGCCAGGTCATTAAAGTCAGTCATCCCAGAGTGCATTGGCTACAGCCTTCTCCAGCGAAACTAAGCCTGTTTCCGAGCAGGATCATGTGCTAAGGGAAAACCCTGAGCTAAGGGAAAACCCTGCTGGACCAGGACAGATGGTCACAGCTTTCTGCAGTCAAACTGGTTGTGCAGCAGGCAGTGGTAAATCTTTGTTCCTCTATTAAACACTCCTGAATTTAGAAGACATTCAAGGCTGGGTTTTTGTAGAGCCAGTGCATGCATAAGGTTAAGCCACACTCATGCATTTAGCTATTTCTTTTTCCAAGTGAGAAAAAAAGGGGAAACTCAGCTTTTTTAATAAAAGTTTTGTTACATCCTCCCCCAGTAGCAAGTTCAGATTTGGTTTTCCAGGCAGGACATTTATTCAGCTGACTTGGACCTAATCAGCAGTGTTTTGAAGTTAAAGCGGCCTTTTTAAGTGAATCTCATTGTGAATAAGTTTGTATGGGGGGAAGAAGGGTTAATCCTATTTTTTTTCAATATGAAATCCAACAAAACATTAGCTACTGTCTTTTTCCCTTCAGCTTTTTTTCCTTTGCCTTTCTTTCCAAAGGGCTGGGATAGAAGATCCAGATCCTCATCCCTCTGAGCTTTTGTTTCTAATAGATTTCAAACACTCAGTGGTGAGCAGTGATTTTTTCCCTCCCCTCAGTCAGCTGAAACAGAAACCATGTTCTGCCGTCATCTGGCAGAAAAGAGCAGTGTCAGGGAGCCACAGCAGAGAGGTCATGGGTAAAATGGACATGGAAACGCAAATATGCACTGCCCACAAAAGGACACACTCTGGCTAATGGTCAAGGCTTGTCTGGCTTGCAGCTATTTCAGCAGTTAATATTTGAGATACTCAAGCCTTGAACACCGGTTCTGAAATAGCGATCCCAGGTCTTATCTCGAAGTATTTCAACCTTGAACTCAATGAATGGTGAATCAGGTCCTTAATACAAATCCTAAGAAGGAGAAGATACTGCCTTTCATTCAATGCTAATATACTTGACCCCACACACACTTTTCCCCAGCTGATAAATTAGAGCTTTTATTTGCATTTGGGTCCCTCTAGTGGAAAAAGGACGAAGCCCAAAGACCACTGCAAAACTTGCCTGACACATTCTCTGTTACAGAACCACACAATTTGCAACCGAGGGCGTCTCAGCGTCTTTGTTTAACCATTTAACGCCAGGTCGCACCGCAGCTTGATATAAAATCCAAATATCAGCCCCCCAATATTCTGAGGGGAATTACTCCTCCCGGATTCCTCGGCACAGACATACCAGGATATTCCACACCTTTTCCATCATTCATGCGTACAGACTAGAAGACAGCTGGTATGGGATCAGTTTTGCAGAAATGTACCTGGGGTGCTAGGGGACACCAAGAAAAGCCGTCAGTGGTGCACCCTTCCCATCCTCATACTGAGCTGTTGCAAGACCAAAGCCAGCAGGTCAAGGGAGAGATCCTTGCCCTCTCTTCAGAACTGGCCATATTTGGGCTTCCAAACATAATGCAGACATTGACAGACCAGATTAAGTCCCACGGGGAGCCACCGAGGTGGTTGAGGGCACATGATGTAGAAGGAGAAGCTGAGTCAGACAGCCTTGCTCAGTCTGAAGAAGAAACACCTCAGGGAGATCTGAGGTCTACAACTGTCTAATGGGAGGACACGAAGAGGTGAAGTCTATCTCTTCTCACATGTGGGCAGTAAAGAGACACAAGGCAACAGACAAAAGCCAGAACAAGGGAAATTCTGAAGAGACACAAGAAAAAAATATTTCACTGTGAGCACTGTTCAGCAGTGCAGAAAGTATCCAGACAGGGTGGGGAATCTCCAGCATTGAAGATACCCAAGACTTGAAGAGACAAAGCCTGAGCAACATGCTCCGATTTCAGAGTCAATTCTGCTTTGAGCAGGAGGTTGGGCCAGGTGAAGTCTAGAGGTTTCTCCCAATCCAAATTATTGTTTTGCATTTCTCACCTACTGAATAACTCATGTGGGGCCCTGGCTTTGATGAAGACAATTTTGAAAGGGAGCGGTGACT
The DNA here is from genome assembly GCA_027574665.1 of Rhynochetos jubatus. Classification (NCBI taxonomy): domain Eukaryota; kingdom Metazoa; phylum Chordata; class Aves; order Eurypygiformes; family Rhynochetidae; genus Rhynochetos; species Rhynochetos jubatus. Next base: position 13,887,233 of record CM050648.1, on the reverse strand, counting down.
ATATGAGCAATTAGCAAATAGACCAGTCCAACATCTGAGATTGCAGAACAGAGCCAATATCTGAAGGACAACTGTCTGTCTGCGTTCATCCCACCTAACCTCAGGTACCTGCATTAGGAGTATGGCCATCCAGTCCCAACCTATTCTGAATCACCCTCTATCTGTCCCTGAGGAAAGAAGCTAAAATGCAGAACAATTCAGTGACACATTCTCATCACAATTCAGCAGCTCTGAAGAAAAATTGTTATGTGCTTGAAATCAAGATACTCTGCTGTTTAGAGATAAAATAATAGGACTGGGGTTGGGGTGAGGGATGGAGTTAACACTTTTCGCACCACAGTCGGAGTGGCAAGATGGTTGTATTTATTTGGAAAAAAAAATTGCTGGCAAACGTGCTTGATACAAGCGTGGTTTCTGTGTTTATTTTCTTGCTAGCTGTTTCTTCATTGTAATGTATTTTATGACTACATGATGTTGTTAAGAATTATAGGCCTGTGTTTGCTTCCGCTGAAATAAATGGAATACTTGCAGATTTGTCTACTGCCAAACCAAGATTTTTATGACCCAATGTGGGCAGGCTTCCACAGCAGTCAGCCCAGCACATGGACAGCCTGGCCAAGGGAGTGGCCTGCTCTTCTCCAGGGTGAGGTGCTGACACTCTTTAACAGATGGTTGAATGGGTATTTAATCTCTTGGGCAAGGCCTGGGCAAGGGACTGTCATCTCACGTACAACCGAGCAGTCTCTGCCAAGCCTTCCACAAAATACGCAGCACTGAGCAAGAGCTCCCAGTGAAAAGTTGTGGCTCCAAAGGTTAAAACCCAACTGAGCTGTGAGTAAGCAGAATTGGCAGCATTACTGTGTACAACACTACGAGCTGCTCCATATTCTGCTGGGCAGTGTTAGCATTGCCTTTGCAGGGCTGTGGAGCAAGTGTTGGGCCATCAATAGGAAAGCATATGGCCCTAAGAGCCTTCCTTCTGCTTTCAAGTTGTTCAAATACTGGTTGAGTGTCACACTGAAACAGGAGAATTCCAGGATTGTGCTTTGACACAAGAATCTTCTCAGCTTCAGGCAGAAAGAGACAAATGTTTTATCTCCCTCTGCAACCAAAATCACAGACCAGAAACTGAGCAACGGATCTGGGAGGTGATGGGACAGCAGCTCCCTACCCAGGTGATCCTGAAGCAGTGATGTGAGCTGACAACATGACCTTGAAAGATAAGATTTCTGCCATGGAATAAAAAATGCCACCATAGAATCATAGAACGGTTTAGGTCGGAATAGATCTTAAAGATCATCTAGTTCCAACCCCATGAATCAAATTACTCCCCTTCCTCTGTTTTGGGGACTGGAAACGACCGATCTGACATTGCTGAGCAGCCGAGCACCTGCTTCCAGTGCATTTAACATACCAGACTCTTGCAGGGGAACTTTAGTCCTTAAAATCATACAGTTACCCAAAACATCACACTGATCTAACGGCCAGCTCCCTGAGCCATTATATCTGAGAATTCAAAACCGTGTGAAAAGTGAAGACCAAAGAACAAAATGCTTAGTGGAACCTCAGTTCCTTACCTACATAATTAAGTGCCTTTAATATTACCATGGCTAGAAGAGAGGACCCAATTTCCTTCATCTACCCCAATAATGCCCTTGCCCAGCCAGGTTTTCCTGCACATAGGACCCAAGGGATAAGGGAAGGTGTCTTGCACTCAGACAGCAGGAAGGCATGGCTTGATCATGCAGTTGGGTTTAAGCCCCCAGGACCAGGAATATGCAGCAGCCACAGTGGACCTTTTCCACCTCTCTCTGCCTTGACTCAGGGTGTGACAAAGTAACAGAAGACCATGAAAACAGGAGAAATCAGAGAAAGGACAAGAACAAAACACAGAAGCCAAGTGTTAGGGCAATGGGTACGAGATCTTTGCATAAGCAAATCTGTTGCCAATCATTTTACTGGACAGAGATGATGTTGCACCTTGAGCACAGTTTCCCTATCCAAACAATTTGGATTTTAAGCTAATTCTGCTGGATAAAAGCTTGCCATGGGGTCCTGATCCCTTCATTTACACAGCAAGGGGTGGAAGGCAGTACAGGGACCTCGCTGGTACATGATATAAGTTTCACACACTATTATGAATCTCATTTAAAGAGAGAAGCATGATGGCATGACATCTGCCTCTCTGATTTCTTGGCAGTTGTATGTCCATGCGGTAGTTCTCCACAACTGAGTCCCAACACACCTATTCCACAGCATCCATCTTCTCGCTTTCCTCCTGCCCACAATTACCGTACATAGGGTTCACACCGTAGACCCCTAGCTGATCAGGACAACTTTGCACCCTCACTACAGGGTGTCTTTCCTGCCAGGACTTTCCCAGCCCAAAGTTTTGCACTCTGGCAGAAATTGATCCACCCTTCAACCTCTGCTACTCCCTGTCTCTGTGGGATCTTCCATGGTGGTTGCACTGCTTTTGCCCATGACAGAGAGTGATCCAGTATGGCTCAGCAGCCTCTGCTCCTTTCAGAGGGTGACTTCTCCTCTATTCCCTGTGTACAACAGAGAAGCCAGCCTGGCTGGCAGTACCCCTGGGAAAAAGCTCCTGGGCAAAGGAATCGCCGACCGGCATGCTGGAGATGTGCAATGAGACCTTATGGCCCAGGGGTGATGTCTGACAGGACAAAGCATAAAGGAAACCTTTGTTTAACAGGGCCAAATTCTGCCAAAGGGGCTCTCAGCCCAGGGGTCTGAGGCCATGCTAAACATCCTGTTGCTTGCCCTACGAGGGAGCTGCTCTCAGCTAATCCTTACTGACCAAAGCCAGCAAAAACCAAAGTGCCATAAGGAACCCACAGAGATGCCTTAGCCAGGCTGGGATAAGGACTTCAGCGATACCCACCCTTTGGCAAGTGAGCTCTCCTTTTCCATTCAGAGCTGTCTTCACTCTGCCAACTGCTTTCAGGTGCAATCACCAATGGCAAAGGGGTTTCAGGATTATTTCACATCAGGATCTACAAGGGGTGTCCACAAGGTTATAAAACATCCTGTTCCTCATTCCCTCAGGTTTGCTATTAGTAAAAGCTGAAAGGTTGGGATCTGCAGAGCCCTGATGAGCTCTAAGGGTTGGAAAAGCAGTAGACAATGTAAATCTACTCTGAAATTACTAAAAAATTTATACTTTCATCATATTTGGCTATAATTCTTGGGAACAAATTAAGACAAATCATGACATTAAGATGACTTTACTGTGCAATTTTAGGTGCTCGCTCCCAATACTAGAAAAGTAGTTAAGTTTCTGAGCAAAATAATTTTAAGAAAACTTTGATGTGAATAAAGCAATATTTCACCCCCAAATTCAGCCTGCAATTGGCTGAAGCTTTTTTCCAAAAATCACAGTCCAAGGACACAGGAGAACTAATGAATTTCAGCCAAAGAACTTTTAGCTTCAAGGAGTTTCAAGTGAGAAAAAGCAGGTATTATAGTGAAAAAATGTTTGGCAAAACAGACATAGCAATTGCTACCAGCTCCACCTACAACATGTTCAAATGAGTGTATACTGCAAAGTCCGTAGTAAAAAGTACATTAGTGGACCCAAGCGTTTCCACTATTATTTGTATTGATACTTGCCATGAGAATAGCAGTGTTTCATCTATAAATAAAAACATCACATCTAAGCCTTTCTGGCACTACATATGAAACTTCCCTTTTCTCCCACATGTTAATATGGAGATTGACAGGCAACATGCCAAGAAGACCGGAGAAGCTAAATTCACTGTATAAATAATTCAGAATCAAAACCACTGGTGGTAAATCTGGAAAGTCACCATCTGACCTACCATATGTGGTTACTATGGAAATAGCTTTCTCCTTTAACTTAATGTACTCAGTAGTGGGAACCATTTCCTTATGATTCACATGAATCTCTGGCATGTGCTCCACTGCTAAGTGCCAGTGAAAAGCTGTTTGTTGCAGTGATATTATAATGCCTTGACAGGACTACAGCTTTGGAAACTGCCACAAACTGGGCCTGAGCAAACCAGAGTGAGGTTAGAATACCTGTCAGCAAAAGCAAATCAGAAGAGGAGGACCTAGCACCCAGTATTGCTATGTGGTCATGTCGAGTGCCAGTAATATCAGTCCCAAGGCAATAATAAAACTGTAGCTCACAATGAATAGGCACAGCTTGCTTCCTACCCAGAGATGAGGTTCATTCATTGCCACCTGCTTATAAAATGTGTTCTTGTTTAGATTTAAAAGGGCAGGTTTGTGATTTAAATGATTAAGCAAAGTGTAAAAATTCGAGAATTCAGGACTTCTTCTCTGTCCTTGCTACTGCTGCATTGTCCATGGAAGTCATCTGTCTATGCCTGTAAAATGGAAATACTTATATATTCCTGTGTATATATCACAGTGCTTTAACAGATTTTATATCTTGGTAATTATAGCATCAGTCAGGAAGAAATTAAAAAATCTTGGAGGGATAGGGGAAAGGGAAGAAGGGTGAAGTAACATAGAATGATAGAATGGTTTGGGTTGGAAGGGACCTTAAAGACCATCTAGTTCCAACCCCCAGTACTGGTATAATTCTCCAGAATTTTAGCAAAAACATGAACACCACACTAGTGATGCTCAAAATCAGCCCATTTTGAGCACTACTGGGAAGTAGTGTAGGAAACTGAAGAGGAAAGGAAAGAACACAATGACCAGGTTATTGCTACATGCATAGTTTTTCCAAAGCCTTCACTTCATCTGTGAGATAAATAGCATGTTTTGCTACAAATATTCTGCACCGTGCTTTGCAATGCTGCTAACATGAAGCGACCCCCAGGATGAAGTGTGGCAGTTGTTACACAGCTCATATTAACACTATCCAAGGGCAGCAGCAGGAGATGCTAGTTTATTTAATATTGTACAAACCAAATGCATGTACAATCCATGGTTATTAACTGGAGAGCAGACAGGGCACCCTGTGTCCCTTTCCCATGTACGGGCCAGCAGTTTACTGTCCTTTGCAAGGACGTAAATATTCCTAGTCACTTGCTACATGACAAATAGGAGAATGGCGCAAAGCTCTTTAGTTTGAAAGGAAGAGGGCAGGAAAGCCCTACAGAAGATGCTTTCCTTTAGGAATTCTGGGATCTATCAGGATGTGAAGAACAGAGAGCAGTTCCTCAAAGAGCAGTCCACGGGATGATGGGCAGGCATGCCCCTTGTAGAAAGCAAAGAGAGGCACATCCAGAGGGCTCAGGAATTACCACCTCCTGCCTCTAGCTTTTCCACCCCTTGATGCACTCCACGAGTCTGCAGTCAGATGTGGAGAATATGGACTTTGGAGAGGCACTTTTGTAATTCCTGACTCACTCTGGCTTCTTGCTTCCCCTCACATCCCTTCCTCTTTTTATCATGGTTTAAGGAAAATGCCCCCTCACATCCCTTCCTCTTTTTATCATGGTTTAAGGAAAATGCCTTTCAAATATGCCCAAAGCAGAGCAAACATAAAGCACAAAATAAAAGTCCTTTTTGATACCTTTGGAACAACAGTGAGCACAAGACCTTGGTGTAATTTAGGATACCACTGGTGACTCCAAACTGGTTATTTGATATTTACTGACATGGAAAAGTCATGGTTTGTGACAGCTGGGCTGTCACACTGCTACCTACAAACATGATGGTCACCAATGTTATTTTAATAACATGATGGTCATCAATGGAAGGTGGCCACTGTCTGCACCCAGATATGTTACAGACTGAGCCATTAAGATGCTCACATCCTTTTGTAGACAGAACTCCACAGTTTATTTAGAAGTATTGACATGACAGTAAAATGTAGTTGTTATCCAGGTACTCAAGCATCCCACTATTCAAGTAATACACATTTCAGTGCCTCTGGCAGAGTTTATTAATGACTCACAGGCCCTAGCACAGGTTCCCACCTCAACTTCATAGGACAGTGTGAAATGCTCAGACACACAGCTGATATACAGGCAAAAGCACTCACCAAAAGTGCAAAACACAATGCCATGGAGTAGCCCCCTGGAGATATTTTTGTGTAAAACCTTCCTCACTGGTGCTAACGATACATGTATCATTTGGACCCATCATCATTTCATTTTCTATATGCAAGGAGGAAAAGGCTAACAGCTGGGCATCCCTACCTCTCCCCAGCTTTTGTTTTGAGTTGGTATCATCTGATGGTTAAAGTACAGAGGCTTCAGTCCTCCCCATACAGCCTCTTAGCTCTCCCACACCTCTTGTTCAGATAATCTGGGTGTCCCCTGCTGCAAAGTCCTGTCCCAGTCAGCTGAAGGACAGGGGTGTGCCGTCAAAGAGCTCAGGAGAGGGAGGGATCTGGCAATGCTCTTCCCCTTCCCAAAAGGACGGCTGGGAACCTCAGGGTCAGGAGAACACAATGGCCAGACAAGCAACCCCTTTGCGATAGGTCTGCAGGACAGAAGATATCACCCCTTGCTGGAGGTGGGTTCTTACAACAACCTGTTGTGGGAACAGCTGGTCGTGGTGTAAAATTTAGGCAGCTGCAACCAGGCAAGCGCTTGAGGTCTTGCAGGAGGCTTCCACAGTTCCCAGGTTCCTGCAGAGAAGCTGTACCTGGCCCAGGTGTGTGTGCACTTTTCTGGTCCTTCCAGCAGCTGGCTGTAGACATCTGTGTTTCGCACATTGCAACAGGCTATGAGTTCTCACGCTGATGTGGACAGTGAACCTCCAGGTGAGGTGTTGCAGGGCTGTAACAACTCTGTCAAGGCTCTGCTCAGCTCTTGAAGGACAGTGACCCTGATTTCCCTCCTTACTTTTAATAACTTCTGTTCATTATTATTTTATTTGCTCAGATACCTCAGTTGTATCCAAAATGGGGAGCAATACTGCCTTTTACAGTTACTGGAAGATTTAAGCACTGTTCAAGATCCTTCATGTCCAGATATGACAAAGTGTAACTCAGCTTTTTCCTGAATTCAGAATGTTTTCCCCTAAAGGCCAGCTAGTCCTGATAGAGACTAAAAATCTAGAAAATGGGTCACTAGTTCTTTCCAGAGCCTGCCCAGTTCTGTAATACAGAGACCATCAAGGTCTTCACATTCGCACCCCACTACCTGCAGCACCAATGCGCATTTTTCAAACTCAGGCAAATGGAGTTGGATCACGTATGTTAAAACAGTGACAGCAAAACATGCATCAGGGAGTAACAAAAAGCTCTTCACTGTGGATAGCAGTGATGAGGAAAAGCTTTTGATTTGGTCTAATCTTAGCATTGCCCTTTCCCAAAGCGCAACACATAGCACACCGGTTTTTGGAAGCAACGTGCAGATTCCCTGCACATATCTTCACACAATATTTATTAAGTGACTGCAAAGATACTCTGTGATATCAGCATTTATCAGGCATTATCCTGGTTGTAAGGACCAATGCAGAGCTCGCTGTCAAACAGGAGAGTTCATAGCAGCAGACCCTGGAAAGGCACTTTTCTCTCCACCTCCACACCTGGAGGAGATCGGCTGCTCTGCTCTTGCAGAGCAGCCCAGGTGAAGGACAGTCCCAAATTTCTGGAAATCTCCCAAGGGGAAAGGTGTCCCTTGCACTTTCACACACAGGGCAGCTGCCCACCGTGGGGACAAGGCTAAGAGCGACACCCTTGGCACATGTCTCAGTCTGACCAGACGCATTAAGTGGATGTTCTGCTTAATCAGTCATTATAAAGATATACAATTAGTCAAGTGAGGTGTAAATACCTGAAACAGAAGCAGCAACCTTGCAGCTACGTGTGAGCTGAGCTACAATCAGTCTGCAGTCGCAGAACTAAAATTTTTAGTCTTGTGGGACAGCTAGTCACAGGCACTGCCTCAGGTATGTGGGGGTGATATTGACCTTGGACACAGCCCTCAGCCTGGGTAGAGACTCACCTGGCACCCAATGAGCTAGGTGCCTCTCGCTGAGCCCAGGCAGCCCAGCTGTCCCTCAGCTTCTGCCCCCCAGGCTCTGCCTTTCTTATTCATGAGGTGCTGGGGTGCCTGTGCCTGGTCCTGCCTCATCCAAATGCAATGGAAACCCATGGCAGTGCTTCCAGGGCTCATCAGCTCCGGTGCTGTTGAGCCCTGCTTCCCAGACTGACTCAAATCCTCAAATACCATCCCCACACCCACGCAGCCCTGCTCCTAACATTAGTAAGCTCTGTCAGTCCCATGTCTCTGGTCCCGTCAACCGCAAAACACTGAGCTCTTCAGGAATGATGGAGGGAGAATGGCATCGTGCTCCCTGGACCAGGCAACCTGTCTCAGAGCTTTGGATACCAAAGACTTTCCCTACCAGGCAGGCAGACAGACCTCTTGCAATTAAGTAATAAGCCCCAGCACCTTTCATTACCCCTCAGTCATATACTATTATGCTGACTGTCCTTACCTTCCTTAACTTTCATGTGAGAACTGCTTGGATACTTAATTCTGAAAATGATAGATGATCTCTAAATGGGCAAAGAATCTCAATTTCCTCACATGCGATTAATACTATCTGTCCGAGGCAGACCTGCACTGCATACCTGAGAGCTCTGCACATGAAACTCTCCTTTCCTACAGACCACTGAAACTAAAAAGCCATCTCAACGTGTCCAAAATGTGAAAGACACAGCTGAGCATTTTTACACCATGTTTTATGGTCTTTATGGCATCCAAAGCAAACCTTTTAATAGAGGAATTTGTGTGATTAGCAATTATTTGTGTTAGGCAAACTCTGAACTCACAGTGGATGCTAGGTTATCTATTTGCATGGCCATACCCCCCCTTTTCTGCAGGGGATGCATAAGAATTTACATTATTAGGACAGCCAAATGTTTGCACTCTCACAAATAGTCCAGTGAAAGATTATTTTGTTTTGCATAAAAAGATTTGGGTTTCATCTGCTGAAAAAAAAGGGGAGTCTTTGGCCCTGAACTCAATTCACAGACAAACACGTTTAGGCTTTCAGTTATCATGAACCAAACAGAAATAATTATTTGGGTTTTACATTGTTTTGTTTGTTTGTTTCAATAATATCAGGAATTTTCCACATCAGTTTCTGTTTTGACAATGAAGTGATTTCTTTTCAAGCAGTATTTCCAAAGGAATATTCCAACTGGCTTTAACTGCTCACATTTTTGTCCAATAAAGGGAAAATGTCAGCGCAGGAGACAAAAGCTGTGGAGTCATACAAGGATGAGTGATCATGAGGAGTGCATTTTACTTGGCTATTTCCAAAAATCTGTCCTTCAGTAAATAATAACTCTGACTTCTTGCTCATCTACAGATCTCAAATAACATTCCTATGAGAAGCTTTTATCCTTAAAATAAAAATTCACTTCTTTCACATGCTTTTCAGAAAAGGGATGTACACACACTTCACATGCAAAATTATTTCTAGCCACCCACACTAACTTCAATAACCACATATTCCAATTTCCATAACCCATTTTCTTCCCCACACTTTCTCCTCACTGAACTGTCAAATCCTTCATTGCACTGTAATCTCCTTTTCCATACAATTTCCTTTCAAGAACCTCATTTATTTCCAGGTGTTATCAAATAAATAATCATTTTCAAAATTGATCACCAAAGCTAAAATCTGGGCTTGTTGCTGCTGTCATTCTACATGCATTTCACAGTCATATATACACACGTGCACAGACATGAAGAAAATTATGAAAATCTGGCATTAAAATACGAAACTCAAGGGATTTAAGGACCTATAGTCTTGGATTTTAAATACTCCTAAGGCTATGTTAATGCTTGAAGAAGTAGATCTTCACTCTGTTTCACAAGAAGAAGCAGCCAAGTTGCATGCTTCCATCTCACCGTTTCAGCCTACCCTAAACTCCGTATCCAGCAGAGTCCTGACTGTGTTCATCCAGGTGACTTAAATCCCCGTGTTCCTGTCTCTCAGGCTCATGCTGGCTTTCAACATTCAGGTGGAGGTACCTGGTACTAAAACGCCTGTAAGAAGTTATACAGACAGAGCTTATCATATATCACGTGCAACATCGCAGTAATAGACACAGCATACTCTACTAGAAACTGAATTATTCATTTTCTTATTTAACTTTTCTATCTCGATTCTTCAATATAAATGAAGTCACTATAGAATCCTTACTCCACTGCAGCCATGTAAATTGGTTCAGTAAGTTAGAAGAGGGAATCAGAGGATGACGATTCCCAAAAGCAAAATTGAAAACTAAGATCCAGCCTTTGCGGCAGCTGAACCCACTTTAAAAAAGTGGGGTTTTCCCCAAGTATCCTGGTCGGATGTAACTCTGCTGCTGTTCACTTAGGTTTGCTCCAGGGTTAGACTCTCCAGGTGCATTTGGTAAGCCCAATCCAGAAGATCCGCCTGGATGTTCAGCTCAAGGGTGCACTTACAGTAGCAGCTGGTTGGCAAGATTTCAGTGAAGTATTTTGGGGGACAAAAAAAAAAATGTTTTTTTCATAATTTATGCATTTTCAAAAATCTGTTCCTTCTGATATCATTTGCCCTAGAAAGAAATTGAATGACACACTGTGAAGTTCATGCATCTTATTTTGTGCTTTTGGAATGGCAGTTTTTATTTTCTTTCTCCTGAAATGGACTTTCAAAACAGAATTCAGTTATAAAAGTTACAAAAGATCGAAATCAAGAGCAAACATTTTGTCTCATTTATCTGCTTTCCTGGAATTTCACTTAATGTGAAAGGATAGTTTTTCCTTTCCAGTTGGGAATGGAAAATAAAAGTTTCCTTGAAACAGAAGATCTAGTCTCCACCCATAACATTTGCCATCAAATGTGCTTATAAATGCTAGGGAAGGATTTTCAAATAATCAAAACCATATCAGAATTTCTAAAAGCTTCATCCAGGTTATGCAGAGGATATAGTGCTGTGGTCACTATGATCAGGCTGAGTCCCACAGTGGCGCACATGGATCCAAAGGGTAGGTCTTCCCCAGTGCCTTGCTCCATTAGACCACCAGACCAACCACCATGTCAGAAAGTAACACCCAGATTTCACACAGGCAAAAAGATGGATCACATCCAAAAGTGGCAGAGGAGATAGCAACTTTCACAAATAGTGTCGGTGAGCTTTAATGATGATTTGAACCAGAACCCTGAAGAATCTCCCAGAACAGAGTGTCTGGATTGTCCCAAGATCAGGAGACACTGGTCCAGTTCTTCTTTCAAGTGATGAAACTGACTTGTCTCAGAAGGACATGCCTCTGAAATTCACTTTTACCAGAATCCTGGAAGTATAATTACTAGAGATATCACTTCTAAAACCAGATGGGATAGAAAGTAGGATCCATTGCATCAATGTCAGTTAACTCACTGACACTAATAGACTTTGGATCACACAGTGCCAAAACTCTGCAGCCTCAATCTTCCCTTTACTCAACCATTAAGGGGTTGTCCTACCGGATGACGTATCTGGAAAATTTTTTTCCATCCCCAAATAATTATATGGAAGATGGGAATTCTCCACTGGGAGAAGATTAATGAGTGTGTAAGTACACAGGGAACTGGGGGGGATGTTAACCACACCCAGAACAAATGAATCACGGGAGAACACTTTGAAGAACGTCACATTTTATGAAATAAGATTCCCACATTATTGTGAAGCCTTTTAGGACAAGAAAAAAAGTACCTGTGATGTCACCAGGCCTGTTGGGTACTTCCAATCTGGGCTTGTGCTGCCAAGTATTCCCGGAGCGGTGATTTAATTTTGGCTATGTCACTACTGCTATGTCAGCTGTACTGCCACGAATGCAGCTCTCATGTCATTCCAGCTAGGCTGTTGCTGTCTTTCAAAATCCTCGTCATGTGTGACACTGCAAATGGACAATTCAGCAACATAACGGTCGCAATAATAAATTCTAATTGCGCGTAAGATCGATAATGCTTCAGGATGCATTACTACAGTTAGCAGGTGTTATGGGGACAAGCCTGGGGCTAACAAAACTAAAGAGCAGCCTGAATAAAATGAGCTTTTTGCAGGTTTATGCTAACCAGGTGTGTAAATGTTTGCCTGCTCCCAAGCTCGGCAGAGTGGCTTGATAAAGAAAGGCCGTCGGTGGGTGCTTTGGGAGAAGGGGGCTTCTGTCCCGGTGCCCGGCGCTGATGCCCCAAATCCAGAGAGAAGCCTATTTCTCCACATTCCACTATGGCACTTAAAAAACAGACTAAACAGGACCTCTTGTCCGGTGGCGTACATAGAAATACTGAAGTGTGCCAGCTCATCTAAGCATAAGTGCAGCAGTTTTCCCTTGGTAGTTCCAGTAGATGGAGCAGCTCCTCCCCTGGCCTGGGCTCCCGGGGCTGTGCTTCAGACATCTCACTCACCCTGGACCTCTCCTCCTCCAGAGCTTCACAAGCACATGGTGACAGTCCCTCAGGTCCCCAGCTTCGTTTTAGAAGAAAAACGAGGAACTAACAGGTAGTATTCATGCTGAAAGACCAATATATATCCATGGCAGTCGAGCATAAAGTTAGAAATGGCAAAGTAAAGCCAGTGCTGGAGAAAAAGCAGTTTGCCAATGAAACCAACGAGAAGCAATGTGTATGGATGCACAGCCACCCCATGAAAGAGTCCCCTTTCATCTGCTTAACAGCTCTTTCCCTGTAGGGACATGCGAAAACTTAACCACCGGCCATGCAGTAAGCTGACACCCAGTTTTTAGCTCACACAAATCATCTGACATCATTCAGCTCCCTGGTGCATGAAATAGATCCAGGGTGCGAATCCCACAGAGGCAGGACCACAAGACCCCGTCCCAGCAGCTCACGTTGCAGCCTGCCATTGAGGCCTGGAGCAGCCAGACCAGCGCTAAGCCAGGACTTGCTGTCCCACGTCCATGCCATGGTGCACACACAGACTACTGGGGACGAAGCTTCACCTTCCCAAGAGTCCAGAATATGGACCGTGGCAGATTGCATGTTGCCATGCCCAGTTGAGCTGGCCTCAGTGTCTGCATGCACAGCCCACAGCTACTGCTGTACACAAGCTTGCTTTGCCTTCAGTAACCTTTTCCAGCAGCAGACAGACTCCCAGGCAGCAGAAAAATGCCATATCCAACACAGGTCTCTCCTAGTTTCTTACCACACTGAGGAACTTTATCCAGAAAGACAGAACCAGAAGCAGCAGCCTCCAGCTCCATCCTTCTCTCCAGTTCATGGAAACAGGAGGCAGCACAGGGCAGAAACCACCACATGATAAGTCAAGAGCAATAAAATCAGTCATAGCTGTCCTGAGGAAGAAAAGGTGGAAGATCTCATTAGGAACAAAAATATCAAATGGATATCCACCAAACCACGCTGGAGGTCAATCCTCCACTTACACAATTCAAGTCAATAAGTATTTCTCCATTGACTAAAATGGTGATATAAAGTTTTCCCAGCCCAAAGTGACCCACTTACATAGCAGTAGTAGAGATAAAGCTAAGACTGCGAATTTAGCTATTAACTAAATGTAAAGACAAGAAAGCTAGAAGCTGTGGATGCCCCATCTCTGGCTGCCTTCAAGGCCAGGCTGGATGAGGCTTTGAGCAACCTGGTCTAGTGGAGGGTGTCCCTGCCCATGGCAGGGGCGTTGGAACTAGATGGTCTTCAAGGTCCCTTCCAACCCAAACCATTCTGTGATTGATTCTGTGCTGTAGCTGCTTCTGACGCCGACAGGGCACATGTGTCAGTAGGACATACATCAGCCAATTTTGGGTAACATACACAACACATAACTGTATAAGATCTGGAAAGCACACGAGTAAGAAGCTAAATCTAGTAGAGAAATTATGACAGGCTCATAATAAAATACAGGTAACCAACCAGATGATAGGGAAAACATAACCATCAAAGATACAAGAGGCAAACCAGACCTGGTGCCATTGCACCAGACTGCTATATAGCATGTTTTATTGGCAGGATGGCTTGTTACTCACTGTGTTTCTTAAATAAAAGAACTAGAAGGGCAAACCCATTCTTGAACGGAGGCTGAGGTCAAAGGTGACAAAGTGAGGCAGGGTGCACTGGTTGAGGGTGACAGTGACTATCAAACCATCAATATTAACAGAGGAAGAACCAGTCCTGACATAGTCAAAAGCTAATTACTATCACTGACCGCCGGATCCTTCTCCTGCAGTCAGTGATTTCTCTGATTAGACTGGAGGGACAGTGACTTTCCCTCTGGATAATTTCAAGAATATTTTCCCTGTCCCAAGATTTTAGTAGATTAAAATTAATGTACTTGGAAGACTTCCAGAGGGTCTCTGGAGCTACATGATGACAAATTCCCTCACCACAGCAGTCTGCTTTTGAACTGATCCTGGATGATGGGACTTGCCTTTTGCTCTTTGCAAATGCCTCAAGGAAGCTCTTTGAAAGGCATAAATCAGGGAAACTCACTGATTTCAGTTCCTGAGGAGAATTAGCTAGATCACCATTTTTAATCAGTCTAAGATTTTAGGTCAAAGAAAATTGTTCTAAATGAGTCACACCAAAATCTATTATTCCTTCAGCACTGTGCATATTTCTCTCTACTCTGTAATTTCAGCATTGGAAATTTCAGCAATGTCAGTCAGAACAAACAGAGTCCCTAGGAATAATGAAATAAAACAAAATATTCGGTGTTGCATCTAGCACAACTTAGGAACAATTTAAGAACTAAAGTAGAACTTCTACAAAACCCTGAGGAAGTTTTACATTCTGTAGGGTCAGCAAAGCAGGAATAGCCATCCCTCCCTCTGCAGAAATTCACAAAGACCTATAAACACCTACAATAAATCTAAGACTTGTGACCACTTCTTAAACTGAGTATGTTCGAGGGTTTTTTTGCAAATTCCAATGTACTCTCAGTATTATTATTTTTTATTATGATACTTAAATAAGCTTTAAAATTTATACACTGGACTACATATATTAACCTCCATAGTAGCTGTAATCCACTAAAGAGTTTACAAAAGGAAGAACCTTAGTAATTTTTTTTACATTGCTTTATATTTCAGTATAAGAGCCGATATTTATTCTTTTAGCCTTGGTATTACGTGTTAGATCTAAAAGTCTCTGAAAAAGATTCCCTGATTTTCTAGGAGTTGTAAGAAAAAAAGCTAGGCTCATTTATGTGAAAGGATAGCTGAAATAATAGCCACTTCCAGCCTAAACATGGCACTCGACACCACCCAGAAGAGAAGCACATAAAAAGGCAAAAGGCTTTTACTTGCTATTCTTCTGTGAACATGCATATTTTAAGCAGACAAACAGGGATATCAAAGAGAACAGAAATGCAAAGGATACAACTTCAAAAAACATCACCAGCATGACAAGGTAAAAGAGCAAACAGAATAGCCAAGGAAAGGGCACGGGGCTTGCCGAGAAAAGTCACTGCCTCCTGTTGCCCAAGTCTTTCCATGTTCAGAAAAAAACATGTGTGTTGCTTAAATTTAAGCACCCCTGCTTGAGAAAGGGACTACGTTCCTTCCTCAGTTTCTCCTCTTCACGAGAGCTCACTGCTGGTGCCCAGCGTGTGCCTGGAGATCCGCACGTTCAGGCAGGTCCCTGTGAAGTCCGTGTGTGTCCAGAGAGGCAGAAGGATCCAAAGGCAAAGCTCAGCCCATGAGGTCAAAGCTCTTGTAGGCTCAGCATGCAATTCCTGCCATCTCCCAGTGTGCTTAATGTTAAACAGTCTCGCTGAAATCAATGGGTCTGCTCACGTTTGTACTCTTATTCACAGCACCCTTACATACTGCATGCTCGCATCCTAGTTTTAAAAGAAAAAAAACATCATCAGTGTGGGGTTATGGTTACAGAATTGCAACATGAAGGATAGAGTGGTGTAAGAATGGAAAATTAGAGGAGTGTACTGAAGTGTTAGTACAAGCAGTTACTGAAGAAAGAAAACAGCATGCTATTGTAAAACTTCAAGTCCAATAGCAGTAAAATGAAAGAAAATCTAATGCTTATGTAAATTATTATTCATTACAATAAATATTGAGGTTGTGATAGGACTTATAAACCGCCTGTGTTGGCCTTCACTGGGTTATCAGTCTCGGGGGGCTCCAGCACCACAGAATACCCCAATTAAAAGAAATATCACAGTCCAACAATTCTTTTGCAGACTGCTCAGAGACACACTCCCAGTGAGGCTTTGGGAACCCAGGAGCGACCGTGCTGAAGCAGGAGCAATCCTTCCTAAGAACCCTCACAGCTCATCTTTATCTGACCTATCTGTGAACATTCTCCAGCGAGAGAAGCTCTACAGGCTCCCTGGGCAGCCTGTTTCACTGTCCTTACAGGGGTGGTCCCGTCCAAACCAATTGCCACTGCAGGTTTTGCAACATTCTACATCAGCTCCAGCGTGTTGAGCTGTTAAACTCTGTTAAACATGAATTTTGGCTGGTGTATGAGGCTGTATTTGCAAAGTTATAAAAGTTACCATGAGAAATTTATCGGGTGACATTGAATAAATATACTGACTACATTAGTTTTATTCTCCACTCCCTTTCATTTAAGAAGTCATTGTTTATTGGCATATTAATTCCAGTATCTGTTGATTTAGAAGGCTTGCCTATAACAAAGAGTTAATTTATTAACTTGTGCTGTTGCTTCAATCTCTTGGGTGTCTGTTTCATTGGAGTCACCTTGGTGTCTCTCTTAACCCATACCTTACTTCGAGGGGGACATCCAGACCAGTGTTAGACCCCAGGCAAAGTGCTGGGAACCAAATGCAGATGGTACTGATCTTTTCGGTCTGCACTGTGCCAGCCAAAGCAAGAGACTACAGAGCCACAGATAAGTCCCATTTTTATATTAAGCTAAAATTGTGATATACAAGGGAGTTCATGGGCTGGTCAAAAATTGTCTTTGGGCTGCTGTCCTGAATCAGAGCAGGAATCCATCTAGCTCACTATCCTGTTTTTTTTTACCACAGTAAGTTCCATGTACTTCAGAGGAAAGCTTTTAAAATATCACACAATAGGCAGATACGGATTCAACTAAGCTCTGCATTAAATCTCAGTGTTAAACCTAATTTTTAAAGACTGGATTATCCTAAAAGAGCAAGATTTAGTAATAAACTGCTAAAATCTCAGAGAGAAAAAAATGTAAAAATAGCTTTCATGTAGAAACTAATTTACTAGTGATGGATAAAGACAGTATTAGCAAGAGATAGGTAGGCTCCAGCTGTCATCCTTTCTGATCTCATATCCAGATCTAAAGAATCATTTGCATTACTAACTGCTCTGTAGATATGGAAATCTCCGGGAAATCAGCAGGATCTCATCACCCAAATGGAAGCCAGGCACAACCTTGCTCCTTCTACACCTGTGTATGGCAGCCTTGTGTTCCACTTCAGCCAGGCTTGCATGAATCCTGACTCAGAAAAGACTTGTGTAAGTGCCTGAATTTAAGTTCACCTATACTGACCCCACAGCAGTCAGGCAGAGTCCAGTTCTGTATAGTCATAGGATCTCAGGCTCACAGGATGGCTGATGTTGGAAGGAACCCTTGGGGGGTCATCTGTCCAACCCTCCTGCGCAAGCAGGGCTACCTAGGGCATAGTCCCCCTGTCTTCACTGGGACCACTTCCTAGGGTGGTCTTACACCTCTATGTGTAAGAGCTTCCAGCACATCCTAAGGGAAGATTTCTGTTCTTACTGCAAGATGCTCAATTCCAAATCTTCACTTTAGAACAGACAAATAATCTCAGCTGTGGCAATTTGGAGTTTTTCAGTGAATCGCCACCCAAGAATGATTGCAGGCATCTCTCCTGTGGAAAGAATATGTCAGCAACGCTACGTTGTACTGACCTCCACTAGCAAACAGACACTTTCTGAAGCAAGATCAATGAGATTTCATGCATAGCTGTTCCTGAATGCCAACCATCTGTGTCAAAGATTGAAAATTAGTGGTGCCTGTCTTCTGGGGTAGAATTCAGCTCTAGATTCATAGGCAGAAACTTAGCTGTCCACATGTGCACTAGTCGTATAAACTCACATTGCAGTCAGCTCCAGGACTTGATTTTGTTGAACAAATATAACTGTCTAATGTTGCTTGATATACTTCAGGAGATCCAGGATACCTGCACAGGACTGGGTGACATGGCACAGCATCCATGAGATGCCCAGTTCCTCCCAGAGCAGCGTCAGAGGCCAAACATGATGCCTTAAACTGGTATCCCAGAACACCTTGGACCATGTTTATGCAGGCTGTCCAGCTTCAGTCACCCAGCACAGGCACCTAGTGTCACCTCAGATGCCTGTCTCCAGTTAGAGTTCCAGAAGGGGACAGGACTCCTTTAAGTCCTACACCATATCTGCAGTCCCATGCAGGTGTGTCAAACACACTACGTCTCAAATGGCACTTGGTGCGTACGTGTGGACAAACAATATCCTTTTATAGTCGCTGTAGAGAAAACAGAAGCTCACACCAACTACTTTAGACAGGTTCTTTGTGATTACATGAATCTCATCATAGACATGTCTATTGCTATTTATTGAGTATAAAGAGGCTCTAGATGATGAGCTCAGATACAGACATTAGTGGTGTAGACATCGTGATCTGATCAGATGAGAAATGCTCCAAGGACCACACTTCCTCCTATTACAGAGTTTTTTCAAGGGGATTTTATTCTTCTTGTATAAAACAAAAAATAATAATTTTTGCATAGCTGGTTTAAACTTTAATATTCTTAATCACAAAAAAGTTGTGAGTACCTTTCATTTGCCAGAATGTTTTCTTATCAGTGAAGAATACAGCAGCTGATTTCAGGAGTGAAAATCTTCAAATTTTTCACAAAATGTAGCATGAAAATTTACTAAATTAAGTTACAATCAAGGGTGAAAGAGAGTTGGAATTATTATACCCCTTAAACTGCAGAAATAGATTAAGGGATGAACATAAATAGAATTACGTGCCTCCTCGCAGCCTCTACCAATGAATATTCTATCCAATCAAAGTGAATACATGCTTGATAGGATCAAGAAAAATGTTATGAGTGGGGTGGCTAATTATTGAATGGAAGGTTGGCAGTGGAACAAGTAATGACATCTCATCACTAGCTCATCAAAATGGGCATTTCAATGTTGAACTGAAATCTGTAAATAAATAACTGAATACACCTTAACAAATTCTATATTCCAGGAAGTAAATTCAACATAAGCACCTAACACTTATTGCAAGACCCACTTCTGATGTTTTTGCAGCTGGGAGGTGTTCTAAGGGGAATAGTCTGTCAGTCATTAAGACTATCACAAAAGCAGCTCACACTGTGCTTTCCTTGATTTACTTATGTAAGTTTGTCATGGGCCTGTATGTATACAAACTTGTGTGTTTATGTACTCTTAAGGGATGAGAGAGAATTGTCAAGGAAAATGGCAAGTTAGCCACTGTTTAAATGTAATGAATAACATTAATTTTACTAAGCAGAACAACACCAAAAAATAGAGAGATTTTTTTTAATTTCTAAACCAGGAAGATGCAGACTCGTCACACCAAATTAAGCCAAACACAACTCCCTAAAAATTGAGACGCAAATAACACTTTTGCTTCCAGTTTTCATATCAGATTATAGTACACAAATTTGACCGGTCTATAGGAGTAGCAAAAGGTTTCTCAATAGATAGAAATTTACTGCTTTTAGCCATGTTCCTAAAGAAAAAGGGGAATTAATTTAGTCCTTCCTAGAGGACTAGATTATCACAGTCCAAGCCCCTCTGCAGGACCTTCCTCAGACTCCAAGCAGCACATGCACAACCAGTTGCCACAGTTTAGCTAAGAGTGGCAATTTCCATGTAGGGACAAATGCCATCATCAACTGGGAAGTGGCAGGACCCTGCTGAAAAGGACCCAAGGGTTATAGTGGACACTATCTGACTGTAAACCAGCAATGTATTCTCACAGGGAAAAAGGACAAGCTGCATATTTAGTTCTATTTGGAGCAGCAAGGCTTCAAATCAAGAGAAGTCGTTATCCCCCTCTATTGGGTACTGGATTGCTGGGTCTGGGTTTTGGCCCTCCAGTTGAAGAGGTATGTGGATAACCTGGAGAGCATCTACTAGTGGGCAACACCACTAGCTCAGGAGCTTAGGGAACAAGACCTAGGAGGAGACACTGAGGGAGATGAGCTTGTGCAGTTTGATCAAAAGGAGTCTAAGGCATGATCTAACAGATGCTAGCTGCTACCTAATGGGTAGCTACAATGGCGACAGGCTTGGGACAATCAGGTTGGCCTGTGTTTCACTGTAGATGGCACGGGAGAATGCTGCCCATAGAGGCTGTGGCACCTCTGTCCTTGGGGTTTTCAAGGTTCAGACAGGCAAAGCCACAGCTGACCTCAGCCAAAGTTTTCCTGCTTTGAGAGGGAGCTTGGATTAGACACCTCCAGAACTTCATGCCATCAACTTGCCTGTGACTCCTTTGCATCAACCATTTCCCTAAATTAACATATACATCAACAAAAGCAATACCATCCTTCTTAAATCATTTGTCTCATCGTTTGTGTGTAATATGAGCTTGTAATATTTGTGTTTGGGATTTTTTTAGTAAGAAAAAGCAAGGGAAGTACTGGCAATCAGAGAAACAGCTGTTCTGGCATCAATGGGAAAGCACCATATAGCTTCAGTCTTTTCAGCAAATTGGCCTTCCGAGGGAAGTGTAGCTGGTGACTGTTTGAAATTAAGTCTTTGAAAGGGAAAAGTAACCTTAAGTGTGTGACATGAGGACAAGAACAATTAAACACTGTTCTTGCCTCATTCACACGGGTGAAGTACTCACAGAAATACACGTCACTCTTTCCCTTTCCTCATGTGGAATGCCTCCAGATGCACAGCGTTCCCATGAGCCTGCTGCAATACTGAGCAGAGAGCAACGACAGTGTCCACTGTCCAGAACACCTTCCACTTTGGGTGTCTGGCCCTCTGATTCAGTGCTCCCTCACTGCTGCTCAGAAGGCAGTGGAAAGGGAGGCACACAGTATATATGCAGAGTGCCATCTAAAACCGTTCACAGTTTGGTTATTTTGTAGGTGCACAGATTTCAGACTTCAGGTGACAAGTAAAAATCATCCAATCCAACTTTCAGCGTTGCAGAAAAACAGGAGTTTCCTTGTCTTTCCTGCAGCATGCCGGCTAAACCACAGTGAAGCTCTGGGATAGCCCCAGATAGCAAAAGGGTCAGCAAGGCACAGTTGCTGGGAAGCAGCAAGTGCTCTGTTCTGAATCTCCCCCATGCGTGTGAGAAACTAAACGAAAGCCAGCTAAACAATATGGGACACAGAGGACCGTATTTTCAAACTGGAGCTCTTAAGCTGTCACCCGTCACCAGCCCCCTGCACAGGAGACCCTTTTATGTCACATGTTCACTTGCAGATGGAAGGCCCCTGGCACCGGAGGCCAAGGCAGCCCTGCCAGGAGCAGAGGCAGCTCTGCAGACACCATATCTACTTTCATGAGAACTAAACCAGAGCCCACTGTTTATCAGACAGGTTCCCCTTTTTGTGTTTGAGGTGTTTGTCCGCACGTCAGAACAACAGTCCCTGCTGTTTCGGCAGGTCATGTCCTGGGGCCTCAGAAGGCTTTTCGCCTCCTGCAGCTGTGGCACATGCTGTGCAAAACAGGCGGCTGCACCGGGGAGGTGGGGAAGAAGCAGGAACGCCTGTCCATGTGGCAAACTACAGTCCTAACATGAAGCTCCAGCAGTTGCTTCACAAGCTGTTGAGAATTAATTACTACCATTTGCAACACAGTATTCGAGTAAAATGGCTTTGGTTTCAGGAATCTTTAGTACATCAGGCTGTAATTCGTGACAGTTCAGCTGCTGCTGTGTGGATGCTTGAGCCATCCCTGCGAAAAGTGGTCTGAGTCATTCCAACTGTGTGAAAATAAGTTGGACACCAGACGTGCCAACTCTGGCCTATCCCAAAAAGCCATGGTGAAACATCTTCCTGCACAAATTCACATTTCAGACACATAAAGTGACTGGGAAAAAAGTCAGAGATTGATACTGACACAAACAAAGGAAAATAAGTAACAACCACAATCAGAGTTACCAGGTCTGTACACGTCCCAGATGGCAGAAGGCACAGCCTATCTGCGTTACAGGAAAAAGTTCTCGGAGTACAGATATTTTTAGCTGAAAACTTAGACTATGGAAAGAATAGCCTTGGCCATAATTTGCCTGTTAAGCTCAGTGAAGTGCTCTGGGATAAGGAAATGAGTGAGAGAATCCCTGGCCAGATTCCACCTTGGCCTCTTTCTACCGCAACTGACTTTGCAGCTAATTCTTGTGCATCCCTCGCTCCATCACAGCATTTACTAAATAACTTTAAGTACATAATTATCCCACTCCCATTTAGGCATTAAACAAACACTCAAGTTTTGCAGGAGCAGAGCCCCTGGTGAGTAAGAATAATCATGGATTATTGGCAGTAGCCACCAAAATCAACACCCAATTCCTTGCAGCAGGGCCCCTCACATGAAGGACTCTTGTCCAGAGAGGGACCAGGAGTAGAGTTTGTCCAGATCTCACCAAATGCACAGGCACAATGGTGGGATTCAGTTCACCTCATGGTGGTTACTTCCAATACAAGTGTTGACATCTGCTCATCACCTTCAACTCCCTTTATAGAAAATGGACAGAAATAATGTGCTCTTGAACTGTTCATCTGGTCTCCCTAGAGGGCTGTCTGGGGCATTCATCTTATATCCCATTAAGTAGGACTCAGTTGGCTATGTAGGGTCCAGCTAAAGGTAGACACATCATTTTTCAAGGAAGAATATTTCCGCGTATCTGCTGAAGGCAAGGACTGTCCATCCCCCTAGGCCCTTACAGAGGAGCTGAGACCCCACCCAGCTATGACAGTCAATGGGGAGCCTTGGCCTCACCCAGCAAAACTGGGCTGGCCCACCCTTTTCTGGGGAGCAACCTGAGCCTCTCAGTAAAAACCTGTCTCAAGCTCAAGAGAAGCCCTATCCCAAATGGGAACTAATCTCATCCCTGGATGTGCAAGGCAAATGCCCCACAAGAGGACCCCCAAACAGCAGAGTCTGGGAGACACTTCTTGTCCCCCTGTGCTGCCTGCCCAGCACTAAGATGGAGACCCTCCTCATGTCCTTTCCCCGGGATATGGCCCTATGGCAGTCCCTACAACTGCCTCCCCCAACCCCACCTGACAGAGAAGCAGTAGGTGATGTCACCATGTGTCACAGATCTGCATTCAGTGTCCACATGCATCACAAGCAGCTTGACTGAAGGAGATGCCCCTATAGGAATTGCTTGACAGATATCTTTAACATTAACAATGCTGTGGGTTTAGTCCATCGAACTCATGCTGAGTTTCTGCTTTCAGGTGAGTTTATTCTATTCTAATTCTTGTGTTTATCTTTCTTTACGGAAGTTGTTTCTTCTAAGCTGGTTTAACTCACTTGAAGCTTCTGTCCCTGGAGTAAGACTTGGATCTCCTTGGGTATGGTAACATGACCATTGTAAAGGTGTAAATAGCTAAGGTGGAGAGCCCTATTCCTCTCTCCTCTTATGGCTGGAGAGCTGACATCCAAAGGGACGTGTTATCCATTGTCACACATGAAGTTTATAGTAGCAGACATAACCCATTCCTCCTGAGCTTTATCCTTGTAGCAGCCTAACAAGAGCAAGGACTGCCACTGACTTGTTTCTACCTGACTTGCAAGGTTTTGTAGATGTTGGTGAAAGATCTGAATCTCCTGGTGGGAGCTGTGATGCCAGCTGGGGCTGCTGGAGTTACAGAGCTTTTGTCAGATGTGGACCCTCTCCCAGCCTGGCTATAAGGTTCTTCATCAAGTCATGCTGCATACCCTCAGAGCAGGTTATTTAATAGCTGCTGGGTTTAGGTGTAATATTGCACAGAGTCTGCGGAGATGCTGTCCGAGAGGTTCACAGAACTTGTGCAGGGAAGCAGACAACTGCGTTTTCCTCAGGTCAGTGCAGAATTCACTCCTCATCCCAAGGAGCTGCAAACAGAGGTGGTGAAAGGCTTCTGGAGAGCACGGACTCCACTGACAACTTTCAGCTATCTCCCCAGTGAGCAGGGAGGCCCATATCAAGCACCAAGAGCACATGTGAACAGCTGCCATGGAAGGAAACCGCTCAAGCTATGAGGTTTGTTTTCAATTCTTTCCCCAAACTCAGCTCCATATGTTGCTACATTTTTCCAGCCTCTGCAAAGTGATTCACGTGGCATGTTGCCTAACATTGCACGAAGTGTGCCCATACGAGGCCTCGCAAGTGCACGGGAAGAGCTCTGCACTAGGGCAGGTCCCACCTCTGCATGGGCGGGGGGACCACCATCGTTGCCCATAAGGCTCCTGCCCTTCTTCAGCTAAATACGGAAATCCCACGGAGCTCGTGCGTTTCCCAGCTTGCAGTGCCTCTGGGCAAACCCTGTTTGAAGTTCCTGTCCATTCTGCAGCTCCGGGCGTGCTGTTGCATCCAGCTGAGGGAAAACACTGTAACCCTGGCAGCAAACTTTGTCCTCTTGGCCATAAATGTCCTGCAAAGAATCCTCTGGTGTCTTTACCTCAGCACCATGCCGGATGCTCTCACATAGATCTCTTTGTCCAAGATTTACAGAGCAACACGATGTAAACAGCATCTTCTCTCCGGAAATGTAATTGCAAACTCTCAATTGATTTTGTGCCAAAAAGATATACCATAAAACTCAAGCGGGCTATTAATGAGAAAGACGTTAGCAATAAAAACCTATATAAGTCTGCCCATAAACATGAGCAAGCATTATGAGAGTTGGAGACAGACATGCAAGCGCTGCATGCTGTTTACTGGGGGTGATTTTGCTAACATTTGGAGCTCTGGTGTAATAACCCTTCACATAAATACTGCAAGACTCCACTGCATAATTATTCCATCTTGAATGTCATCATCTGTACTTTCTTCCAGAATACAAGTGGTTTGGATAATTGGAGGGAATATCTGGGACTCGATCGCTCAGTATTGGGTTCAATTGCTTTTACAGCAGCATGAGTGTATGGTGAAGGTATGTCAGCTCCAGGGGAGGCAGGGAGCCTGGACAAATTTGATCCCCACTAACACCACATCCTGGAGGGCAGTGCAAAGCTGGTTGACCTTGCCTCTAAGTTAAACCATGCCTCAGCTCGTAAAAACCTGTTTTCTGTGATGAGGTGAGTGGCAAGCTAGACACGGAGGGGGCAGTGGATGTTGTAACCCTTAACTTTTGCAAGGCTTTTTACACAGTCTCCCCCATAAGGTCTTTATTATCAAATTGGTGCAATATGGGCTGGATAAGAGGGCAATAAGGTGTATGGATGTATTTGGTCTGGCTGGGATGGAGTTAACTTTCCCCATAACAGCTCTCATAGTGCTGTGCTTTGTATTTGTAGGTAGGAGGGTGTTGAGAACACACCGGTGTTGGGCCTACCGCTGAGCAGTGCTGCCACAGCCTCAAGGCTGTCTTTCCAACATCCCCCCTCACCAGTAGGCTGGGGGTGGGCAAGATCCTGGGAGGGGACACAGCCAGAACAGCTGGCCCAAACTGACCAAAGGGTTATTCCATACCATATGATGTCTGCTCAGCAATCAAAGCTAGGAGAAAGGCAGGGGAGAGGCATTCGTTATTTTCATGAGTGTCTTCCAGAGCAACCACTACATACATATACTAAAGCCCTGCTTTCCGAGAAGTGGCTGGACTTCCCCTGCTGATGGGAAGTAGAGAAGACATCTTTTGTTTTCCTTTGCTTCTGCACATAGCCTTTGCTGTTGCTTTATTAAACTCATTTTTTCTTGACCCACAAGGGCTTTTTCCATCTTACTTTCTTCCCCCCTGTCCGGCCAAGAAGGGGAGTGATAGACTGGCTGGGTGGGCACCTGGCATCCAGTGGACTTTTGGCTGTGCTGCCAGGCTGAAGAAGGTGTGACCAGCAGAGCTAAGTCCAGCTGGCAGCTATGAACAGGCAGTGTCCCTCAGACTGCACTGGGACCAGAACTGCTTTTTGTCTCCCTTAATGGCCTGCATGACAGGACTGAATGCAGTCTCTCCAAGGCTACAGACACCAAACCACGGAGTGGGATAAGCTGGAGGCCAGGCTGCTGTTCAGGGGGACCTGGAGAGGCTGGAAATTGGGCTGAGCATCTCTGGGACTTGCAGATGAGGGGTCCTTACCCAGATTGCAGGTTCCCACATGATCTCCAAAGATCCTGTCCAAGTGCTTATATACATCCAAACTTTTAACTGTCTCATGTGCCAAAACCCTTCCTTCCCAAGCATAACATCACTCATAAAGATCCATCCTTCAGCTTTGGCATCGGGAGTCTAAATGACTTTGAGGATCTAAAGCTGAGATCCTTGGCCTGAGGCCTTTTGATTTCAGCTGGCAGGTTTGAGAAGAAAAGAACCAGCTAAAGACCATGCATTAAAAAATTTGAAAAGAGAAATTTGCCCCAGATGGCAACTGAGTCCAAATGGGGGTGAACTTCTCCATTAGCCAGTGCTTTGATCTAGCTTTATATTCACCTTGCATCAAATCTGCCTGGCTACCCACAGACAAGCAAAGAAAAACTAACAAGCAGGTGTGATTGCCTTGTCTGGGCCACAGGAGACCTTGTACATGTTGAACTCGGGGCAGCCCTCCATGGGGCAGCTGGAAGGATCAGACCCTCACTGAACAGTGACAGAAAAGGGAGGAGTGAGACAAAGAGTGGGAAGGGAAGAGGGAAATCAAGAGGCTGTTCTGCACCTGCAAGAAGCCATGAGGCTGGCTATTTTCTTCCTCACCTTGGGAAGCCATTTTGGGTATAAATTTGTAGGAAATGAGAGCTTCTCATCTACTCTTTCGGCAGCATTTAACATTCAGGCACTCCTAGCACTCACTCATCCTTTGCCTCTGCTGAAGCACTCAGACCCTAAATAGACCTAAAATGGGGATGTAGCTCCATAGCAGACTTCCAAACCAGAAGTTTGCCCCACCTCTTGCATTTGCAAGAGGCATTTTGGCAGAAGATGAAATGCCGTGAAGGCAGGCAGAGGGCATGGAGCCATCCGGCCTCAGCAGGGAAACCAAGGTGACGCCTGAGCCTGCCCTGCAGCCTCGCTGGCCAGTGCCTACCTTGGGGATGACTTGGGGCAGACAAGGAGAGACAAGGACCGGAGTCTTCATGCATCAGAGAAGCACCCTGGTCATGACAGGAACAAAGGCTGAGCCCTTCCCCACTCACAGCTAGGAGCTACCGGAAGAAAGAGGCTTCCCACAAGAGCACCGCTCACACCCTGGCATTTCCTACCACCTGGGCAACCTGCAAATGCCAGCCTCAGGCTCCCACACATGCCATGAATTCCCAAATGGGAGGTGTGAATTCACAGGAGAGCAGGTCACCTAAAAACAAAGCTGACAGGTACACAGTGATGCAGCATTTGAGCTGTTGAGGTGTTGAACCTGAAGATTTCTGTCTTGATGCATCCATTTGTATAGGGGGACTATAGTATTCACTCACCTCCATAAAGCTCCTGAGAGAACGTGGGGCCTGAAATCAGGGAAAGGTGCCCACATCATCCCAACACATGAAGCAGCAGGTCCTGCAAAGGGAACAGCAGAGTTTTAGGTGCTGAATCAAGATTAGGAGGAAAGAAAGTCTTCCCCTTGTCCCTCTCCAAAATACAGCATTCTTTTGGGGTTTTTTTGCAGTGATCAATTTTCAAAGAAACTACTTGTTTAAGGCAACAAGCTGAGGCATTTAATTACAGTGATGCCATTTGTAACATGACAGTTAAGTATCTGTTGGCTTTTATAGTATAATCTTTATTCTATACCAAGAAAAAAGATTTCTCTGGGCTAATCTGGGTGAAGAGCCCTGTCCTCACAGCCCAGGAACAGCAAATCACTCTCTCCAGTAACTCAGATTTGTCCTCTCTGCTCCACATATGGTTTGCGTGATCATCCACAGCTTTGGGAGCCCTGTAGGGTAAGCCAAACACAAAGGAAGCCCTCATTACATATCACTTGTTTTTCCTCACATCTGGTGATTTAGGCCATAGCCTAGCGACAGCCTAATCCAAGGTTTTCCAAACTTTCTGTTGACATTCAAGTTGCTTCACTCAACCCCAACCATTGCTTGCACTGCCATGGGCTTTGTCATCTCAGCTTTTCTCAGCCTTTCAGTGGGAAATGGCTAAAAGTGATGTGGTTCTGCAGATTATCTGAACCACTTTCAATGGTCTCATAGAGGGATCCAGGCAGAGTTTAGGAAAATTAAATGGGTGCTGAGGACAAATGGTATGGACAACCACAGCTCTCAAATGTGCCCACATTTCCATTGTGCTCTCCTGTCCTTGTTGAATACTTTCAGAAAGAAGCTCTGGGAAAACACCCAACCTATTGCACTACGAGACTGCATTGATAACATTTTAATGAAGCATCAAAACCTGCTGAAATCAGCTGCTTTGTTGTGCATGTAAAACAAGTTGCAAAGTGAAGAGATAGAGACCTCCATCAAGTGTCCTCCCCAGACGTACCCCATAGTCATCCAGCACTGTTCACCGGCTGTCAAGCTCTGCCTTAAAATCTGCCTGCTAAATGCTCATGACTCCCTACTCCTCCAGGCAGGTAGGACCTGGGTAACTCCAGGGCAGGGTGGCACAGCACTTTCAGAGGCAGCAGTGGCAGTCCAGGATGGCAACGTCTTCATTTGTAGTCCCCACTTTACAGACAAGAAGTTCAGGTAGCAAGAGACTATGTGATTTTCAAAAAAAACCAAAAAGGGGTTTTTTTCTGAGCCCAGTTCTCCAAGGTCCTATCCCAACACCTTATCTTCACTGCTAAACTGCAATGGAAGCTAAAAAGCCACTAACCCCAACCAGCTCTATCCCTACACCACCACCACCACTGTGACATACCTGTAAAAAGAGTATTTGTCCTTTAATAAGCATTTTTTATTTACCCAGTTAAAAATACCTATTTGTGAGATGCATCTTCAAAACCAGGTATTTTTAAATTAAAGGGATGTGCTTAAGCTATAGTGTGATCTGGAGGTTTATAGAGATGCAAGCAAAAATTGTGTAAGATCCACTTCTCAAAATCAAGCAGCAAAAGACAACTGGGTTGGCTACTGCTCCCTGGGACTGTGCACAGCTGGCAGGGGCCAAAATTTCACCCTCAACAGCAGAGCAGCTTAGCAAACACATACTCTGGGAAGACTCACTGAAAAGTCCAAGTCAAAGTTCAGCTATCTGGGAATAATTCATGTGAAAAATACTACTTTATTATAGGAAAAAAAATCCCAGGAGACTGTCACACACACATTCATCACTCAGAGCAGTTACAAGGAGCTTATTCAAACTTTCCATCCTCATATTAATTGTAGCAGCACCTTGGAGTCCCAGCAAGAAGGAGAGGCAGGCTGTGATGGACACTTTGCACACATACAACCTGTTCTCTGGGAGTTTATAGTAGAGCAGATAACAGAAATAAATAGATCAGCTTTGGAAGAGCAAGCAGCATGGAAATCATCAGGTGAAATTATAACACTTGGAGTAAGGCGTGAACGCATGGAAACTGCTTTCTAATTGACATTTTTCTGAAACCCAGACTATGCCGTTTGCCTTCAAGTGGACAGAGCGATATCACAAAACCCCTCTGTACATTCAGCAGAAGCTTGACAGCTACCAATTAGACCAACTGTTACCTGGACAGTTCAGGGAAGAAAGAAGGGCCAGAGCATCGTGATCCTCAACGTCACTGTACTGACTAAGGTCTCTCTGTAAATTACGGCTGGGTCACCTGTAACTGTCTTCTTGCCTGCTGTTTAAAGTTTCTTTGCTGTTTTTCAGCTCTAAGAGAAAAATCTTCTGATTATATTAGAATTCTAAAAAAATTTCTTCCATCTTAGGTAACACACAGGAGGGACTCCAGCTCACACATAAGAGCAAAAAAAAGCAGGTTTGGAGAACAGACACCTGCTTTTATGCCATTTGCTATACTGAGATGAGGTTTGCATCTCCTTGGCCACATGCCTATCCCACAACAAGTCTGCAAGGTGGCACCTGGTGCACTGCAGGACATGTCCTGGGTGTTTCCCATGGGTACCAGCTGCGTCTCCTGCGAATGACAGCATCCCAGCAGTACGGGTCCAGAGTCAACACACTTACTTTTTCATACCTTGTAAATGTGCCCAGACATGCCAGAAAAGAGGTCAGAGCCTCTCACCACTTCAGTCCCACAAGATGAACGTAACATGCTCCAGGACTGCTCATCAAGGTGGTGGATGCAGTCCTACCAGCTTGGTTCACTGAGAGAAGCCCATAAAACACAGGAGAGGCAAGTGGTGTTGGGAGCTTATGGATTATCATCCATGACGTTATTTCTAGAAGTGCTACGTGTTTACCACCACCACCAGACTTCAAAGGGAACTGGCAGGCCACAGTGTTTTCTAAAACACACAATATAGGATTTTAATATGCTTTTCCTGATTCAGACCATGTGAGGATCTCTCGTCATTACATGGATGCGGAAGAGATTGCTGCTCTTTTAATGTTTTGGTGGAAAAATGGAAATCTAGATTAGAAGATATAAATCAAGAGGTTATTAGGAAAAAAAAATTCTTCAGTACGAAAATCCTTCTTTTCAGAGAAGCTGGTCACTAGGAAAGGGCATTGTTTTCTTTCTTTCTTTTTTTGAGCACATTAAAAGTGGATGAAAATGAGCACACAGCCCTCCAGCAGCTCCCAGCCTGCCCATCCTCAGGGGTTCAGTTGGAAAACTGTGCTTGGAAAACATCTAGAAAAATGTTGGAAACTGTATATCAGCTTTTCCCCAAAAGACCTAATGGGCTTTTATTATCCAAACAGATCAGATGGCTCGGAAAATCCACATCTGTACCGAGCTGCCAAATGGGAAATGAGATCAAAATGTGAAACTAAGAACTTCCGATAGCTGCTTCATAAGTGACATTAAAACCAGGCAGAGGAGAAGGAGGTTTGGTTTCTCCGTTTCCCCAGCTCCTGAAGCCCCAGCAGGAGGCTGTTAGTGACGGAGCAAGGTCCCCATAGGGCCAGTGAGCCCCTTCCCGGCCGCTTACACAGGGGAAGAATGTTTCAAGGGGCCAGCCCTTGTGACGGTCTCAGCTACCAGCATGATGCTCAAACACATGAATCAATCCTTGCAGCCCGGAGAGAGAGAAAAATATGTACAAAAGCACTTGCCACTGGCTTTTTTTTAAAACCAGAGACAATACTTGTAATATAAGTCCTGTTTTCACCAATTTAGAGATTTCTGTTTAAAATATAACATCGTGGCTTATTTAGAAGGAACACTAAGATTAAATTCAGCACACAAGTTTCTCTGCTTATAGTCTTTCCCCCTCTGGACAATACAAAAAACATTGGACACATTCTTTTTGCTTTGGCAGTGACTGCTGCTGTTATTATTTTCCTCCTTCTCTGCTGATGCTGCCAGTTGAACACGGAAAGACACTCGAATGGAGAAAATCCACAGGAGAAAAGACTTTTGGAGTGAAGGTCACCTTACATCACTTAAAGTTGCTAGGATTAGCTCATTTGAACTCCTATGGAGTTGGGAGATGTGGTGTTTGGAGGTAAAGGCAGCTTTTTCTTCAGTGATATGGTTCATTCACTACAATAAAGTTTCTACCAGGGTGAATTTGAGTTTAGTTTTAGTCTTCCTATGTTCTGTTGTGTTACAGCACAGAGTGCTCTCTGCAAAGCCGTACGTTTCCTCAGCACTCAGGAAGGCAGGTCCTAACTCAAGCTGAATCCCCCAAAATAAAACCAGAGAGACCATTTCTGGGATGCAAAAGTGATTTAGGCACATGCAGCCCAGGGCAATAAAAAATAATGTGAAAAGGGTGGAGTTTTTCTATGTGAACGACTGACTATTCAGATGGAAAAGACTGTTAAAGGAATATAACACTCATAACTGACCAGATCCACATCATTTTCAGATCTGCAAAAGCCAAGACAGTCCTGAGATAAGCTTTCCACATAGTTCTCCTCTGATGTGTAACTGTGATAAAGCACTTGGACTGAATCATCACTTTATTTCCAGAGCCAGATAATGGGACATACCATTGCACAAATATTTATCTTCACCCAGTTATCAGCAGCAAAGCCAATAAACACTTGATGCATTCCTTGTCCCCCTCTCCTGGAGTCTGGGTTTGTTAGGGACTGTTAATAGCAACTGGCAGGCTTGTAGCCCAGCTGTAGTGCCAGTACAAATGTCACACTTGTACCTCACCCCAGTGCCAGGGGATGCTTTGGCAAAGAGGGAACACCTTGTAAGTGTAAAACTTGTCTACTAAAATCCAGCAGACATATCCAAACCACATTGTGGAGACAACAGACATTTAATCAGGCTCAACTTGAACCTGCATCTGGGCTGAGCTACACAAGGTTCCCCAGCCTTATCCATTCCCCGAGTCATCTAAAGATAAGCTGCATCAGCCTACAATTTGTACTCCCATGCTTTATGCAGAAAATGTGGATTTCTCATGACCTCGGTGTTGTTTTTATGTGACTTCTGGGCATGTATAGCCAGTGTATAGGGCTAATCCATCATTCTATCTGAGAATTAGCTCCTGTCTCACTGAGGCCAATGAGATATTTGCCATTCTGCTTCACTGGGACCAGGATTTCAGGCAAAGTACTTATGAAAGTACGCAGTAGGTTGGAAGAGAGGAACAAAGTGTCATCTGGACAGCCTAGGTCTCACCTGTTCACTGGCAGTAAAGGGGAGCTGTAGCTCTTGTGATACAGCCATAGCTGAAACTACTAAGCTCTGTGGGTAGAAACTGTGTTGTCCATCTCATGAAACCTCAAGGTTTCCCTCTTTCTCCCATGCCCTGTGCAGGTGCTGCAGGTTTCATATGGTGAGAAAACCACATGCTACACTTTGCCAATGTGGTCACCCAGATGAACCACACTTGCGGTGGTCCTCAGATGAAAATACCACTTGTGTTCCTGTCAGGACTCAGATCAGCTGTACCTGGAAGGGTGACACCCTTTACACCCATCCGCATGTGTTTCCAGCACCCGTCACACTCAGATCCAAGGTGAGAACCTACTAGGGGTGAGCAAGTCAGGACCGGGCAGGAGCAGTGCCAGACGTCCTCCTCAAACTTCTCACACACCCACACTCAAAAAACATTTCTTCTAACCCTGACACACATCACTAGCTAAATCAACAGGAAATTCCCTCTTAACCATCCTGTTATTTCTTATCTTCAGCACCCACTCCATCATCTTCTCCAGTTAACTTCTCTCCAGCAATTAATTTGCAAAAAAAAAAAAACCACTTTGACATCAGCTTTGATATTTTAACTGTCCAAAGCGTAGATGAAATTCAGGAACACCACCTCAGCTGCACTCTTAGCATTTTGACTGTCTGTATTGTGTCACTGAGGGACACCAAGAGTCTCACCACTGCCTGAAGTTCTTATTCTTCTTCATTGGCATTTTTTCTGTAGTCGGAGTTTTTCATCATGATTTGTTACCTCAAGTGCAATATCATACTAACGTGGTTACATGGTTTTCAAATGATGGTGAACCCATGCATGGCCAGGTTGGTGCCCAGGCAGAGAGCTTGCATCCACCCACAACCTGCTGAGTCAGTGTGGTTGCATTCAGAAGAAGCCCCTCACTGAACTCAGCTCTGATTTCGGCTGGAGCTTCTGGGCCTTCTCATAAGGCAAATATATCTCCATGTAAGATCTGCTGGGACCACAGATGAAGGTGGACAGGCTGCATTAAGCATCTGTTTTCCATTGCAATCAAGTTGGTTTGAGGAGGGCCACGAAGATGCTCAGAGGGCTGGAGCACCTCTCCTACAGAGACAGGCTGAGAGAGTCAGGTTTGTTCAGTCTAGAGAAGAGAAGGCTCCAGGGAGACCTTATAGCAGCCTTCCAGTACCTGAAGGGGCCTACAAGGAAGCTGGGGGGGGTCTTTTTACAAGGGTCTGTAGTGATAGGACAAGGGCAAGGGGTTTAAATTGAAAGCGGGGAGATTCAGATTAGATATCAGGAGGAAGTTCTTCATGGAGAGGGTGGTGAGGCTCTGGAACAGGTTGCCCAGAGAAGCTGTGGATGCCCCATCCCTGGCTGTCTTCAAGGCCAGGCTGGATGAGGCTTTGAGCAACCTGGTCTAGTGGAGGGTGTCCCTGCCCATGGCAGGGGGATTGGAACTGGATGACCTTTAAGGTCCCTTCCAACACAAACCATTCTGATTCTATGATTCTATGAAATCACTTGTCTTTATTGCTGAAGCATTAGTGGTTTACCATCAGCTTCAATGGGAATCGCTATGCCAGAGAAGTAGATGAGGCAGTCCATCACCCTGTCCCTTTTTTTTTAATTTTACAGTACACACAAATATTAACATATCATCCTGATAAAGCTTTGTTTACTGGCATGGGGCCAACCCCTCTGCAGTGCCTCCTGCTCAGCAGCCTAATCTCCTGAAGTTTGAGGGATGCAGTCCAAATCTCTTAGCAACATTAAATCGCATTCAATTAACTTTGTTGGGGGACAAAGTTATTTTATTACCGCCGTTTGCCAGCCTGCCATATACAATGTGCCATTCAGCAGACTGGCCGTTCAGCCTTTAGATAAGGCAAGGAGACACAGCATGATCCAACGCAGGGGCTCTGGCCAGACTGGGCGTCCCGAGCTGCAAAACAACCCATTAGCCAAAAATGGGTTGAGCAACTGGTCTGAGCCACTGTCTGGTTTTAAAGTCTTCTATTGGTGCCACTGGTGGTCTGCAACCAGCAGAGATACCTGCTGCAAGGCATCATCGCTCCCTTTTGGGTTTCATACGGTGTCCAGAGCCGCTGGTGCAGCAACCACCAACGAGACTTGCCAACAGAGCGTGGGCCTGGATCCAGGAGGGTCAAGTGCCCTGCCCACACTGAGCGTATGAATATGTGTCTCCAGCTGGCACTGCTCTGTGAATAAAAGGCTATTATTGCCTCCAAGGGGTTTTTTTTGTACCTGTAACAATGCAGGGAAGTGCAACAGGATGCCTTCCAGGTCCCCAAAGAAGAAAAGGCAACTACTGCTGAACTCAACTAAAAGACGCTGGGTGCTGTACCCTCTGAGAAGTGGTGGATTAACATCTTAGGCCTCTCCTATGTGTGAGTTTACACAGTATTTATGCTTACTTGCAACACGTGAATCTTTAATTATACATATAACACATTAAAGGGAAATTAGTTTAGTCCAAATTCAGTTTCTTTCCAAAACTAGTCAAAAACAATGAAAAAAGCAGTAATTTGTTTTCACCACACAGCAGGTGGCATTATATCCTTCATTAAATCATACAGATATGACATATTAATCTTCATTTGTATCACTACCCATCAAATTCAGTATCCATCACACCATCCTTAGCATATCATTGATTTTTGAATGTATTTCATTAACATGTTAAGACGTAAGTAAAAAGAGTGAACAGGACCTGGGCAGGGAGCAACCCTTCTCCCACCTCCCCTCCACACAGTACATCCCAGCACTTCTCTGAAAGATCTACACCGATATTATACCATTAAGGAAATGGTTAAGAAATTCTACAGTTATTTTTCATTCTATTGCTGACTTCCAAAAACTGTTGCAAATAAATTCAATGGGCTGGGGAAGAGGGATCGCTTATCTTCATTATTTTAATATAAAAAAAGAGTAATTTTGAAACCAGATGGCAATTTACAGTTCCTAGAGAGCAAAATGCATGCCCATGCCTTTGTGAAGGTATAGATCTTTATCAGTTTTACCCTTTTGGCATGTCCCCTCGCTGTCTTTTCCCAGCTTCCCCCTGTATTGCCACCCATTTATTGCAACTTCTAGCTCCCATCTGTCTGCCTAGTCCCGGATGAAACACAGTTGTTGGCAGCATGGTGTTAAATTTAATTTGTGACTTGTAGTGTAAATGCACCCAGAGGTTGAAGAAACAGACACATGTTTTTATAAATGAAATTTTACATACAGTACCTTTTTTTTTTTTACCTCCAGACACTCTGAGAGTGCAGGAAAATCCGTATTTTATGGGCAGCACTTGAGTTGGGTTTAACTATCCCTGTTGAAAAATGTCACCATAAATTTGTCACTGAACCAGGATGACATTTAAGGTGGGCTACTGTGACAAAATATTTTTACACTGAGAGACCTACCTTTCTGGGAGTTCCAAGATCAAAAAACCCCAACATTTCCCTTTAGTTGTAGTAAATACACATAGCCTAACCTGTAATTTAGCATGTTCTCCAGCAGATAGCTTTGCAAATCCAGCTTTCCAAAATTTACAGGAGTTATTATGAGCATGGCCTTGTAGCAAAACAAAATCCCGGCGCTACCCCAGCATGCAGGGAAAATCTATGCGCTGAGGGCCTAAGGGCAGATCTCTTCCTAAGAAGATGATACGAACTCTTGGCTGAGCCCCAGTAGCATCAAGACTCCAATTTGTTTCTGTTTGTGAGCCTGTGATACTGCTTTTATATATCTGATAGTGTCACTGGTACGCTTTTCTGTGAAAACAGGAAAATCCCTGCTCCCACTGCTGAGATCCAGGCCAGTCTTATAAATATTTACCGTGATTCCTAACGAGCTGAACTGAGCCTTCCTGCTGGTGTTGACAATGGGGTGGATGATGGGTGATATAGCTAAGGTTTAGACTCAAAGGATCTGGCCGTGCCATGGGTTCCTTGCATGGGGTCTGCGAAAGCCGCAGTGCTGGTATTGATTTTTATGAATGTTTGGACACAGGCAAAGCTGATGGAGAGGTTGATCTCCAGTTTTCCCAAGCCTCAGTTTCCCACCAGTAAACTGGGATAATCACAGGGGCTGACAATATGGGCATGCTGTAAAGCTGATCGAGTTAATCTTGCAAACACCTCGAGACGCTGACATGGACAGGGCTACAGAAGTATTGTTATATTTGAGCATGTACAGCCAGCCCAAGACCAGTGAACTAATTCCCTTCACCTTCAGAAAATAGAAGATTTTAATCTTCTCACATTAAACCTGCCCAGGGTAAACAAGGTTCTATCCTCCTGCTGTTTAAATATGTTGCCACAAGCATTCAGTGTAACATTTGACCTGCTTCTCTTGAATCTTCCTAGATTAAGGTCAAGCCATTTGCACTTCAATGGTTTGGGGGCTGCGCTGCATTTTCTGGGGCTGGAACGTAGTCAGCTGTGAAAACTTGCTGGAGGCTTTACGATGGCAGGAAGAGTCTGAGCAGGGAGTATTTTCAAAGCCAGTTTTGGAGGGAAAAAAACATTACATTTGATTCTTTTTTTCTCCCCTTTTGGTTGCAAGCCTAAAAAATTCTGGAGGTCTTCAAGGTCAGCTCTCCAAAACAGCTTAAAGACAAAGCTGCAGCAGCCATTTGCCAGTTTTCTGACTTGATGTGTAAAGCAGAGAGTCATCAGTCCAAAATTAAATGGCCTGATTAGGAATACACGGGGGCTATAGGGATTATATACATTCAAAAAGGGACAGGGGAGGAAGAGATGTGTGAGATGTGTCAGCCTTATGCACCAGCTTTGCCGTAAGGATCAGAGGAACCTACAGCAGGTAAGAGGCTCTATGTGCTCTTCTGTCGCGCTACAGACAGCACAGCAGGCCCACTGTGGTCCCCTAGACCGTACAGAAGTCGTCACAAAGTCTTAATGCTTGAAAGTCTAACACTATGAAAATTTACTATTTCTCCTTTGTAGTGTGCCACTTGCAGAACTGTATC
The DNA here is from genome assembly GCA_027574665.1 of Rhynochetos jubatus. Lineage (NCBI taxonomy): Eukaryota > Metazoa > Chordata > Aves > Eurypygiformes > Rhynochetidae > Rhynochetos > Rhynochetos jubatus. Next base: position 13,849,501 of record CM050648.1, on the reverse strand, counting down.
ATTTTTCCAGATTCTCTCCTCCCCTTCCCAAAACACCTCTCAGCTTTGTTAACACATACCATTTAATAGGCAGATGTCATTTAAGGCCTCACAAACAGCACCATATTTATTCAGCAACAAATAAAATAGTCAAACCTGTTATCTAGGGACTGTTAACTTTCCAGCTCCCCAGAAAAGTGGCAAATTGTACCACCAATCCCTCTAGAATCGCCAGATATCCCCATCAATTCTTTTTCAACCACCAGTCTAAAGATGCTCCATTCTAATCTAAGGGACAGATAGAGACACATTCTGAAATACATACCAAAGTACAGATGAATATACAAGCTGTCTCTGTGAATTAGTTACATGTACAAATAGCTTCCTGGAAGAGCAGGCTCAGCTGGACGATTAAAACCTCATCCAAAAACCATGAGAATCACAGAAAAAAAGACAAGGAAAAAAAATCCCCTACATTGAAACAGGGGCTCTGGACCAGGTCTTTGGTTAATTGGCAATGGGTAACACCAGGCATGACACCCACCAGGTGGTCTTTGGTCACCAATCCACTCAAGTTGTCCACAAAGACTTTCGACAGTTGTCACCCTTCATGCCAGGCTCAGCAGGGAGGTGGGAGATGAATGCCTTGGAAAGCAGAACCACCCACCCCTAGCCTGTTATCTTCTGGATGGGGTCAGGGGCAAAGCCACAGGGGAGCATAGGTGAAGTATGCATTGCCACCGGCCATACAATACTTGCCTACAAACAGGAAACAGAGAGTTTAGTCGCCAGCATTTTCAATCTGAGGGTACACAAGGCCGGGAAAAGGAAAAGAAGTCTTAAATATTCCCAGGATTCCTACTGAAGATGTACCATAGACGGGTGCAAAAGACTTCTTAAAAAAAGCAATTTTTTTCTAAGGAGGGTAATACATGATCTCTCAAGTGGATGCTCCCCCAGCTCTAGCACTTAAGTCCTGTAAAAAGCTCCGGGTAGGGCTTTAGCCCGTCTGCTCCAGGACAAATCCCATCGGTTTGTACCAGAGAGCCCACTTTTGTTAATACAGAAGCTGCTTTTTATTCCTCCTGCCAAAGCAGCCTGGCCCGCCGGGTACCCACAGTGAGGTCATAACTCAGGGTTGATCACATCACAGCACGTTGCCATGGCGATGCTTGAACTGTCACAAAGGATGTGCGCTATGATTTCACAGCAGATGGGCTGTGAGGGAGGAAGCCCTCATTTAAATTTTAAAAATTGCTTTAGTAATTAGCAAGAGCAATAGAAAAAGACATTTAAAAGAAAAGAAAAATCCCCAAACCGCCACTCTTGGCAAAGGGTAGGAGATTCACATGGGATCTGCAGGCTGTCCGCAGGGGAGAATGGACGAGCTGCTGCTCCAAGTTCACCTGGCTCTTGGGGCTGCCGATGGCTCCAAAAGAGTCCTCAGCCTGCCCAGGAGGCCCAGGGCAGCGGCGTGCAGGCGAAGCCCCCTGCGCATCAGTGCATTCAAAGCACATCAACACGGCCAGCCGCCCTTCCCAAGGGCCTAACAGGAATGGCAGAGGGCAGGCGGAGAGTGCTGCAGGCCTCATTAAAACATACACCTTATTAAAACACATACAATTGTTAGACAGACGGAGAGGTGTAATGCCCTGGCTTCACAAGTTTTTAGCAAGGAGCTGGCTTAGGTACTTCTATGGCCCTTTTTAATGCAGCACATGAGGAGCCCAGAATCACACGGGTGTGTTTGCTCTCGCATCCTGAAGTAGTACCCCTCCAAGACGAGGGTGCAACCCCTTGGCCCCCTAATTCTCATAGCCCAGGAGCAGTGACCCACGCAGCAGCCCACGCTGGCCTTGCCCTGCGTCCTCAGCATCTCTGTCACAGGGCGATAACCCAGCCCCACCTATTGCCCCTGCTCTTTGGAACTGAGATCAACAGCAAACGGCGGAGGCAAAGCAGACGGCGTGAAGCTTTCCAGAATGCCATGGTGCAGCCCTGCTCCCACCTCAGGCTTCTCCATCCCCCACAGAGGTGACCTTGAGGAAGCGGAGCCTCGAGCCCCCGTCCCTGCGGCTGTCACGGCTCGTTGCAGAGATGCTGGCGACCCCCAGCTCGCCGCAGCAGCTCTCTTCCACATCACAGCAGCTCAACAACCTCAAGGCAGAATTAAATCTCTCTCCCCTCTGCCTGCAGCAGGCACCGCACAGTGTTTCAGGGACCTTGGGCTGAGTCCTCATATTAAATGGGGAAAGCAGACTTCAATGCAGCATGTTCCTCGTTCGTTCAGTGACTAACTGTTGATCTCTCTAAGAATAAGCCAGATGGCTCCCGTGATAAGTGATCAGCTCTCCTGGAGTTTTTGAAACAGAAAAAGACAGATGCCTGCGTGCCTCTTGCCAGGACCCATCTTAAGCTCAGGCAATGAGTGCAAATGCTTAGGGAGGTTGTGTTCAGGGGATTCTCTCCATCCAGGCTTAGCAACTAATCTTCCCCATCAGCCCTGTGTCCTGAAGGGGAGTCATCTTGCCTTCTGACAGCTTCCCCCAGCTTAAGGGCACTACAAATCATAAGGTCAGCCCTTATAATTGGATCAGACTTTGATATTGCTTTGCTCTTCTGTGCATTTATATTAACATCTCATTTTGCAGACAGCGCATCTGATCGGTGCTCGCTACCTCAGCTTGCATTTGTACACCCCGGCGATTGAGGACACTGATAGGATCGACAAAGCGTTTTAGCAAAGGAGAAAGCTTGGTTTAGGGAGTTGTTTTGTTGGGGTGGGAAAAAAAAAAAAAACAACAAGTTGGGGAGTGGGTGGCAAACACGAGGCTGATGAGCTTTGTTTCTTGGCCACTGGTCTGCACAACATGCGCTGGCCAAGCACCTCTTGCTGCCCTCAGCACAGAGATCAAGATCTCCACGAGAGAGAGAAAAAAAAAAAAAGTAGCAACATTTATCTTTTTAATTTGTTTTACCTTAATTTCTGCTGCTGACTGTACAGAAAGCCTAACTCCACTACTGAGCTGTCATTAAAAACACCAAGTGGGAGCAGGGGAATCGCTGTATCTGTGCAGGGTAAGAAGCACGGGGTGGGAACGGAGTTAGGAGCAAGATGTAAAATTAGCTATTGAAGCTGAGCCTGGCTCTTCCCAAAAGCAGGTCTAAGGCAGCAGCTTGGCCCACCAGCCTGGGGCTGGTTCATCTCTCCTGGGAGAAGCTCACTGCCCACCCATTTGCTGCCACATCCTGTAGGCAAAACTCTACTTGATCTTACAGCGTTAGGCCAGCATAAAAATGAGCAAGATGTAGCCATGCACTCAACAGAAAATGACTCTCCAGATCTTTTATTGTCTTGACTCTGTTTGGCTCTTAAAGGACGCATATTCCCTTCAAGGATATTTACACAGTCTCTTCAGCGCAAAATTTGGAGCTGCACCTCCAAGAGAGGGGATTAGATCTATAATGCTGACTCAGCCTGCCATTTCACAGGATTAAACAGTCAGAAAGAAACCATTGAGCTGAGAAAGACTGAAACGTATGTGGTGGTACATATGTCAGACACGCACCTCCTCACCATAAAAGAAAATATATGCATATCAGTACACAATTCGTTATCTCTGACCAAGGTATTGTTTCACAGGTGAGCTTGCAACTTCATCTGAGGGCTTTGTGGAGCAGATGTCACTTTAAATCTAGAGAAAGCGCACTGAGGAAAAAGAGAGGGCACCAGATTTAAAGCAAGCAAGTGCTCTACCCTCACTTTCCTGCAAAATCGTGCATGAATGTTCACTGTGCTTTATAATCAGTGGGGCTTCCATTGTGTTATTAATAAAAAGAAAGGCCTTATGCAAAAGAAATTTAAAATTGCAAGTTTCCAAATTTCCTTTTTGCATCTTCTGTAAAAGCAATTTCCATTTTGTCACGTTACCCTGCATCATTTTACCATTAGGTTTCTATAAATGAGTGACATACCGAGACTTAGCAAGTGTGTTCACATTGCATTCATCACTGCTACTTTTTTTTTCTTTTTTGCATGATTTCCCAAGGAATCAAAGCTTTTGTAATTATAAAGTCTAATCATAAATACAGTTCTCTCATCCCTCAGTAAACTTTTGATCCTTTCACTTAACTTCAGTTAACTTTGATGGTATCAGAGCTAACTGGCTAACCACAAGTTTCCTAAAAGACAGCAGCTGGGTAGAGATGCCACACAGCCTGTTGGTGACACTGCTCAGGAGTCAGAGGAGGAATTTGATGACAAAGTTGAAAAACGTCCACGGAACAGATCTCCCTGCACTAGATTTTGCACTTCAACATTCGAAAACGAAGTGTCACACAAACCCAGGAATCCTTAGCCTTACCTACGCAGTCTGAGCACCTTCTCTAGCAGCGAATTGAATACACCGTGATCAAAAAGTTGTCCTTGGTTTGTTCATTTAGGACAGCAATAGCAACTGCTGCAATTTTAAACTCACATCCTCCTCACCTTAAATACAGTGAATTATGCCTCATTTTTAATGACCTGTCAGCTCCTAATTTGGGTGACATCATCCAAAGGTTTGGGGAAGGCAGATGAGCCTCGCTGAAGGCCTTACTTAGGTCCAGGGATCGCTCTGACCTCAGGTTAGAACTGTCTTTGTTACAAGCCAAGCTTAAAGGCTGAAACCCCAGACGGGCTCCCATTGACGGCCCCTTTTTGCACTTGAAAGGCAGCATTAGCTGCCGTATCACCCAATCAATCAAAGAGCCTTTTGCATTTGGCAATGCAAAAAAAAAAAAAAAAGTTAAAGAGGCCTTAAAGTAAGTGTTAATTAGGACAAGAGCAAGCAGATGATTTTTCACCTTTGCCATTGATCTGCTCTTTCAAGATTATTTTATATTCATAAGCATAGTAGACATTAAAACACTTTTTTCTTTCTTTTTGTTTTTGCAGTCATAGAAAAGGGAAGGAAAAAAAACAATAGGGAAAAAAAGTGTATCCTGGGGGGAAATGTTTCTGCCCCCTAAAATAGCTCCTTTTTTTCCCCCCAGGCATTCCAAATTCAGAAACAGTAGCTGAAGAGCTACTGAAGAGTTAAACAAAATATATTCAGTAGTTTCAGACAAACAAAAACCTCTAGGGAGGGAAAACCAGAGTTCAACGAGCTCTAACGGGCATCCTCCGTGCCCCCGGCAAGTGCGGGGAGGATGCCCGTGCTCGTCCCTTCCTAACTGCTTCGATCCAGAAGGCAGAGGAAAAGTTAGCAGCAATCTCGGAGCTGGTGGCAGCGCGGAAGGAACCCATCCTGTTATCAAATCCGTGCAGAGACTCAATCAGGCAGTCAAAAACACGCCTACTCAGATAAGGGTATCCCCGCAAAGAAATCTCTTGACACTGCTTTGACATGTTTACGTTCTTCCGCGATTATTCAGTTGCAGTAAGTTAGAGCTCCTCTCGTGACACGAATCGGAGCCCATCCCCAGCCGGGCACGGGAAGGGGAGCCGGGTGAAGGAGGGCAGCGCGGCTCTGCCCCTGCCGGCCACCGCGCCGGTGACACGGGGCACGGCGAGAGCCGAAGCCGCTGGAGACCCAAAGCCTTCGGGGGGGTTAAGTGTACAATTAAAATATTCATTTAATGACAGCTACCGCGTCGTCGATAGCACACCCCTGAAGTCACAGTGAAATTATGCTGGTCGTAAATCCTATTAGCCTGGACTTGTTGGAAGATCCGCTATCCAGTAGCAAGATACAATCGGTGATTTTTTTTTTTTTTTTTAATTAATCCATTGAAGTAAACAGAAAATAGCCCGAGTCCTATCTGTCAACATCTCTTTGGAAGAAAGGTAAAGAGGCACAAGAGTTGAACGACAGTTTTAAATGGGGGAAAGGATCCCTGCGATGCAGCAGAGGAGCAGAGACTATTGCAGCATCCCTTGGAGATAGACACATGGCAAAGCAGCCAACAACCACCGCCCGAAGCCCACCCAAAATCGGGTGGCTTGGACAAACCTCCATCACAAGCCGAGGATGAAGAAATGCCTCCCACCTCCCCAGGTAACCTGCCCCGCTTCGGAGGGGCAGCGGCACAGCCTCATCCAGCCCCTCATCATCCCTCCGCCGTACCCATAACGGGGGTCCAGCCCTCGCCGTCCCTATGGCAGAGGGTCCGTCCCCGCGATGGGGGTCCCGTGCCCACGTCCTACAACGAGGGTCCATCCCACAGGGGGAGGTCCAGCCCACGCGGTCCTGGACCGAGGGTCCCCACTGCCCGGCCCCCATACCGAGGGTCCATATCCCCCGGCGCCGGCGCCGCTCGCACCGCCCGGGACCGGGGTGGGGGGAGGCGCCCCCGCTGCGAGCCCCGACTCCGCCCGAAGGATCGGGGGGGGGCGTGGGGGGGATGTCCGTGTGGTTCCGCCGGTGGAGCGGGACGGCGACCGGCGGAGCGCGTGGCGATGCCACCGGCCGGGCCGGGCACTGGCCGAAGGTGTCGCCACACGGGCTGTGGAGAGCCCGGCAGAGCCCACGCGGGCACCGGGGCAATGCGTGGAAAATTCATGGGGCTGAGCCGCAGGAGGAGCGGCCGGAGCCGGGGGGGGGGGAGGGAAGCAGAGCCCCGCTCGCAACTTTCCGCCACGCCGAGGGACCCCGGCGGCCGCGCCGGCGGTGGGATCGTATGCAAATACGCACGCTGACGTCAGAGATCATGTGGGTTTTGGCGTAGATCCCCGCCGATCGAGGGCTTTTTTTTTTTCCTTTTTTTTCCTTTTTTTTTTTTTTTCCCTTTTTCCCCCTCTCTCCCTTTTTTTTTTTTATTTTTTCCGCCGCGGCGTGTGCGTGCGTGCGCGCGTGGCGGTGCGCGCGTGTTTCCCCGCGGACCGGCGCGCCGGGGGGCGGGGGCCGGTTGGGGGGGTGGGGGTTGGGGGGGGGGGGGAACGCGGGGTCCCGCGGCCGCGGGGCTGCCGCGCCGGTGCCGCTCCGCCCGGGACAGTCGGTGCCGCCGCCCAGAGCGCAGGTAGGAAACTTCCCAGGCGGGTCCCCCCCCCTCCCCTCCGCCGGCGGCGCGGCGCTCCCCGGCCGCCCCCTCCCTGCACACATGCACTCCCGGCGCTCCCGGCCCGGCCGCTCGCTCCCAACTTTTCCTCCTGCAAAAAAACCCCACCAAAACCCTGTCCGGTTCCCGGGACTCCGGAGGAGGCCGGGAGGAGGGAGGGGGAGGGAAGACCGCCGCGGGGTGGGAGCCGGGAGGGTTGTTCGGGGTGGGCTTTTAATTTTTTGGGGGTGTCTTTTTAATTTTCGCCATGCAGCCTACTTCCCCCGCCGCCTGCCGATCGCAAGTTTGGGTGAAGGGAGGGAGGCAGGAGGACGGGGAGGGGGGGGGGGCTGTGGGGGGGGGAGGAAAAAAACATGTCTACGTTTGTCTATGTCGACATCAGCAACACAAAATATGGCGTCCGCTTTCGACAGGGCGTTACGTAGAGGCGAGCAGGGCGATTTTGTCAGTGCGGTCTTCCCAACGGAGCCGCTGGTTTCCAGGGCGGGGCGGGGGGGTGGGGGGGGGGGCACAGCCGCCCCTGGGGTGCTGCAGGCGCCGGAGGGGCCCGGGCGCCGCCGCCGTCACGCGTGGCTCCGCGCCCGCGGCCGGACTTGGCAGCGGCTTCCCCTGGTTTCATTTTTGTTAGGAATTTCTTTTCCCTCTGCCCTCCCCTCCCTGTGTGCCCCCCTGGTGACGGGGGGTGTGGGCCCGCCGCCTCCTGCCCCCGCCGGTGCCGGTAACCGCGGCGGGGCGGAGCGGGCGGCACCGAGCCGGGAGCGCGGCGGGGCAGAGCCGGGCGCTCCGCTCCATCCCTCCCTCAGCCGCTGCCAGCGGCTCTGCCTTCCTGGGGCATTTCATTTTCCCCGGGATGGAGAGATTTGGGGAAACTCGGCCTTTGGCACGTTGCACCCACTTTTTTTCTTTCCTTTTTTTAAGGGGGTGACTTTCCCTTTTGTTTCAGCTGGTTTCCAAAGCCATCACACAACTGTGTGCTTTTTTTTTTTTTTTTCCTCCTCTTTCTCCCTCTGGGATGAGCGCGACAGCAACAGACACACAGATTTTTCTCCCCTTTTTGCTAGGAATAAAACTTGGGAGTGGAGTCAGGATGCATTTGCCCGACTTTGGGCGATCCCCCTGCCCGGCTCTGTTGCTGAGCCCTTTGGTTCTCTTGGCGCCTCTGAATCCCACCTTAGGGAGAGAGCCTGGTAGGGGGACGTGGCCTTGAATTCCCCCCTCCTTGGGCTCCCCAGGCTGGAGGTTCCCCATCCTCTCGGGGCAGGTGCTCCTCTCCAAGCTCGGGAGCTTGCGAGGGCTGCCGTGGGTTTACTAGACCGGGAGAGGAGAACCCGTGTTGTTCCAGAGGTGGCGGTGACAGAAGTGCTTGGCCAGTGTCAGATATTCCTGTCCCGGCGAAGCCTTTCTAATGTAGATGCGGCTTCGGGCTGTTGTACGAACTCAGCAGCTCTTTGAAACACAGAATTGCAAATTGGTCTCCGGGTCAGGGAAAGGAAGGTACTGGCCGGCAACCGGGAGAATATAAATGCTAAAAGGCCCATGCATTTTTAAAGTTGTCGGCCGGTCCTTAGGTGACTTTCTGCGCTTCTGCATCTGCAGAAAGGAATGGCCGAGAGGTGTCCTGTGTCCGGCCTCTCTCCATCTGTGATGAACTCGGTGCCGGAAAGCGCTGAGAGGTGTGTGTGGCTCGGTTACCAGCCCAAAGCCCGCGAGATCACTCACCTTCATACTCACCTTCCTAATACAACGTTTTTCTTGCCAGCCCACCGGAAAAGTTGTCCTGTCGGAGTGCCGTCCCACAGCACATCTCTGCTGTCAGTGTTGGAAAGGAGCGCGCCCCTGCCAACTACTTGCTCTCAAAGTACCACTTTTTCCCCCTTTTTACTCTAGTTACAGTCAACAGTTTCTAGGCAGCATCTGTAAAATCAATAATCCACTGTATGAGCCCAAGTTGGCAGCATCACGTTTGGTTTCTTTCTTGTTAGGCCGGGGAATTCTGCTGTGTTTCTATTAAAAGTCCGAAAAAGAAAGGTAACGTTAAATATGGCAAAGTTAGTTGTTTCTTTATACTTTTTTTTTCATACCAGTTTCAAACTGCTGCAGGCTGGAATGAAAACGCAGCCGGTTTTGCTCATCCTCGTGCACGATGAAGGTTTTCATGCCAGGCATGACATCACTGTATTTGCATGTGCGACATCCTCGGGTTTTGTTCCTTTTGGCTTTGCTCTGACTAGGGTGATTCTCAGAGGTATCATTTGGAGTCTCTTCTGGTTTGGGGTGTTTCGAGCCATGTCTGAATTGTTTTCCTGCATGTCCACTTAAGGAATGAAAGCCTCCACTGAAAATAAACCAAAATAGTATTTTGATTAGAAGTTGTTTAGAAATGACCAGTGTCACAACTGATTTCCCTGAGGTTTTAGCATGGCTGTCAGGTTGCAGTAACGCTGCGTTTGCTTTTTGTGTGGAGGAAGCGTAATTGTAGTTTTGACTTTCTTTTAAATGTGACAGTAATTCAGCAAGTGTGTTCTTTCCCTACAAGTGACTGCAAACTGAAGGTTGTAACATGCACGTCTCCATGATGATATCTGTTCATATTGCAAGTAAGTAGGTATTAAAATAATCTCTAAAGGCTCTAACTTAAAGCCATTAAAGTAATTGCTGGTCTTCATTCAAGGCGTGTTTACATATGTCATGTGGTCAGCTGGAACTAATATTTGTGGTGTTCGTTTATTTTATCAACCCGTCAAAAATAGGTAGTTTACTGGGTGTCATGATATAGTTCAGTCCCAGGGTTTTTTCTGTCAAAGCCCGAGGAACTCTCAATTTCCAGAATGTTACAAACACTTTTCAGACAGGGTAAAATTCGAGTGTTTGGTTTGCAAAGGTGTTGCAAAATGGGAATGAAGTGAATGTGGCCCTTGGAAGGTGAAGGGAGGAGAGCTCAATCCCAGCCTTGCCATCCGTGAGCAACCATAAATCAGCAACCCAGCCCTCCCTCCCCAAAACCGCCATTCCTTCGCAAGTCACAAGCGTTGTTTGACTGATGGTTTTCTTTTAAAAAAGATGCACTTTGTGTTGTTGCAAGAAACGCTGTGAGTTTGGCTTTAAGATTAAAGCACCTGGCAAGCTTTTCTCAGAACCGTGAGAACCAAAACCTGTTTCTAAACTGAAAACTGAGTTTTCTGAAAAAGGAGTTTGCATAAAACGGCCTGTATTGTGAGTCTGCTGGTGCAACTGGGAGATCTGGTGAAACTGAGGGATGTAGGGTTTCTCAGGGAGATGTGTGGCATGATTTTGTGTATTTAGCATTGAAGAACCTTAAAAAGCCTGGGTTTTAATAGTGAGCGGAGGGAGAATGGCACAGGCAGGCAGAGAAGGTTTTGGCATTGGTAACCACGAGGGAACTTTAGAAGAGTACTCCTGGGGTGGGTCTGCTGTGGTAGCTGAGGACATCGGTTGTGGTGGCACATCCCCTGTGACAGAGGCAGAATCTCTTGATTTCGCGGGTACGAGGGTATGCACCCGAGCTGCCAAGGGATCGTGTTGGCGCTTGGCAGAGGGGAGCCTTTGCCATCTGGAGGGCTGATGGAGAAGGGAGGAAGGGTCGGGAAGCAAATGGGAAAGAAGGTAATGCTTTCGTGGTTAGAAATCACGTCGTGAGTGGAGAGGGGATGATTTCAGTGAGTTTTGACAACCTTTTGCGAGTCGGCCCGGTGTAAGTGGTACGTGTAGGGTGGTGAAAGCAGGGATTGTGCAAGGAATTCAGTGACACTCTGGCACTGAGCCTCCCCAGCCATATCTACAGTTTATGTCTTCTCCAGGTTATGGCCCCAGGCAGACTTTCCAGCAGGGACCTGATCTAGCAAAGCAAAGCCCGATCACCACCAGCCTGCCTCTCAAATTAACTTCTGCAGACATTTGGGGAGGAATTTGCAGATTCCCCTCCCCTGCCCCCATGGACTACAGGTTACGCAAGGCTGCTGTGCAGGCTCACCTTTGGGCTCAGTTGCCATCTACACCATTGACCAGCCTTTCGCTGGCTGCTCAGCCCCAGGGGCTCTGGCTCAAAGTGCAGCCCCAGCATCCATAGGGTCATAGAACCATAGAATGATTCACATAAAGGACAACTGGGTGATCAGGCCCAGTCAGCATGGGTATGTGAAAGGCAGGTCCTGCTTGACTGACTTGATCTTCTATGACAAGGTGACCTGCTTTATGGATGAAGGAAAGGCCTAGACTTTAGTTAAGTCTGTGACACTGTTTCCCACAGCATTCTCCTGGATGCTCGTGGCTTGAACAGGGGTACTCTTCGCTGGGTAAAAAACTGGCTGGATGGCTGGACCCAAAGAGCTGTGGTGAATGGAGTTAAATCCAGTTGGCAGCTGCTCACAAGTGGTGTGCCCCAGGGCTCAGTATTGGGGCCAGTTCTGTTTAATATCTTTATCAGTGATCTGGATGAAGGGATTGAGCGCTCCCTCAGTAAATTTGCAGACGACACCAGGTTGGGTGGGAGAGTTGATCTGCCTGGTAGGGTAGGAAGTCTCTTCAGAGGGATCTGGATAGGTTGGATCGAGAGGCCAAGACCAATTATATGAGGTTCAACAAGGCTAAGTGCCGGGTCCTGCACTTGGGTCACAGCAACCTCCTGCCACGCTATGGGCTTGGGGATGAGTGGCTGGAAAGCTGCCGGGAGGAGAAGGACCCAGGTGTGCTGGTTGACAGCTGGCTGAATATGAGCCAGCAGTGTGCCCAGGTGGCCAAGAAGGCCAATGGCATCCTGGCCTGCATCAGGAACAGTGTGGCCAGCAGGACTAGGGAAGGGATTGTCCCCCTGTACTGGGCACTGGTGAGGCCGCACCTCAAATCTGGGGTTCAGTTTTGGACCCCTCACTACAAGAAAGACACTGAGGTGCTGGAGTGTGTCCAGAGAAGGGCAGCAAAGCTGGGGAAGGGTCTGGAGCCCAAGTCCTGTGAGGAGTGGCTGAGGGAACTGGGGATGTTCAGCCTGGAGAAGAGGAGGCTCAGGGGAGACCTTACTGCTCTCTACAACTCCCTGAAAGGAGATTGCAGAGAGGTGGGTGTTGGTCTCCTCCCAAGTAACAAATGATAGGACAAGAGGCAGCAGCCTCAAGTAGTGCAAGGGAAGATTTAGACTGAATATTGGGAAGAATTTCTTCGCTGAAAAGGGTTGTCAGGCATTGGAACAGGCTGCCCAGGGAAGCAGTTGAATCACCATCCCTGGAGGTATTTAAAAGACAGGTAGACGTGGTGCTTAGGGACGTGCTTTAGTGCTGGACTTGGCAGTGCTGAGCTCATTGTTGGACTTGATGACCTTAAAGGTCTTTTCCAACCTAAATGATTCTATGATTCTATGGTTCAGGTTGCGAGGGACTTTTAAAGATAGTCTCATCCAACCCACTTGCCATGGGCAGGGACACCTTGCACTAGATCAGGTTGCTCAAAGCCCCATCCAGCCTGACCTTTAACACTTCCAGTGATGAGGCATCCCCAGCTTCTCTGGACAACCTGGTCCAGTGTCTTACTACCCTCATCATAAGAAATTTCTTTCCTATGTCCAATCTAAACCTGCTGTCTTTCAGTTTAAAGCTATTGCCCCTTGTCTTGTCACTACAGGCCTTGGTAAAAAGTGAGCTTCTATGTATTTCAGACAGCTTAACATCTCATTATGTGGGATACCCAGAGCCTCGGTGTCCATGAGCATTTTGGTGGGGTCAGCATCCCATGACCACACCAAGAACTTGCTCCTTGAGTGAATTTGCTGGTAGTGGGGTTTATCCTCCCAGCACCACAAGATGAGTTTGATAAGTGGCATTAGCAAAAAATGTCCCTTTGCTGGCATAACAGCCTTGCTGCTCGTGGGTTTTGCCAGCACAACTACCTCAGTGGTACATCCTGCCCCGGGCTAATACCACCACGTGGCAAGTGTTCGTAGTACAAACCTGACATAAGATGTTCCTGTGCAGAGCTGCCTGTTTCCGTGTGCTTGTTTAGCTCTTGATGTCTGCACATTAACGCTCCTTTCTGTGAAACCCTTTTTATTGCTTGAGTTAAGCCCAGTCCTCCATGCAGGCTCAGGCGTTGGAGGCTCTGGGCCACAGAAGCGGGCGCATCCCAGCCCAAACACAAGTGGCTCTGGGCTCACTGTGGAGTTTCCTCCAGACTGGTGTTCTCTGACCGTGGCACAGTTCAGTTCACTTGGGAGACTCCTCCACTGCCTGAAATTTGTTTTCCATCCCAGAAAAATGTGGCAAAGATGAAAAATGAAGTTATTTCCCTTGTGTTGCTCCATTCACTGTGCCCTTAGCTGTGGGTTTGCATGGAAACAATCCTGTTGAGAAGCAACCCTCTGATGCACTCCCTTCTTTCTCAAGGAAGTTATATATATATAAGTATCCTTTTTTTAACTTGCAGCATTTCAGTGATGTGATTTACAGTGCGGTCCCAGTTGGCACCAACGGAGGGGACGATTAACTTCACGTGAGCAATGGGAGGGGTGAGATGGGAACTTCTTGCGCTGGTTTCTGTGCCCCGTCACGGGCCTGAAATCTCAGTTTTCCTTCCCTCTTTTTCTCTCATTCTTTCTGTCCTGATCTTATTTCGCCTCTTAAATACTAAATATTTTTTTAAACTTGCAACCTCAAATTACCTGTTGATTTTGTATCTCTTTTGTCATTAAATGGCTGTTGTTCCAACAGTTTTCTAGTTAAGTGTTAAAACTGCATATTTGACTTGCTGGAGTTTAAAACAAACAAAAAAATGGTAAGAGATTTTCTCACTTGTTTTGAGACAATGACAATAGCTAAGAAATCCTCAAGTTCAGGGTTTAACCTCTTGTCCAGTCTGGTGAGCGGAGAAAGAAGTTCTGTGAGCAAAGCTATGTAGAGAAAATGTGTTTCCTTTCTTTTGAAACAGAATCTTGTTGTTTGTGGGTTATTTTAAATAGCACCCAAAAAACGCAGGTTCTGAGCTGCTGCTAAAGGCAACCTCAGAGTGGTTTAATAAAATACTAGTATTTGTCAAGAACTCTGTGCCCCTTCCCTTGCCTCCGATGTGTGTGTTCCTTTTTCTTACTCTTCAAGCTTTGGACTTATTTTTTTTTAATATCTCTAAACCTAATTTCATGCTTATTAGTTTCAGTTAGTTTATGTTACACTTCACTCAGATAGCAGAAGTGGGAAAATGCTTGTTCTTTTTTTAAATCTTATTTTCAAGAAAGATGAAAATCCAAGAGTAAACAGTTGGAGATAGTAAGTTTTGTTGGGTTTCAAAGAGTGCCGGAACGGAGGCCCCGGGAAGCGATGCGGGGAAGTTTTCCATCCTCTCCTGCTGGGGGAAGCCAGTATGAAGCAGACAGCACTGGCATCTCTGAGCTTTGCTGCCAGGCTGGCGGAACGTTGCTGATTCACTCTTGCACGAAATAAAGGAAAGTCCTGATGGTTCTGGCCTGAAGTGTTTTTGAGGAGATGCCTTCCCCACCCCTCTTCCCGCTTCCCACCTCTAAAGCAAATATGTTTTGTTGTGGGTTTTGTTTTTTCAGCATCCTCTTCAGCTCAAACTGTCAGGCACCACAGGGAGGTTTTCCTTGTCTTTTGTCTCTCCAGAAACTGATTTATTTAAATGATATGCTGGGAACACACTGCTGTTGCAGGCTTCAGTGTTTGTTGTCTTCCAGGCTTCAGTACAGTTTCCTTGAAAATTGTGGAAGATGGGGTTATCCCAGAGGATCGTGGTCCGCCCTTGAAGCTGAGTAAACACCCTGCATTTTTCTAAAGAGGTTCCCCTTCCTGGTCTTCTGAGAAGAGCGGTGCTGGGTCAAACCTATTGATTTCCACATGACTGAAAGGCAAGGAGGTTGGTTGAATGCTCGGCTACCTCCTGGGGAGACCACAGTCCCCTGGCTGGGTGTCCACACGGCTGTCGCTGCTCCCACCCATGGTGAGACGCCGCTGCTCCAACACCCTCCTTTTGCTCAGCCAAAGGTGGTTACAGTGTTTTATCACTCATTTATTTCTTTGTCACCGTCAGGCATCCCCATGGCATCTCTTGCAGCTGTCACGTTTATGATGCTACTTTTCATCACCATCATGTGATGCTCAGTACCAGGAGGAGTCATGACCTCATGGTTGCAGATTTTTGGGGTCTTTTCCTCGTCTCTCAGTACTGGGCAGCCAGGTTATTTTTGAGAGCCAAAAGCCCTTTTACCTGGGTTTTAACCTAAGGCACAGGTCTCCCCAATCTGTGCTCAGGTACAAGCATCTTGTACTTTGCTTTCAAGCCTTAATATACTTGAAGTGCCTTAAATTCTCTTTTCTTGTTCTGTTATCCTGTATCTTAACCTTTATAAGTACCTTATTTTCATGTTTTACCTTATTTTTACATGGTTACCCTCCATGTCTCTGTCTGAGCCAGGAGAGGAGTGTTACAGGATACTACTTATGCTGAAATGAGCTCGTACGTAGGGATGATCTTAGCTCTGGCCCCGTCTCTTCTCCAGCAGCAGATCAGAGCACCGAGTCAGTGGATTTAATGTTAATCTCATGAAATCTGAACTCCTTTTTGTTTGCTCTGCTCTTGCTTCTGGGTGAACAGCAGACGGACTCATTCTCCCCACAAAGAGCTTGAGATAGGGTGCTTTCAGCCTTGGGGTCTGCTCTGGGGTGCAGGGAGTGACTGGGCACCAGCACACCCCTCGGCAACTGGCCCTAATTCCCTGCTGAGTCTTCTGCACCTCTCCCACAAAATTTATAGGGAAAAACAAAGCACCACAAACCCCTGTCTGCACCCTGTCCCCAGTTTAGGTGGAAGTACTTTGCTGACAGCATGTTTTGCTTTTTTAATTTCTTTGTGGTACCCTTTTCCTTCCCCTACCTGCCTATTCCCACCCTGCCATCCCTTCAGAGGGCTCCATCCACATCCTGGTGGGGGGCCTGCTGTGGCAGGGTGCTTGCAGGACATGGAGGGATCCTTCGATCTGCAGAGCTTTTGTGGGGCTTGATGGAGTGAGGGGCCTGCTTTGAAATGTGCTATTAAATGTGAAGCACCCCCTGAAGAGTGTGCAAGGTACACTGCGGGGAGGGTATTGGATATTTAACATTAGCGCTGCTGCATCCCAAGATTGTTGGTGATGCGGTAGACATCACGGTACTGTGTGGCAAAGGATTTGTGGCTGTTTGCAAGCTGCTTTACCTACAGAAGGTAGCAGGCAGCAAGAGTGGATGGGGATTGCCACGCAGCCTCTGTCACGCTTTCAACTTTTCTTTGGGATGTTTTATGTGCGGTGGTGTGAGGTGTAGTTTGCTGCGTTTTGTAAACAGTGTATTTGCACAGTAAAGCTGAATTCGTACCTGAGCCTGCTCTCTATCGATTTCTGCAGTCAAGGTTGGAATTTGATCTTATTTTTCTGTTAGCTGCCTTGGGCTGATGCATCCTTCCCTATTGGCCTCTCACTGGCACAAGCAGTACCTCACGATAGGTGCACCTCTCACAGGACCACCCAGACTGGCTCGTGTTTTCATCTAACATGCTTTTGGTTTTTTATTTTATTTTTTAATCTGGCTGTAGTTTGTTCATGCCTGTGTAGGTGGAGTATTACTTGTTCCTTCTCACTCTCGTCCAGATCTTTTTACTGAGTCTCAGGATGGAGGCTGCTACCATGTGTCGCAAGGCTGCCGTCACGTTGGGTTTGGTTTATGCATCTAGGCACTGCCACAGCATCCAGAAGAGCTCCAGAAGAGCTCCCTCACCCATCTTCTGGCACAGACTGGCCAGGAGATCCTTCTGGTGCTCAGTCGTGACTTCTCATCTATATAGCGGAAGAGAAAGACTGTGATTTACCACCCTTTATTGCTGGTCTTTTACAACGTACAGATACTCATCCTAAACCACTCTTCACCTTCGCTGGGGCCGCTTGGCTTGGTTGGGGTTGCAGCTTGATTAACTTTTGTCTAGCATGTTAATGTCCCTTGTCTCTTTGCTGTGTTTTAAAATCAGTAAAAAGTAAGTACTCAAAAAGTTAGAAAGAGCAAGCTTAACACACACTTAGTACCCAAACTTTTACAATATATCTATAGGAGGAGGCAAAATGTCAAGAATCTTGTTATTTTTGTTTTCCTGTTTTTTAAATGAAGCAGACAACTAATAGGAAGCTGATTAAGAAACATTTGAAGTTGGGTAGTTTTTTTTGGGCTTTAAACTTTTTTTTGACTTGTCTGGTGTTTTAAAACATCCATTCTTAAATTTATGTAAAATAGAGGATACCAGCGTGAGGAACAGCTCAATCCACATCTGGGTTTGGCAGGGTTCTTTATACATCCTTAATGTGATTTAAATAGTTCAAGGTATTAAAGTCTTTAAATCAAGGTTTATAATGACTTTAATATGATCCCCATTTAAAGCATGAAGGAATGTTACATGCTTTGGGTTTTACAAGGAAGCCCTATACATTTGTTGCTAATTATATACCTTATTATTAAGTCCAGGTAGTAATTTTTTTTCCGAGACATGTTTGGCAAATGATAGTTTCTTAATCAAGTTTACAGAATAAAAAAATTACTTGAAATGTAACATTATTTTATAGTTCTTAATACGGTGAGGACCAATTAAGGTCATCTTTGATCTGCATTGAAAGTAGGCAGGCAGGGTCTTGTTTGAAGGCAAGGAAAGCCAAGAACCAGTTCTGTTAAAAACTAGAAGACAACATCCCAGGAAACACTTGTCCGGATCATCCCAGGAGGTGCTTGTCTGGAAGTGACAGAAAGGTGAGAGTAGGATGTTGATAGAGAAGTTTTTTGTCTCTTCAGTGGGTACCTGCAGATAGATTAGGCAAATTGTAGTTAATTATTTAACAAAAGGCACAACCCAGAGGTTGCTCAACTTCCGCACTACTTAGCAGCTCTGGTTTGAAGAGTGGAATTAAGACTGTAACTTGGAAATTAAGCTTTTATTTTCCTTTTCTTCTTGCCAATGAATTCAAGGGTCTTGGCTGCCAGCTCTGAGCATTACACACGGAATGAAGTGCAAACTTTTGCACTCTGTGCTGAGGACACTTACATACAAGGGAGATACTCAGATTGCATCCAAACCCCACTCAGTTCCTGGCCTTGCCGTTGAAGAAGATGGGTCTGTGCTGTCCTTGTCCTCCTGGGGTCTTCAGGGAATCTCTGCTACCAATCCTTGCTTTTTGTGCAGACCCTCATCAGTTGTTGAGCAGAAAAAGCTTCGTCTCTGACAAGCCAGATGAGATGTGAGCTGAAATCCAGGAGACTCATTACTCCTGGGAGCAGCAGGACTGACAGTCCGATTTCCAGTGCCTTTGACCGATGAGACTGAATTCCTGCCTGTGCTGGAAGAGGGGCCAGACTAACCCCGCACCCACTTTCCATGTCACTGGTGATGGGCATCTCTCCTCCACACCCTGTCTGTTTTGATGAAACCAGTAGAAAGTTACTGTCTTTGAGATTTTCACCTGTCAGATGTGACAGACAAGCCAGCAAGTTTACAAAAAAATAGCGCTGGGATTGATAAACCCACATACACACCAACGTGGAAGCAGCCAGAAACCAACCTCACAAATCCTTTAAATCAGTGATACCAGCAGGGTTAAAACCAAGGAGATGGAGTTTGGCAATGTCCAGACTTTTAGCCAGTTATTCCTGCCGTCTCCGTTTCGTTTTGCCCCTGCCTGGGCTATAGGGCTGGCGTAGCTCCGGGCAGCCTGGCTCTCCCTCGGTAAAGCTCCTGGCAGCGGAGGAACCAAACGGTGACGGCCGAGGGCTGCTTCGTACTTTCCCAGCTGTGAACATACAGACAAGGCAATGTCAGCTCAGAGGTATGAAAGAGTGAGTACTGCAAAAATACCTTTTCACCAGAGTCCTCGCTGCATGCAAAGCTGAAATCACAGGAGCTGTTCTTTGAAGTCAGCTGCCTAATTGTGTTGTGGATTTGGCTTTGAACAAGCCCCTGAGACCTTGAAAAGGCCTAAACCCCCACTGTCTTTATTGGCATTTTTACATATGTGTGACTACAGGGTGCACACATTTGCCTGCACGAAGGCATTGCATGGTCCGACATGGATAAGTGTTTGGGACAGTGCACCTGTGTTTAAGTAAGATGCAGCGCTGAGGCCTTTTCACTCCTGCAGATGTGCCGGGACCATCAGGACGGTCGGTTCAGACCCTTTGCAGTGGTCTCCATCCCTGCTGGGTGACAGCAGCAGGGCAGGCAGATCGGGTGCAGTTTGGCTGGAGGTCTTGTCCCGGGTCTTAACTGTGGTGGGTTGGATTTGATAAAAGGATCAAGTCGTTCTTTTGCATTATCACATTGTAGTGAATGGGCAAACACTGCTGTTCTCATCTTGCCTTTACCTCTGAGATCACCAGCAGCTGCATCATTAACTATTAATGGCCTGCTCATTAATGCTGTAAAAGGCTAGGACCAATCTTGCAAATTTTCTGGATTCTTCTGAAATATTTATGACTTGTTCGCTGTGCAAAAGGGCAAGAGCAACAGCAGAGAACATGCCTCCAAGTTTTGTTGAGCATTATTAAGGAGCTCATGAATATGAAGAAGCTGGCAGCTTCTCTCTTTTTTTTTTGTTTTGGCTTTCCAAGCTTGCACTACATGTCTGGCTGGAGGGGTTGAATGGGCTGGTGGTTCACTGAAGCATCGGTGGCTCAGTTGGACCCTTGGTGAGGTGTTACTCCAGGCAACCCCGTGAAACACATCAGGGTCATAACCAGACTAACCTAGTCTTGTGTCTGGTGTTCTGCCTTAGCAGAGTCTTGGCTGCTTTACTGATGAGCTGTAGTTCCGGTAGTGCTTTCCTTTGCATGATGCTCTACAAGTGCCAAAGTGTAAATGATACCTCCAGGGGAAGTTTTATTACTCTTGTTTAACAGATAGGGAAACCGAGGCACAAAAGTTGAACAATTTGCCTAGAGTTGAGCAATAGGAAGCTAGTAGAGAATGGAAATGGTTTTGCCCAAAACTGTAATGCTACTTTTGATTAATGTGTGGTTAGTGTGAAAGAGGAGGACACTCATCAAGCCTCGTGTGAAGCCATAGCTGCAAGTTGTTCCCATCCCATCCCAAACAGAGCTACTGCATGATTGCAGAGAAGAGCACTGAGAAGTGCTTTCCCTGTGAAGGTGCCAGTTATTTTAGCTCCCTCTGGTACCAAGAAGCAGCAGGGAAGCTACTTTTCCCCTCCATCCAGATTTTGGAGATGAAATTGTGTTCCCTTCGCTTACATCTCCCAGCAATAAAGAGTCTGTTCACTAAGTTCCAACTGCAGCTCGGCTGGAGGTGCACCAGGTAGATTAAAATCTGTATTTCTTTCCCACAGTCATCTGCAGAGCAAACACTAGTGTAAATGCATGTGGGAGGCTTTTTTGGTAAAGGAGGGAGTTAGGCTTTAAAGAGAACAGGTAGCACTCCAGGAGTTAGGACTGATCTGTACAAAGTTTAACGTCTTGTCCATACACGGCTGGCCTTTAGAGTGAAAAGGCTCCCCTGTGTTTGGAAGACTGAAGGTGTGTCAGGAATTACCATCCTTTGATGCTGTTCAAGCTTCTGGACTTGCAGATAGCACTGAGTGGAGCCACATAGCAAAATAGAGCCGTATCAACAGCATTCCCTGGTACAACTTTCTTGCTATTACTTCTTTATTTACAGAGTGTTAATATCTTATTCCACATCATACCAAGTTACAAGGGATGCTTGGTTTCTCTCCTGGAGCCATTCCTTCTAGTTGATGGTGTGAAGTTATGATGGATTCAAGGTAGAATTTCCAAGTCTTGTCCTTCACCAGAGTGGTGTTTAAAGGTTCATCTTAACATCTTAATTTTGTACTGTTACAAGGTGAAGACCCTCTCACATGTCCTGGTGGTACAGCATATCACCACAACGTAGCCACAATGTAGTGGTAGAACATGGTCAAACTGTGCTCCATATGACCGCAGTAGGTCCTGGTGGGACTCCGTTGTGATTCTGATCTCCAGGAATAACCCAGCAGCATGTTGAATGCCATCTGATTTTGCCCTCAAAACTGGCATATGTGTGTCTGAGGAAGGCTTCTGGGACGCTGCTGCTACCCGAATAACATCCAGATCTTGACTGACTTTTGTCACTCCTTAGTGAGGCAGTTCCTACAAAAGCTGGAAAATGGGTAGTTGCAGGAATCGATCCCTGTCCCTTGGCTGGTGAAGGTCTTCCAGAAGCAGCTGCAGTTTAGTTACCAATGGTTCTCTTACTTCTCCATCTGTAGAGCTGTTCTCTTCCCTGTGGAACATCTGTCCTCTCATCCCACCAAGCACATGGAGCTCTACCTAAGTTTTGGGAGCCCTTTCCTTGCATCCTCCTTCCTAGTTAGGAAGAGTCTGCCTAAAACAGACCCTTTTCCTCCTCTCCGAGTTTGGGGTTGAGTCACGAGTGAGGGATGTTTACAAAATCTCTGTTCCTGGACAGCGGGAAGAGCAGTGTAATTCAAAACATTGGGGCCGTGTCCTGTCCCTACCAAGGGCATCAATGATCAGGTATCAACAATGTGGGAAAATAGTGATTATTAACAATTTCAGTTAGTAGAAACTTACTGCATCGTATGAAATAAGTGGAAGAGAGAGGGGTTCTCTGTAGAAACATCAACTCTCAGTTCTTGGTGTCATAGTGTGAACTAAAAGAGCTGCTGGCAGCCAGAGAAATTCCAGATGTGTCTTCTGCATGCCACTCAGCTGGGGGTTATGTTTCCAAGGAAGAAGCATGTCTGTGCACTTTTGGGCAGATCCCTGATTTCAACACTTCTGGACTGAGCAATGGACCGTGCTTCGGAGGAGGATGCAACTCATTTTCTGCCAGTGTAATCCTGTCTTGTCAAGAGAAAAATGATTGCTCGCATTTGTGAATAGTGGTTTCTGAAGTATAGCCCTTGAAGTGATGTCTTGGCATCTAAGTGATCAATGGGATAACACTAGTTCCTTGGGACTTGTGGATCTCCAGTATTTTTGGTAGAAAACAGCTGTTTCGGTTTATTTCAAGCTATGTTCACCTTGTGTCGCTGGGGGAGGTATCCAGGTTTGGAAGCATTAGCTTAAATTTTCATGTGTTTTTAGATTGGTGGGTACTCCAGCCAGTAACCTCTTTGGTTCATGGTAAATTCTGACTCAGGAAAATGTTATCTAAACCTAAAATTGAGAGGTAGAAAGGGCAAATCCAACCTTACAGTTCATGTGTAGAAATAGGGGGAGCAGGACAGCTGTCCAAATAAAATGGATCCTGGTTGAGGCTGGGGTGAAGCTGTCCTGCAAGACCTGCTACACTTGGTCTTTTCAGAAGATTTTGTCATTTGAAATGTGTTAGTTTATCATTTTTCCCACTGATACTGTTTATGTCTCCTGATTGCCTTGGCTTAAGGAGTGCAAAGTCACCATGCTCGTGTAGTTGGGTCCTTCTGCACTAATGTGACGTGACAGGGGCACAGCCACCAGTGCTCCAGGGGAGTGGGTAAGCCATGAGCATCACAGCTCCATCTTGGGCACCAAGCCCTCTCCCAGAACAGGGCTCATCTGAAGTTTGCATATCAGTGAAAACTGTCCTGTAAGGATTTTTATAAAACCTTTTATTTCATGGCATCAGCATCTTGACACCTGCCAGCATCCGCTGGTACCTGCCTCCAGTGGCCTGAACAGCTCTGTGGAAAGGCACAAAGGCTGAATTTTGTCAGGATTGCTGGGGAGTTAGCTCGCATCTCGCCATCCTCTGGAAATAGCTTGGGGGTAAGCCGTCCTACATGGCAGACTTCTGCCAGCAAAGCTGTGCTGGCCAACAAGTGTGGAGAGGTGTGATTCCCGAGTGACAGTTCCGTGCTGGCACAGCCCGTGGGCATGGCGTGCCTACGCTGGAAAAGCCGCCCATTCTTCAGCCATGAGGGACTCGTGCTTGGTTCTCGTAGTTCAGGGCTGTGCTGCGATAGCCCTGTCTGCCATGTAGGGTTTTGTCAGGATTACATGGGTGTTCTTCTGCAGCTGGAGTGCTTCTGGGGTCTGAATTCCTGTAAATTTTTAGAGGGGTGTTTTCAGATCCTCCTCAGTAACAAAAGAGGTGAAAGGCACATTTTTAATGCTGCAGGTCATCTCTCATCATCCTTCTTCGCAGGGAGGTTCTGGTGTTCCCCTCATTCTCTGCAGCGGGCCACGGCCGCAGTTGTTGTAGCTGTGATTCCACGTAATGCTGGAAAATGTTGCAAGATCCAAAAAGAAAAAGTGGGAAAAAATGCAGACAGAGGAAACAAGGCACAACTTTACCTCTTGGGCAGAGCAACCCCCTTCCTTCTTCCTAGCACAGCTTCACCCCTGGAGTCTCAAAAGATGGATGATCCCGTTGGGATTTTACCACCTGCTCAGTCCTTCCACACTGAGTTTTAATCTTTGGCTCCTTGTGTTGTTACACTGCTACTACAGGTCCTTTGGTGAAATACTGCTCCTCTCTTCCTCCCCGGCCTTTTAGAGGTACACATTTCTTTGCTTGAGAAAAACACCTCAAGGTCATCCCCAGCCTCGTTGAAGAAGCAGAGAAGAAAGTGGTTCATTGGTGCTTATTTTATCCCATCTCTCTTTAAAATATGAGCACCTGGTATCTGCTTGTATATTTTCCATCCCAGTGTTTGTGATACAGAAGTTTTGTTAGGAGAATTAAGTCTAGAAGCACTGGGAAATAAAAATTATTTACACAAGTTCTGGCAGAGGATTAAAACCTCCTCTCCCATAGCCTGGGTAGGACCTTCTTGCCTCTCCTTCTCCTTTGGTGCAGCAGTGTCGCTGGGTTACGAGGTGCTACCTGAATAGCTCGGCTTCTCAGTACAGTGTAGGATGCACCAATTTCCAAATGAGTCCCTAAGTATGTGCCAGCTGAGTGCGACGGATGGCAGAGGCCGTGTCAGACCTGCAAGTCTCTTGCTTGTCTGTTTTTTGTATGTTTAAAGTTCCTTATTCCCTTTGGCAAAACCAGTGCAATCATTCTGTCTATGCCCAGTTAAGTCTCAGATCAGATAAAAGTCTATTGAGATGTGATTAGCAGCAAGAAAGCATCAAGATTGCCAACTTGGCCTCCGTGAGGAATGTCGGGTTTGACTTGAAACAAATACGTGGCAAGGCTGTGATTTTGGCTTGGGTTTCTCCCAAAATAAGAATGGGAAGTTCTCATCTTTTGTAACAGTCTTCCCTTTGCCGCCACCAGTGAAACTTGGTGTTTTTTCATCCTGCAAAGGGGACCCAGAAATTGACTTTGCTAGAGCAGGGTGCAGTCAAGATGCAAACATGCTGTGGAGATGCTGAGCCTGAAATGTTAAGCCATTTTCCAATATATGTGAGACAATTCTCATCGTAGCCATGGAGAGCAGGGATGTCTGGCTCCCCAGGTCATGAAGCTCGCATGTTCAGCCTGTTCCAATAGATCACAGGAGACAGGACCTCAGTGTAATGTCCTTAATTACATCCCTATTCCCCATTCCCCCTCTTCCCCACTCTGTCTGCAGCCGGGAACTGACCATTACTGTAGGAATTCACACTGGCATCTCGACACTCAAAACCAACACTTGCTATTTTTATCTGTTTATTGGGATTTTTATTTGAAGCAAAACACTAAAGACAAGTAGAACAAACAAGTCAATAAGCAAAGCATTTAAATGAATGTGCAGTCATTATAACTGATATCAGGGCAAAGGAATGCAAACAGGCCAGTCTGCGCCGCAACGCTTTTAGCTCCTGTCTCTCTGTTTTGTTTTTAATTTTGAGCACAGGAAGGGGCCACTATATGACCATATGCTTACAAAATGCTGGTTACATGTGTCTTCCAAACAATGTTGTCATAGTAATGATATGTCATGTATGTGTCACGTTTTGTCATGCTGTGAATTGCGCCCATGTGACTCCAAACCTCACTGCATTTCCTTCTCCTGTTCTTCGTCACCAGTAATAACAATTAGTTCCAGTCAACTTCTGCATCCATTCTGAATAAATTGGAAACGTGATTTCACTTCATTCAGTGCCGGTGGGAAATTCATACCCTGGCAAATCTGCAAGGGTATTGCAGGGAAAATATTAAGCATGTACTTAAGCATCATTGATGTTGATCAAGTTAAGTGTGGTCTTAAGCCTTAGGAGCTATTGCCTGTTTCCAAGCGTTGGTCTTAACGGAGAGTTCTGAAAGAAGGGAAATTGATCTCCACTTGCAAGGCATAAAGATGGAAGTGTACCTTGAGGGGAGGAATAATCAGCAGAAGTTGATACTGCTGTGAACATTATCTTGGTCATACCTTTTCATTTTCCAAAGGTAAGATCCTTTCAGCATTATCTAAAGATTCTTTCAATTTTCAAAAGTGGTTTTTCTTCCTCCCCTTGTGATTTGTTTTCCCTTTTTTTTTTCTTGTCATGTAATCGCCTTTGCAGTTTTAACAAGGTTTTGAAGTTAACACTACTTTGAGGCAGCGATATCTAGGCCAAAGAGGTTCACACCTCTTTGGTGTGAGAGAGTTCTTGTGATTTTTGTGGAGGGAGGTCTTGTGATGAGGACATGGAGGAGCAGAGAATCAAGGCTCCTAGGTCCAGATTCGATCTCTGTGGCTTTCCCTCCTGTGAGCCTTTGGCAAATGAGAGATTAATGCAGACTCCGTATAACCATCTTTAAAATAGTTCTCCCTTGGGGAGAATATGGATTAATTAACATTTCAGAGGTGCTTTGAGTTCCTTTGATAGGTGTTGCAGAAATGCAAAGGAGTTTTTTTTCTTGCTAGACATAGGCTGTTTAAAGGACATATTTTAATGATGTTGGTTTACCTCCTAAGAGCTCTTTTTCAAACGGAAGACTATTTAAGTTCTTATGTATGCACCAATGTGGTGTTTTTACTGCCAATTTAAACCAAATAAAATATACAGCGTCCAGACCAAGACTGGATTTGGTACCTTCACATCATGAAAGCTAATGCTGATAATTTGCCAGTAGCCTCAGGGCTCTGATAGTAATTTTCCAGATGCTATACTGAACCTAATTTGCATCTGTATTTACATAAATGCTTTAATTAAAATTATATGCACCAACCTGAGATAGATGAGCAGCACTGCCTGCTATTTGTTTACATTCCCTGACAATAAAACCCTGCCTTGGCTGCTTCTTGCCAATCCTATGACTTGACAAGGCTATTTGAGGAGCAGTCTAGAAACTCGACAGATTTCTAGTTAGGCTCTGCTGCAAACTGAGGAGCGACCTTAAGCTTCCAGGACCAAATTCTGCCTTTATTTTAGCAACAGAAGAGATCTAAGCATTTTGATTCTAGGAGTCAAATTTGGTCTGTGGATGCTGTAGACTTAGGGTAGTTCTGTGCAGTCAGGATTTGTAGTTTCTTGCAGACCATGTCTGCTTTGTCACACATTCAGAACTTGAAACTCCACTGAGGACAGTAGAAAAACATTTTAAATATGGCTTCCATCAAGAATAAAATTTCTGAGCACAGTTCGTCTTTGAGCAGAGTATTACAGAGCTCCTTGTAGGGCGAGGTGCTCTAAATAAAAGGGATTTCTGGGCCCAAGTTGGGTTCTGGTTGTTTCAGTGGGACATATGAGAGCTCATAGCTGAGTTTGGATGAAGGCAGTGGAGGCACTGGCTGAGGTTTTTGCTTAGACCACATACTTAATGTGGAAAATGCAAGCATGTGAATACAGATTAAATCCAAGCTGTGCAATTTGCCTTTGGATAGCAGAGGATGCTCTGGCTGATGTTGCTGTGCTGCTTCCCAGGTATTTGAAAGTTGTCATAAAGTCTCGCAAAGGAAAGGAATCGAGTGTCAGAGTTATGACTGATTTCACAGACCTCCTTGAAGATACATGAAGGACAGGCTAAAGAGAGCCATGACTGTGCTGCCTGGGTTTGGAGGGTTGCTGAGCTTTATTTAAAGGTGTTAACTTGCTCCAAATGAGATACTTCAAAGTCGCTGTTTCGTTCACTGAGAGGTTGTATGGGTGTTGGACTCTAGTCCAGCTAGACTAGACCTGACTTTTACACGTCTCTTCTAACCCAAACTATTCTATGATACTGTATAAATCTGAGCATTACCAGTTGCTTTCTCTGGTGACCTCTGATTGTATTTGCCTATAGTCATTTCTGAATCAGTTCTAGAGAGTCCACTGAGGTTCAGCATATTCGTACTTTAACCTGTTTGCCTGATAGCTCAGTCAAAGAGTATAAACCACGTATTACGACCTGCCGTGGGATGGGTGACCAAAACCTGTTTATTGAAGTCCGTGTGCAAGAGCACAGGCACAAAAGCATCTACGTTTGTTGCAAAGTGGCCTCAGTGTTTAAATTAGGAGGCTGTAGTAAGCACGCCGAAACACACGTCTGAGGGTGTAGGGTGAGTGGCAGTACGGTGAGCTGGTGGCGATGGGCACATGAGCCCACCCCACTCCCACGGGCATTGCAGTGCTGCAGCCCTCGGCCAGTGCAGAAACAGCAGCCGCCGGTGACTGCTGCCGGGGGCACCATCCACCCAGCCGCCAGGGTCTGCTGGGGGGCCGTAGCCAGGCAGTGCTTTGCACAGCTGGGATGTAGTGGTCTCAGTTGAGTAATGAGCCTGACAAAGGCAGGTTTGCAGTCTTGCAAAACCACAGCCTTAATTTAAACCGAAGTAACATAAATAAATCCAAACTATCAGTCTTGCTTTACCTCATCCATAATAAGAGGATGAAAACACTTCCCATATTAAATTCATTATGGCGGGGGTTGCTCTGATACTTGATGGGAAAGTGGGGAAGACACACGAAGGAAAGCAGCCCTCATTTCCCTCTGGTGTGAGGGAGAGTAGGGGAAGGTACTTGTTGGTTACTCGGTCCTGCTTTTTACGGTCACCAGCTGGCGTGAGGAGGGTGGGCAGAGCTCTGCTCCTCTCCACTAACCAACCTTTTTCAACATGAAGGGACAGATGAAAGAGAGGGACTGGCATGTAGCACACAGGGAAAAAAAAACATTCCCCCAGGCAAAGGGTCCTGTTAGGGTGGGATTTGCGTTTGTGTTAAAACCTGCTCTGCAGTTGCCTCTTCCATCAGGGAGGACCATTGGCTGGCTGTCTCTGCTCAGCCCCCCACTTTCCCCTCTGCTGCCCATGCTGCATCTCCCAGCAAGGCCAGTGCTGCAGCCCAGCCCCTGGGGAGGGAGCGGTACGGTGGCTGGCAGGAAGGAGCCCCAGAAAGTTGAGGTTTGCAACCCCACTTCAACACTGGAACAGCCGCTGGTTTGGATTTGGACAAACACCCAAGGTATGGGACCTCTGTTGGTACCAAGTTTGGTACCTCTGCCTTTCCCAGGGTGACCTCTCAGTGTGTTTTGAGGTGGGAGAGCAGAGCAGGGAGGGTGTTCAGCAGGCAGCCCTGCCTTTGGAGAAGGTTTCTTTCAAAAATTGTGTGTCTGATTTTAAAATTCACCGCTAATGCTTTAAGCGTAGCGAGCGCTGTATGCCAGCAGCCTTTAATCAGCCCATGCGTATTTTAAGAATCGTGCCAACTGTTACTGCCTTAGAGATACCTGGAGATTTGGTTCAGAGAAGCCTGGCCTAGTTTTTCGGGGTAGCTAGCAATGCGTTTTCATTTCCCTATTTAACGTGAACATCCCCAGTCTTAGTTTTCAGGGCATTTTCTTTGAAAGGTTGCAAAGCTCCAAGCAACCAGTTAATGCATGGGGGAAGAGAGGAGTCAGGGTGTAATAGGGCAATAATTATTGTAATTAGAAGTATATTAAGAACTGCGCTTCAGCCATGGATGGAGTATGGCGTGGTGGGGGGCTGGAAGGAGGGTCACTCTTGGGCGAGTGGACCTGCGGCCAGGCTCCGGTGAGGGCAGCTCACTTGTCTACAGCTCTTTGGCTGTGGATGTGCTACGCTGGTGGCAGCATCCAGCAGCATGGTGCAGGACTGACAGGGTGTCCCTAATGAAGACAAGGCTTAATTGGGTGAAACCATGGCAAGAAAATTTTGGGGTTTAATCATTTACGTATCAGAAATCATGAAGCTGTTAGGCTGAGGGTTTTGTGTTACACAACTGGTGTGGTTTAAATGTTTACTCATCTTTCCATCCCAGCTCCCCACACTGGGAAAAGGGAATATTAAAAAAAAAAATAATGCTGAGGGATCCGTCCTGACAATCCTCTGGATCTGGAGCATGCCAGACAGGCATGCCAGAGCCAGGAAATAAATGCTTGGCTGAGTCAGACACCTCTCGAGCTCTGACTCGGAAGAATACAT
Organism: Rhynochetos jubatus; assembly: GCA_027574665.1. NCBI lineage: Eukaryota > Metazoa > Chordata > Aves > Eurypygiformes > Rhynochetidae > Rhynochetos > Rhynochetos jubatus. The sequence goes on along the minus strand of CM050648.1, from coordinate 13,820,190 downwards.
ACAAATGGCTCCGCTCACCATGTCTCTGGATCCCTACAAAACGAGGTCTTGCCAAAGCAGGTGCCCACCTTCCAGCAGAAGCACACTTGCTACTCAGGCTCTTGGGCAATGTGTTGTTACTCCCAGCCTCCATAACACCACCACCAAAATATGCTAAAAGCATCTCTCAAAAGTAAAAGGACTCCATCCTGGAAAAGCACTTGCGAGCCAGTTCATTAGCTCTTCATTTTTAAGCTAATTAGAATTCCCAACTACTTTATATATTTTTTCTCTGCTGTCATCTGGAGTTGCAAGCATTTTCTCAGTTGTTTCTCTGTTGTTCCTACTACAAACTGTCACCTGTTGGTAGGCATTCTAGAAGTGGTCTTTCTCCATTTCCCACCTGTGTGTACAGATGAAGTTGGTACGAGACCTTCAAGCTATCTGCAGCACATCACCTCCTCCTAAAACACAATCCAGCCTTTTGTCACCCGAGGCCAGTTCTGACTTATCATTTCTATTTCAGAGCTCCTCAAGACACACATTGGGGTTGATGAAATGACATAAAGCAAAGCTGGAGGCTGTGCCAAATAGTTCATAGTCATGGAGGAAAATTTGGCAGCGGGGCAGAGAAAGGGAGGGATGAATTAATGGTAAAACATGTGTGTGAGTGTTTTTGATGTGTTTGTCTCACGTTAGCTTTCCTAGGTGTTGTCAGCTGTCTCAAGTCTTGTACACCTAACAGCAAAGATGTCAAATAGTATTTAGTAAAAACAGAAGCAGTATGGGAAGAGGGCATTTACTGAATTTAGAATACAATCCAGATGCTCTTTCACTGAGTTAGACTTTATTATTAAAAAAATCTACCTTTTTGATTTGGAGTCACCCAACAAAACTAGTCCTTGGCTTGGATGGATGTTTGACTTAAGTTCTGATGTTCTCTTTCTTCTTTTTAAACTAAAAAAAAAAAAAAAAAACCCTTAGCTTTAAAAAAATGATATGGTATTTGCAGAATCAATAGAAAAGCTGACCCAGATAAAAGTGCACAAAAATTGGTTTCATGCCCTAGAACTTTTCCTGCGTGCTTTTTGATGCAATGTATCTGATCCTTCAAAAAGGAGGTAACATACAGTGATCTCAGCAGCTTTGAAGAATTGTTCTGGAAGAGTAACAAGGAACACTGGAGAAAGGGGTTTGCACATGTACCTTTTTTTTCTCCCCCTTATTAAATATATCGTGAGATGGAAGAAATTAATGTCATGTTGATGGTTATGTGGAAGGATAGGATAAATTTTGTATGAAATCTAGTTTGTCTGATCTTTAAAGGCTGAAAGTGCATTTCTCCTGAGCAGCTCTTCGCAGTAGGATGTGAATTGCACTTCATCTTCCTTGGTTCAAACCTGCTCCTACTGGAGTGAGTGGCAAAGGTGTATCCAAATAGTAGCAGGATTTGCTCTCAGAAATGTAATTATGCCCTCCATCCTGAGTCAGGTAGAAAGCTGTAAAAAGCATCTGCTGCTACAAATGTATTCCAGTATAAGTAGAATCCAATTCTTAATTTGATTCAAATACAGCACTTAGATCTGCGGGAATCAGGCATTCAGTGTCTGAACCTGTATTGCTTTGGCTTCACCCGGAGGCGTAACAAATCGCGTTCAATGCAGACGTCGCCGCAGATTTGTGGGAAAGAAAGACTGGCAGGCTGTAAGGAGAAAGTTTCGTACCATTCCTTTGTGTTCTCTGCCTTAAAAAAGAAAAAGTTAAAATCTAGCCAGAGGGGCAGGATGGGCCCAAAGTTACTGCTTCTTAACAGAATAAGCAGACACAGTGCCCAGGCTGTGCTGGCTATCCCCAGGAATGGGAGAAAAGGTCACAAAAGCAACTTCTTCGTGGGGATTTCCACAAGCCTTTCCAGTCCTTGGGGTCGGACGCTGTTTCTCTGTGCTTGGTGTGTGCAGACTTTCCCTTCTCAGCTGCATTTGTGTGAGCCATTGGCGCCGGAGCGCAGGGGAGACCCAAGTGCCAGTACTGGGAATGTGGGGCCGGGGAGCAGTGCAGGCAGGCACATGTCCCGGGAGATGCTCGCCTCAAGCGCGCAGCTCCCGGAGTTTGCAGTGAGGAGAGCAGCTGAAGCTCAGCACCGAGCGGGACCAAGTAGCAAGGCGTAGGGAAACCCGGGCAATCTTTCCTACAGTCTCTTTGTGGCTCCTTGATTACTTGTGGCTGAAAATAGGTCACCTGGCACGAATGTAGGGGCTGTTGACCCTGGTGCATCTCACTTAACGTTCCAGATGCAGACACATGGGTGCTCTTAGTGACAATGAGACACTCAACAACACCTAACGGTGCTGGTCTTGAGGAGCGAATGAAGCACACAAACAATTATTTTAAAGGAGCGGAGTGATTTCTTGCATTCTGTTTACACCCTCTGCTCGTTTCGTTTCTTGTAGCACCTTTGCACTGACGGCTGCTGTGTTTGGCAGGAGTTTTCAAACACATCCGTGCTTACAGCCAAAAGTAGGAATGGTCTAAACAGCCAGAAAAGGGAAACCCCTTCCTCTTGTATTTATTTTTATAACAGCAAAATGTAGTTGCTGACTGGCCTTGATCAGTCTCTTCTTTCTTTTTCTTTTCAGCTTGGGGGTTGAGGGAAACAAAAGAGGGAATGAATTAAGAGCATGAGAAAAGAGTGTCTGCTGTTGGGCTGTGTCCTGGTGAGGAAATCAGGCTGAAACTGGAGAGACCAGGTCAAACCTAACAGTGGTTCCAAGAGGTTTTAAATTGCATCACCCTGACAGCGGATCTGAGCAGTGAAAACAGTGATGTTTCTGGCTGCAGTCTGGATTAAGTAGCGTTGTGCACACATGAAGTTGTGCTGATGGGCCTCTGCGAGCATCACTTGCCCTGCCTGCCTGCCTGATACCTCTTACAGGCGGTGTTGGATGATGACCTTTCCAAACTGACACTTGTGTTTAGATCGTGAGGACTGATGTGGGTTAGCATACTTTTGGATTGTGTTCGCTTCAGTTCTCTCTGTTGGTCTTTTCCTCTGTGGCACCACTGTTATGAGCTTGCATATTTGGGGGGAAGGGGAGGGAGCATGTGATTCTTGGCTGTGTTGCTTGTGGACAACATACACTATGTCTCTTCAAACGTGTGATGACACCTGAATGGATCTGAACAGAGGAACTGCAACACTACAGGCTTGAAGGAAGGGTGGCTGGAAAGCTGCCCAGCCGAAAAAGACCTGGGGGTGTTGTTCGACAGCTGCACATGAGCCAGCAGTGTGCCCAGGTGGCCAACAGCATCCTGGCCTGCAGGACTAGGGCAGTGTACAGGACAGTCCCTGTACTTGGCACTGGTGAAGCCGCACCTCGAATTCAGTGTTCAGTTTTGTGCCCCTCACTACAAGAAAGACACTGAGGTGCTGGAGCGTGTCCAGAGAAGGGCAGCAGAGCTGGGGAAGGGTCTGGAGCACAAATCCTGTGAGGAGCAGCAGAGGGAACTGGGGTTGTTCAGCCTGGAGAAGAGGAGGCTGAGGGGAGACCCTATCGCTCTCTACAACTGCTTGAAAGGAGGTTGTAGCGAGGTGGGTGTTGGGTCTCTTCTCGCAAGTGACAAGCAATAAGACAAGAGGAAACAGCCTCAGGTTGCATCAAGGGAGGTTCAGATTGGATAGTGGGAAAAATCTCTTCCCTGAAAGGGTTGTCAGGTATTGGAACAGGCTGCCCAGGGAAGTGGTGGAGTCACCATCCCTGGAGGTATTGAAGACGTGTAGATGCGGTGCTTAGGGACGTGGTTTAGTGCTGGACTTGGCATGTTGGGTTAATGGTTGGACTTGATCATCTTAAAGGTCTTTTCCAACCTAAATGATTCTATGACTGGACATCCCATGGTGTTGAAAATTAATTAGCGGAGGAACAGTCCACAGCTCAGTTGTTTAAAAATAAAATAAAAGTCACTGCTGTACGTATGTTGGGCAGCAAAAGCATCCTACAGCAGTGCTGCTGTAGCAACCACTGTGTTGGAAAACAGTTATCAGTCATGGTTCTGGCAGAGTAGGGTCTGACAACTGTATTGCAACATGTTTATTGCAACAAGCAAGGAGATTTAGATTGGATATCAAAAAGAAATTCTTCCTGGAGAGGGTGGTGAAGCACTGGAACAGGTTGCCAAGAGAAGCCGTGGATGCCCCATCCCTGGCTGTCTTCAAGGCCAGGCTGGGTGAGGCTTTGAGCAGCCTGGTCTAGTGGAGGGTGTCCCTGCCCATGGCAGGGGGGTTGGAACTAGATGGTCTTTAAGGTCCCTTCCAACCCAAACCAGTCTATGGTTCTATGATTCTATTACTATGGGCAAGTAGGTAACTACCCAGAGGGTGACAGTCTGAAATCCAAGGTTTAAGAGGAATAATGTGAAATATTTTAACTCTGCTAGAAACCAAATAACTTAATGATGAACTTTCTGTTGGTCAGGACCCTACAGGTTCGCACTTTCTCAGGTTGGATTTTCTTACGTGATCAAACATTCTTCTCCTTGTTTTAAAGCCCTTACTGCCAATTTAGAACAGCATACAAGAGATTTCTCACCCTTCAAGAAAAACACTTTGATTTGTTGAAGGAAGCTAGGAACAGTTAAGGAGAGAGGAAAGAAAGTAATAAACCTTTCTCTGTGTTAACATCCACAGCTGGGGGATGTGTTGAAAAGTAAATATAATCCACTTTGAGCAATGCTTTCCCATTCTCTTTCATTTTGGTTCAGTGCTCTGAGTCCCAATGAACTCAACTTTACGATGGGGAGTGAGGTGCAGAAAGGCTGTACAACCTCAGCAAAGATGCAGGGGATCATCCCCCACACTGGGGACATGGGGATTAATTTGTTTATTTGCCTATTTATTAAGAAAGCACCGAGGTGAGAAGTGTCAGAGTCACTGTCTGTCTCTCTGTCCGGTGCCAGGGAAGCAGGTCAGCACCCTTGCCAGCCCCTGCCTCACCTTGCAGCCAAGACCAACCGTGGCTGCTGCTGGCCCCCAAACCATGTCGTCTTACCAGCTTCAAGTGAAACTATGGATGGTCACATCTCAGTTCCAAGCAGCCTGCGGCCGAGGGGCCGGAGCAGTCCCCTGGGAGCAGCAGTCAGGCAGAGGTGGCCTCAGTGGCTGCCCCGTGCGGCTGTTCGCTGCCCTGGGGCATCACCCCTGTGCTTCTCCCTGTCGGGATATACAAAGATCAGTTTCATCCTGACAGAGAACATGTTTTCTTTCAAACCGTTAAGAGGGGGGGAATAGTTTCTGTGACAGGGTTGTAGTAACAGTGAAAAATCAGCCTAAACCTACAAAACATTTTCCTTGGGTTTTTTTTTTCAAGACAGCTTATTTGCTTTTTGCTCCTATTTACTCTTATTATGCTGCTGTTTGCTCTTTGCTTATTTTTATGCTTCCAAATATTTCTGAAAGCAGCTGGTAACACAGAGAGGGCATTGCAAAGAGGGGTTTGGTCCATTCCTGTAGTTTATAGAAGTTTTCCTGGGGGAAGTAAAGGCTGAAGGGCTGCAACGTGCTGCGGCCTTGGAGGGGCTCCTTGGGACAACTTCTGCTCACAGGTACCTGCCAAGTGGTGCAGCGTGGCTTAAGCCTTCATGCAAGCAGTTGTCACACCATTGAGGTGGTGAAGACAACCTGTGGCAGGAGCCTCTGCCTCTGTGTTTTTCAGGTCAGCACCAGTGGTTTTCCCAGGGAGCACTGGGGATGCCGGCAGCAGCTGCTGCGAATGGAAATACCTGTCTCCATCTCAGGTTCACACAGAAGGTTGTAGAAAGGCAGCTGAGCGCCAGGCGGGGCAGGGGTAGGACTGCTGGGGATGGAGAGATGTGGGGGATATCCCCAGGCCTCTCCGAGCATCACCGTCTGCATGCTGTGTGTGTGCTTACGCAGAGACCAGAGCACCATGGGGTTTCTAATGGCTTTTTCATTGTGTATTTAGGTGTTCGATGGAAAGTCTGGATTGTGTCTTATGTGTTGGTCTTAGGGGTGGGGGCAGGGATGGGTTAATTTTATTGGCTTTAGATGAAGGTGTTGAAATGAAGGATGCTCACGAGCCCGTTACTCCCTTAGGCTGAAGTCTGCCAGGTTGGGTTTAAGGAGGACCAGCCTGGCAGCCCAGAGATGCTGAGGTGCTTAGGATCTGTTGGGATAACTGGGATTTTCAGCATGTGGATACAGACGACTTTCAGGAAGGCTTGTATCTGCTAATCACGCCATAATAACAGCCTGCAATCTACAGGCTGCAACCCCCCCATTTCCAGCACAGCTGTGCATATTTAATTCCATAGACGGCATTTCTCATCTAGTGTTGGAGGTAATTCAGGTCGCTAAGGTGGTAATTTCGATCATGGTAGTTTTTAGGGAAATCTAGGTATAAGCTAGGCTGAAAAGATAATAAATGCTTAGCACGATACGAACGCCAGGGATAAGGAGGGGGTATATGGCAGGCTGGCTGCCCCAGCCCGCACCCAGCCTCTTGGGTGCAGCCACCAAAACCGGGTAGGGCTGCGGAGGGTCGGCACGACCTGCTTTGCGGTGGTGCTTTCACTGACCAGCACCCAGGTTTAAGCTACCAAGTGGGTATCTTCCAGGAAAAGAGGTTGGGAGGAGTTTAGTGGTTTTTTTTTTTTCATCTGGAGCACAGCTAGGGAAGTACTTTAGGGCTTCCAACTCCATTTCTCTCTGTAAAATGTTCTTTTGCAAAATTGATCATTTCCCTAGGTTGAGAGAGTCTCAAAGGAACTTTTCTGTCAAGCAGCTAAAAAGTACCGTTATTTCTCTTCCCTGCCCTAACAGCAGCTCCAGATTTACATTTTAGCTCACTAAAGATAACTTGACAATCTGTTTTTGGGGAGAAATTTCATGGTGAGCAAAGCAAAATAATCCCATTTTCAGGTGATTAGTGTGGTAGTGTTTGGGTTGCAGAAACCGAGTGGAGTGCTGGTGTTTATCAAGTTACATACTTTAAAAAAGTACGTTAAAAATGGTTTTGTTTGGTTTGTTTTGGTTTTCCACGAGATGTTACTTTTTTTGCAAAGTATCTAGAGTAACAGAGCAGCTGGTGACTGAGTTTCCTGCTCATCCATCCCAATGAAGGATGGCTGGGGTAGCTGGGGTTACTCTCTGCGTGCTACAGGCTACATACACACGGAGGCAATTCCTGTGAACCAGGAGAGTTGTGTTGACTCATAAATCACCATCACCTGTTTCATACCTGTATTCACCACGTGGGAGCCCGCGGATCCCCGGCTCCTGTCCGTACCGTGCGGGTGTTCACAAGGCACGGCTCATGTAGGTGAGGACGTGACGCCTGCGTGAATCCCCTCCTATGGAGTGGAGAGGTCTGGGCTGCATTCATCTGATACTGAGTTGTGATGCATGTCAGGGAAGTGATGCTTTCGTGCCAAGAAGAGCTGCTTCCCTTGCCCTGAGCTAGCTCGGCATAAGCGTCCCCCCACGGGAGGCTACCTAAGAGCTGCCCGTGCAGGGACACGCTCAGGATGAACAAACTTGCACAAGAGTTTTGTTTTCATTAGTAATTACCTACCTGTTGCAAAAAATTTGACGTCTGTATGGCTCTGACTTCTTCATTTCAGGATTGTCTAACTCCAGCCTTTCAAAAGCAGTAGCAAATCTCCCAGAACCATGCAATTGTTTAAGAGATCTGAAATATGTATGTATATGTATGTGTATGTATTACCAAAATCGTTTCTGAGCTGTTATATTAAACCCAAATCATATTCTCATAGCCAGAAGTGCTGGAAACTTTTTGCATGCTTTCTGGAGAGGGTTGTGCGTTACAAGTACAACAGCAAGGGATGGGATTTAATAACCCTGGAGATTTCTTCCTGCTTTATGTTTCCTGAAGTGGGGATCCTCACAGAAGCTTTACCAGCTGGGTCTTCAGAAAAAGCACTGACAATTGTGAGGCTCATTATACAGTCCTAAGAAGTGATGGCACCACACATCTGTATTTATTTTAATTAACTTTCTAACCAGAGGTTAGAGCTGTGATATGCACCATAGGTGATTTTGTTGTTCTTTAAAAGGATTTTATTTGTCAGAGTGGTTTTGGTCCAACTGGCAAGATTTAGGGTCGCTTTTTAGGTGGTGGACACAGCACTGAAAAGACAAGATTTCAGATAGCGGATTTGGTGTAAGTGGAGTAAGTACGTTAAATACAGAAACCGCCTGGCCCTGGGCTTGCAACCTGCAATGGTGAACAGGGACCTGAAGGCGGGAGGAAGGGCAGCAGCCTGCCGAGTCCAAAAAGGGTGGGAGGTGTGAGTAGCATAAAATCTGCAGCTGGCCTGTAAGTTTATTTTACCATTCAGTGAAACTAGCATTTTTTCACTTTATTCCAAGATGGAGCAAAGCGGGAAGCAGCTTCCCTTTTAACTATGAATAAACATACAGCTTTTTCTATTCTAAGCTCTTAAAAAATGGTTTTGGTTGTGTAACAGCTCCTGGCCTCCCAGCTCCTCCAGTAGCCATGATGCTCTTTTCAGGAAATCAAGTTGTATCTTCCTTCGCAAAGAGCCAAAAAAATACCTTCCTAACCTGCTGGGAAGGAGCCAAAGAATCCGAGTGATTTCTTTCCTGCTTGCCAGCTGACCTTCCTCTGGCCAGGAAACAAGAGCATGAGGTTTCAAACTCAAGTACTGCAGCTTGAGCTGAAATGCAGCTTGTTGTGCTTTTGGTGCCTCTGAAGCAATCGATAAGCTTCTCCCTCTTTTCCTGAGGGACTAGCAGGGTGTTTTGCTGCAGGTACTTCTTTTACTCTGAGCAGCCCCATCACCATTCCTTTTCTCTGTACCTGCTCTCGGACCTGCAGGCACAGTGTTTCTCAGGTGTGTATGCAGCCGCTGCCAAAGGAGGACTTTTTTCTATTGGTTCTGCAACTGCTGAAGCCAAACCTTCCCCTTCCTTCTCAGTAGGGGAAAAAAGGCAAAAATTGGGAAAGCCAACTTTAGCTTTGGGACACAACAGGTGAGTCCCTGCAAGGAGCAGAAAGGCAGTTTTGATGGCATTTTGTAAGGAGGAGAAGGGCAGTTTTGATGGCATTTTGACAAGTTCCCAGTAGCCAAGCAGAGCTTGTTCTGGTACATGTCTGCTGCAGCAGATGTTTTGTGGGTATTTCCAGTCCGAACCGCAGCGGTGGTATCTTTGGACAGCAGTGTGTGAGTGCTCGCCGCTGTCTGCTTGGCCTAAGAAGTGGGGATTTTTTTTTCCCCAAGAGGCCCCCAGCATTCGTCGTGTTACTGTAACGGGGCTGGAGCACCAAATCTTTCAAATCCTTCGTCTGCCAGTGGCGGTCAGTGGAAAAGGGAATTGCTGCAACTCCTGTCAGTCAGCATTCCTGGGTGCTGGCACGAGAAATAAATTGCCAGAGAGTGGAAGAGATAGCTGCTATTTTATCCTTTTTGTTTCCCCTGACTTACAGTGCTTCTCCTTCTTTTGTAGGTATCAGAAGTTCTGCTCGCCATCAGAGGGATATAAGTACTGAGATTCCCAGGATATAAGAAATGCAGTGCTGTGAGTAGGGTTTATTTTCTATTTTCCTTTAAATGAGAAGCCCAAGCTTGCTCAAACAGAAGGATGATTTTTTAGGTTTTCTTTTATAAAGACACTTTAAGAAATGTTTACAGCAAGCAAATCCAGTCTTTTGGAACCAGTTGTGTGCCTTTGGCACCACTTTGCAACCCACAAAATAAAGTCAGCATTGTATTACCACATAGGCTGAATAATTATTGTGCTGCAGATATGAACCACATGAATGCATTTAACTGAGAATATGGTCAGCAGAATGGACCATTAGCACCATCTGAAGCTTGTTTGTAGTTTCCAAGCTCTACCAGCCATTGGAAAACAAAATCTTGCTGGAGAGTTGATGCAAGGCATTCCTCAGAAAGAAAGCCTGTGTCGTTCGAAAGGGGAGAAGAGCGCAGATCTGCTGTGAGGTTGTTTCTGTGTGTGTGCATAGCACCCCAGCCCTGTCATTGAAACAGAAAACTATCCAATATTGAGCTCTTCCCTGATCTGGTAAAATTACTTTGGAGGAACTTTTACACCACAGGAGATACCTGCATGCTTGGCTCCCTCCCTTGCTCCAAAGCAGCTTGGCCAGGAACTTTTTTTTTTTCATATGTATATATTAAAAAAATATATAAAAGTATATATTTAAGAAGCAGCTGCACTATGGCCTTTTCCTATGCATTGCTAAAGGGTCTGGGCTGTGATTTCCAGCAGCTGTAGCTGGTTTGCAGCTCTCCAGGTGGGCCAGCCGGGCCTGCACTAGACTGACCTCGGCAAGTCCTGGATGGAGCTCTTGGCTGTGTGCTTGGCACAGTGTGAGTTCCTGGGGCAGCTCCTCTGAGCTGGTGCAAAGCTGGATAACAGGGCTGAAATTTGGATGCCGTTGCTCTAGGCTTTGCTGCTTTTCCGTAAGTAAATTTTCTTAGCAGAGGGATTGAATAAGGGGCTTTTTTTGGGGTTTTTAAAATCAGCCCAGCTCCTGTCCCATTTTTACACTGTTCTGTGGTGATGGAAATCTGTGGTTACTTGGAAGTCAGCAGAGTTTTGTTTCCATTTTTATTTCGGTGGCTTAGATCCTGATTTGTGTTACAGCAACACAAATTTATTTGGGCTAGAGCAGAATAAAGCCCCAAATTGAAATGAGAGTGGAAAAAAGTAAGGGGTTATGTTTTGTTAACAGGAGAGAAACTGAGTCTGTCAGTGTTCAGTAAAGATATGTTAAAAATTCCTTAATAAATACCTAACGGTCATTTAGAAACTGGTAAACAAAAACCCTGACTAAGGAATCCTACTTTCAGCCTTTTGTGAAGGATGGTGGCGATGAGTGCAGTTACTGGAGAAAAGGGATGTGAAATTATGCCGACGTTTTGTATTGATCCTTCCTCGGTAAGGTCCATAGCTCATGTTCTCCCTTTGAACCACAAACGTTTTCTCCTAACTCCGTGGTGTTTAAACTGCCACACTAGACCTGCTAATTGAGCTGTGGGGTTTATTTTTTGCTGCTTGCTTACGAAGCATTGCACAGGACGGGCTCTGGCCTCTATTTTTTACAGCTGTGTTGACTCCAGAGGGAAATGAAGAGTAGGTTTACATTTAGGTGAAGAAAATTCAGCAGTAAGATGCTATGTGTAGATACCATGCCTCCAGGTATATCCGTATGCTAACTATGCTCTTTGCTGATCTCGAAAGCAAAGTTTGCTTGGGTTGGGTTTTTTTTTCTGTTAAGTAGGCAGTGTTGAAATTTGGCAAGCGTTTCTGAGTTCCTAATGAATCTGAGTCCTAATGCACCTCTGTGGTGGTTGTTTCCACAGAAGGAATAAACAAGAGGACCTGCTCCTATTCTTCCAAGGTGGACTGCTAGTCCCAGGTCAATGCTGCCTGTGCTGTTAAAGCAAAGCAGTGATGCTGAGGGTAGCATGCAGTATGCAGGTACCTCTGATATATCTTAGCTGTGTTAAGAGGGTGAGAGAGAAAACAAGAGCAGGCTGCTTGGAAGCCACCCAGGTAACTCATGTATGGTCTCAGATGGCTCTGAAATTATTGTGGTGAGATGCATTTGTTGCTGAGCAGTGAAAGGAGATTGTAAATTCCCATTTACCCATTTCTTGCCACTGTGGAATATGTACAGCTGTATGGCAGGAGTGTGAGGTGACTGCAGTGGGGTGTTGCTGACAGAGAAACTACATCCTGCTTAAGAATCTCAGGGAGAAACCAGAGCTGGAAGAGCTCAATTCCTGTATGTCCACACTCTGCATCCCCTTTCAGTATTGCCTTGTAAAATGTTTCAGGACTAGGTGTTCAGCATGAAGTGATTTGATGGGGAGAGGGGAAAGGGGGCTTCTTTGCATTTCCCTTCTTCCACTTGCCCCCCAGCACTCGGAGGGTGAAACGTGCCCACAGCTGCTCTCAGAAGTGCTGTCCCCTGCGAGGGCTTGTAGCTGTGGTTCGGGATGGCTCCAGCTGACACCCATGCAGAGGGAGCCTAGACCAAGTGCTGATGTGCTGTGTTACGAGCAGTCAGGGATGGTGTTGGTCTGGGGAGCTCCTGCCACTGCAAGTAGGCTTGGGGACATTGATGAGCAGAAGGAGGCAGGGCAGGGAGCTGTGAGCAGCGGTTGCTTCACCTGTTAGACTTTAATACACCTCCCCTTTGTAAAGCAGCATCTCTGTTCTGCGAAGTAAAGGCTATACCCACCTTTTATGGGTAAGATCCTGCTGATTGATGGGATTTTGTTCTCTGGGCAGTGCAAGGCAGAGCCATCTCTTCATGGAGGACCAAACCTTGGGAAAATGCAGCAGGAGGATTTCCTACAGGTTGTATGTGCTTGAGGAGAAGCATCTTCAGCTGTAGCACGATGGTGTGGCTGTTCTCCTGCCCTGAGATGCTGTGTGTAAGGACAGGTGGGTGGGTTGGCTGCAGATCAGGTGGAGGTTCGAGGGTGCCCGAGGCAGGCTGCAGTGTTGGGCAGGTCCAGCAGGAGTGCACAGAGGGTGGAGAAGCACTTTTCATGTGTTGGGGAAAACTTAAGGAAAAGCAGCTTGGAAAAATGAACTGGTTTATGTTAAGGCTTCTGCATGTGTATCTGATACTTGTTGCAGTGGGCTGTTCTCCACCAGGTAAGAATTAGATGGGTTTGGGGGCTTCAGGTTTTTTGGGTTTGTGGTAAGGTTTTTTGGTGTGTTTGGTTTGGGGGTTTTTTTGTTACTTGGAACTTGAGCAGTGAATTTGCCAACATTTTCTGTCAAAGCAAGGAAAGGCTCTGACAGCAGTGTGTCCTGTGACTGCCAGCGCTACGTACAGTAATGGCTTTGTGAGACGCAGCAGTGCTGCTGCCTCCTTGCTTCTGTGCGCCGTTTCAGCCCTCAAAGGCTGAAACCATCACTTGTGCTTGTCACCAGAAAAGCTCTAAGCAGCACACTTCTCACAAAATCGATGCATGCTTCTGGACAGTCGCCTGACTGAGCACGGGGGAAAATGTTGGACAGACTGCATTTTATTTTTAAAAAGGTGGGGAATACTGCTATAACTAAAGAATAGAAATGGGGAGAAGTTGGTTGGAGAGCAGGAGAAACTTAGCAGAGATGAGGCTTAGCCAGAAGCCTCCATTGCTCCTTTTATCTCAGACCTGGAA